>CM065594.1:287092667-287111492 GCA_033119425.1 Bufotes viridis
AGAACCGACTGACATGCGTGCCCATAACATACAGTTTATAGATTAAACACACTGACATACAAGAGCATCAGAACTCAAATACCGGGGCCTTGACCGATCTGCTTGTGTCCCCATATACAGACCACTGATATACATTTACCAACACCTTGCATGTCTGGCTTTAACTGCGGATGTGCCCCCACATGTAAAACAGGTAATAGAAAAACACGCACTTTTTTTTTTACGTATGAAACAGATATCAGAAAACATGCGACCATACCTACTCTAGGCGCATGCTACACCAATAACTACATGCAATAGCCCCTAACAAGCCCCTAAACAGCTAGACAAAATACTCACATGATGCTGCTGCGTTTTTTTTTTTTTTTAAATCAACCATTGATACACAAAACACAGCGTGCATAGCTTGAGCCCACTAACAACCAATGCTCGGCCCTTTAGCGCCCAAACTCTGCTTCATCCCAGAGCACTACATGTTGCGGACCGCAGCGTGGGTCCCATGCAAACCACTCCGATCCTACCATGAATACCAGCCCCCTCCTGAGACATTCTGCCGTCGCCCAGCCGTAAGGAGCCTCCACACCATGCTGCTGTATCCTAGAGCTGACCCAGAGGTAGTGAAATCAGCTGAATCGGTGTCAGCCTGGGCCCACAGGTGCCTATAAATAGCCTAGTAACCAGCCAGCCTGGGCCCACAGGTGCCTATAACTAGCCTTGTAATCAGCCTCCCCTCCCACAAATACAGCAAAGGTATTTGCTTAATACTTATTTCCATTTTAATACTATTGTTTAAACATGTATTCAGGTCTCACATAAAGCGATGCTTTAATGACATTGCTGTGTTTCTATTAGGGAAGAATACTGGAAAGGTAATTTTCAGAAAAATATAAAAACTAAAGTCACAGAACCCTCTTCCTCTGAGGGTAAAACTGAATTGGATGCCATTAGGCAAATTCCAGTACCCTCTACGAGCCAGGGGAGATCTAGGGGCAGAGGAAGAAGGTCTAGGGGCACATACCCAAGGGGCAATCTTTTAGGCAGGGGTCCCCCACTATACAATTATCTACTCAGGGAAAGAAAATAATCCCTGTTTCATCATCGGCACTTCTCAAATCATCCGATGAAATGCAGATCATTAATCTATCTCAGAGGTCACTCAGTTTGGATGAAATTACTATACTAAAAAAGGGCATGTCATTTGTACTAACAAACAAATGTGATCTCTTTGGATGGGTTAAAGATCTCCATCTGTTCGTGCGAAGGCTGAAGTGGAAAAAATTATTCACCACGCATGACAGACACAGTGCTTGGAATTGGGGATTGATATGGAGGACTTGGAAGATGTACAAGTCCTGGCTGAATTATGGGAGGAGGGAAATAGGGGTCTAGGTGAAGGACCCTTTACCCAGTTGAGGCCGCCTTCTTCCAAAAACCCACCCATTGGTGATCATACACCCATTGATGTGTTCCTTGGGGTGGTGGTGGACCAGTTAACAACTATAAAGTGGATGCCATTTCGGGCAGCATAATTTGACACATGCAGAGTGGAATGGTCTAAGAGTCCTGGAAATGGACAAATCAATCATCATAAAACCCTCAGACAAGGGGGGCAATGTGGTCATCATGGACTATGAGCAGTATACCCATATGTGCCTAACAATTCTGAATGATGGGTCCTTTAATGACATTCTCCCCAGGAATCCATCATTGATTGATTGTAAGAAACTCAGTAGGATTCTGAAGCCCTCCAATGCAGACTTATCAACAACTCTGAGCTGGGGTTCTTTTTACTACCATTCCCACAATTGGCCTGTTTCTATGGCCTCCGTAAGGTCCATAAGGACTTAGAACCCTTACACTCAGTTCACACTTTCGCGTAAAACGCCGCGTTCGAACGCGCAAAAAAACGCACAACAGTACAGGAACCATGCATTCCAATGGGGGTGGTTCACACTTGCGCGTTTTTATGCGCGTTCGAACGCTCCTAAAAACGTCCGACGCATAAGCAAGTATGTTCGCGTTAATTCGGGCGTTTTTCAAGCGTTTGGTGCCAATATACTTCAATGGGAAACGCGATACGCGTGTTGTTCGGGCGTTTGTGCAGCGTAAAACGCGCCTATGGACGCGCGTTTGTCAAAGTTTGCAACATGCTGGATCAGCCACCATGGAATTTCACACCTCTAAAGCACTCAGATTGGCCAAACTATATATAGCGAGGGCTGTTTGGTCATTGGCCAACTATGTAGTCAATCACATAAACGCGCGTCAAACGCACCTACACTATTTACCAAAACGCTTGAAAAAAAAGCGCGTTAACGCCCGTCTTGAACGCGCAAAAAATGCTAGGCTTCAAAACGCTCAGGTCTGAACCCAGTGTTAAAGGCAAGACCAATTGTATCAGGGACAAACAGCGTAACGCACCCTTTCAGCACCTACATTGACCAAATTTTAAGACCATTCGTTGGATGGATTCCATGTGTGATTCTGGAAAGTTTAGATGTGGAAGCACTATATAATTTGATACCGCAGAAGAAAGGATGAGAAGTAGTGGCCACTTTCTTGCGGGAGAGGGGTACTCGTTTATGGCCTCACAATGATTTGGTGCTGAAACTCTTACCATTTATTCTTGAACAGTATACCTTCCTTTTCAATAATAAGTTCTACCACCAGGTAAAGGGCGCTGCGATAGGGAGCTTGTGTGCCCCCACATAAGCAAACCTTTACCTGGTTGGTTGGGAAAGGGAAGTAGTGTTCAGTGAAGAGACGAGTGACTTCACATCTTCGATTATCTTATGTCTTCGATATATCGATGATATATAGATTTTTTGTCAGGGTGATCGGAACACCTTTGCGACCTTTGTCCAGCGGCTCAATGTTAATGACTGGGGGCTTTTCTTCACATCGGAAATCCATCCTTCCAGTGTTACATTTTTGGACCTCACTGTCTTTAAAGACATTGATGGCAATATTAGTGGGGGTGTATTTGTAAATACCTTTTTCTCTTTTTTCATTATGTACATTTCTCCTTTTTATAGTGTGTATTTTATTACACATTTGTGAATTTTCCTCTGTAGGCGTTTTTCTGCAAGCAGTATAATGAGCATTGAATCCCACTCCCACAATGTATTTTGGTCCTCAATTAGATATATCGGCCTTATGATCCCTGCTTTACCTAAAGGGGACATTACTATGTATTATAGAAGTAGAGAAATTGAAACTTGGAAAATTGCAAATTTTTCAAAATTTTTGGTAAATTTGGTATTTTTTTATATATATAAAGTGAAATTTTTCGACTTCATTTTACCACTGTCATGAAGTACAGTATGTGACGAAAAAACTATCTCAGAATGGCCTGGATAAGAAAAAGCGTTTTAAAGTTATCACCACATAAAGTGACACTGGTCAGATTTTGAAAAAATGCCCTGGTCCTTAAGGTGAAATAGGGCCGTTTCCTTAAGGGGTTAATAAAGTCTTTTTTGTTTTTGTTTTTATTTTAAACAACCCCCTTCACAAGATGGTTTTCCACTAATTTTTTCTATACCCATCATATTGCCATTGGTCGGACACTGTGCTCTCCACTGATCAGATGTTCTGCAGTAGATTTATCTGCTCCCACTGAAGTGATTGGTCACTGCCTCTGGATGGAGCTGTGGAGTGCTGGTGCCAGAGCTAATGTAGACCATCTGATTGTTAGGGGTGCTGTAGTGCCCTAAAGCAAGGGTTCTTTGAAGTCTTGACATTTGTGGACATTTAATCTAGCTTCCCGTATGCAAAGTCATCAACTCATTACTCGATTTCAGTTTAAAGGGTTAACCCGCATTGATTTAATACTGTTTTATACTGCATAACTGTATTTCACATGCATGTTGTCATATATACCCTGTTCATTTGCACAGCATTGTGGAAAGGGTTAATGAACACAGAGACTTTTGGGACTTTGAATGAGAAGCTGATAATTTTCCAGAGCTAGCATAGGGTTGCAAAAAATGATGTTTTGGAGGAAAAAAGCCAGACGTTGTTTAGCACCAAATTCAGATATACTGATCTTTTGAATGTCTGGTTTAGCTCTGTCTGAGAACCTGTTTTTGTCTAGAAAAACTGCTGTGTTATTGCCTTTGAGTATCATTGACGCTCTAATGCAAGTCTATGAGAAGGGAGTTGTAACTTTGTATTTGTTATAGTGAGTTTCTCAACTCCACCCCTCCCACTACAAGGTTCTAGTTAGTCTAGAAATGGTAGATAAGGACAGCAATCAGAGCCCCTAGTGTTCTGCAGTTAGGTAATGGTGCCTGAAGGGGGCTTTTTCTGCAGATCCGGTGACGTTACGGGGTTTCTGCTAGGCGGAGGCTTCTGCAAAGCAGCTTTGCAGGTGACGTCACCGGCACTAATAGGCAGGCTTTAGCGCTTCCCTAGCCTGTAAAACAACTGAGAAGCCTCCGCCTAGCATTGTAAAAATGTAAAAAACAAAAAAACAAAACACGAAATGCTCTGATGCTCATCTCAGAGGGGCTGCCTGGGTGAAAAGGGGGATGTGCCCGGGTTCAGCTCTGACCCCAGACAACCAATTTAATTTTTATTTATTGTGCTGCCGACCAAATTTTTTTTTTACATGACGCATGGGGCTTTTTATTAATATGTTTTTCGGAGATTTATGTTCTTTTTAATTCAAACTCAAGCTCCTTATTCTTTTAATATACAGATTGACACCAAAATAAATGGTTAAAATTGGTCCCTTGTTTTGGTCATATTAATAGTTGTTTTTTGTTGTTTCATGTGAAAAGAGAAACTATGCAGACGTTTGTGTCTATTTTATTTTCACTTGTATTTTATTATATATTTTGATACTTTTAAAATATATTTTGGCAGGTGGGATATTTACACATCACTGTAACTGAGGCATCCAAATGTGACAAGTGATGCTTCTGCACCATAACGGCCCCTGTCTGGCAAAGTAGAAACCACTATGTGCACAAAACAAGCAATCACCGACAGAATATATTAAGGGGCAGCGTCCAAAACCATCCACAGAAACAGTAAAGGATCACTGCCCCCCCTCTCTCCATCCGAAGTATCATCATTACTTGTAGTAGTATTGTCAGGTGTAAGACATCCGATTATAAACTCGGACAAAACTGTAACTGCGCCCATGGAGCTCATGGAACGGCCTGAATATTAGAGATCATCCAAATAAAACATATCATCTCCGTATCACCATACAATAATAGGAATAAGAATAGACCTAGGAAACAAAATGTTTAAAAATATTTTATATCAAGTCTTCAATTATAAAAATTTAATATTCCAGAGCTGGTGGGACATACAAAGAAGAAAATAAACAAGGATTCCCCCACAGGTAAATTCATGTGAGATGAGTGAAGCACATGACTTCTACAAATACAGGGGTGGCAGGGACCCCACTTGTTGGGTTTATCTACAGGTACATTTTGGTCAGGGTGCACAGATTAACCCTTTAAGGACTCGGGGTTTTTTCATTTTAGCATTTTCGTTTTGCGCTCCATGCCTTCCGAGAGCCATAACTTTTTTATTTTTATGTTCACATGGCCATATGAGGGCTTTATTTTTGCGGGACAAGTTGTACTTTCCAACGCCATCATTTAATATTGCATACGATGTAGTGGGAAGCGGGAAAAAAATTCCAAATGGGGTGAAATTGCAAAAAAAAAACAATTCTACCACAATTTTACGGGTTTTTAAATTACGACGTTTGATGTGTGATAAAACTGACCATTTAGTTTTATTCTACAGGTCAGTACGAATCGGCGATACCCAATATGTATAGATTTTCTTGCGTTTTGATAGTGAAAAAAATTCAAAAGTGGGAAATTTTTTATTTTTATTTTTGTCGCCATATTTTGACCCCTATAACTTTTTGTAATTAAGTGTATGGCATTGTATGGGGGCTTATTTTTGCGGGCGATCTAAACTTTTAGTTGATACCATTATGGGGTGTGTAGGACTTTTTGATCACTTTTTATTTAATTTTTTGAGGAAATGAAGCGTTCAAAAATGGCGAATCCGCCATTTGGGTGCTTTTCCGTTTTTCTGTTTACCGTATGGGAATATATTTTTATATTTTTATACCACGGGCGTTTTCGCACATTATGACACCCATGATGTGTATTTTTAAAAAAATTATTATTTTATTTTAATTTTGGGGAAAGATGGGTGATTTGAATTTTTAGTTTTTTTATTTTTTTTTATTTTTTTATTTCTTTTATTTTTCTTTTACACTGTTATATAGGTCCCATAGGGACCTATATAAATCAGTCATCTGATTGCTTCTAACATAAACTCCAATACACTTGTATTGGAGTTTATGAGATTTTACTACTTTCCTATGAAGCCCTATTGCTAACAAGGGCTCCATAGGAAATAGTAAGTGATAGCCTCAAGCTGAATGAAAGGCTTGAGGCTATCCCTTACAGCGCTCCGATTCTCCCGATCACCACTAGGGGGAGCCGGAGAGCTGCCGAAAGTTTTACTTTCGGTTTTAGCGCGCGCAGATGCCGTGGTCAGGATTGACCACGGCATCTGCGGGGTTAAATGATTGCGATCGGCATCGCTGCCGGCCGCGATCATTAGCCGCGGGGGTCAGCTACAGGAAACAGCCGGACCCCCGCAGCGATCGCGCCCACAGAGGGCAGGAGCGGGCGCCATACTTAGGGATCGGACCCATGACGTACCCATACGTCATGGGTCCTTAAGGGGTTAAGATGATATTCCTTTAAGAGGGCGAGTAATGGCTTCTATGTAATAAGGCAATCCTCGCCTGGGTCACTTGTTGGGAGAACTTGCACATTACTGATGAAACCCAGTAAGAGATGACGGTTTCTTGACAAGCTCATATTTGAAGTTTTTAATTTACAAATACTTATAAAAGGTAGAACAAACCGGGGCTGGAATAGGTAGATAGTTATCTTTTTAGATCAGGCCCTATAGGTTTTTTTATTTCCTCTCACCAAACATTTTTGTTTAGAGGGGATATATATACAGTATAAGCTTTCACTTTTAACTTGATTTGTCCTTTGATGACCGGTATTCATTCAATACAGGAGACAAAACGTGTTTGAGGAGCTCTCACAGCGGTCCCAATCATCATTCCAAGCCCTCGGCCACCTCTGGTAACTCAAAGCAAGGGTCTGTTTTATCTCCCTGTAAAAAGGAGTATCTGATGGAATAAAGCCAGTTAGCGACACTGACTACCATAAAAACACATAAGGGAGGTGACTAAAGGGCCAAGGATGGAGATGGCTTCTCTCTGTGAGTTTTATGATGTTTAACAAGAGCTGATTTCTGCTTAAAACATTTCCCACATTCTGAACATGAAAATGGCTTCTCTCCTGTGTGAATTCTCTGATGTACGACAAATTCTGATTTCTGCCTAAAACATTTCCCACACTCTGAACATGGATATGGCTTCTCTCCTGTGTGAATTCTCATATGGTAATGAAGAGCAGATTTATGCTTAAAATATTTACCACATTCTGAACATGGATATGGCCTCTCTCCTGTGTGAATTCTCTGATGTGTAACAAGAGCTGATTTATACTTAAAACACTCACCGCATTCTGAACATAAATATGGCTTCTCTTCTGTGTGAATTCTCTGATGTCTAACTAGCGCTGAATTATTGTTAAAACATTTCCCACATTCTAAACATGAAAAAGGCTTCTCTCCTGTGTGATTTCTCTGATGTATAATAAAAGCTGATTTATGCTTAAAACATTCACCGCATTCTGAACATGAAAAAGGCTTCTCTCCTGTGTGAATTCTCTGATGTACCTCAAGACCTTGTTTATACTTAAAACATTTCCCACATTCTGAGCATGAAAATGGCTTCTCCCCTGTGTGACTTCTCTGATGTACAACAAGAGCCCATTTCTGCTTAAAACATTTCCCACATTCTGAACATGAAAATGGCTTCTCTCCTGTGTGACTTCTCTGATGTTTAACAAGAGCTTGTTTATACTTAAAACATTTCCCACATTCTGAACATGAAAATGGCTTCTCTCCTGTGTGAATTCTCTGATGTACGACAAATTCTGATTTCTGCCTAAAACATTTCCCACACTCTGAACATGGATATGGCTTCTCTCCTGTGTGAATTCTCATATGGTAATGAAGAGCAGATTTATGCTTAAAATATTCACCACATTCTGAACATGGATATGGCCTCTCTCCTGTGTGAATTCTCTGATGTATAACAAGACCTTCTTTATACCTAAAACATTTCCTACATTCTGAGCATGAAAATGGCTTCTCTTCTGTGTGAGTTCTCTGATGTTTCAGAAGATATGAATTACAAGGAAAACATTTCCCACATTCTGAACATGAAAAAGGCTTCTCCCCGGTGTGATTTTTCTGATGTACAACAAGAGCTGATTTCTGCTTAAAACATTCACCGCATTCTGAACATGAAAAAGGCTTCTCCCCTGTGTGATTTCTCTGATGTACCTCAAGACCTTGTTTATACTTAAAACATTTCCCACATTCTGAACATGAAAATGGCTTCTCTTTTATGTTAGCTGTTTGATGTTTAGCCCCTCTTCTGTGACTTTTATTCTGTGTTACAGTCTGTGATGAATCAGAAGATCGGACCTGTTTAAAAGGATCAAATAATACATTTTTGCTGTGACTGGATGAAGATATATCTTGGATATTGGCATGCTCTTCATATATATCTTGTATGATACCATGATCATCTACTTCAAAATTTGAAGATACCAGATGTTTCTCTAGATTCCTGGTACAGTCATCTGCCAAGAACAAAATATATTTTATTATTGATGAATAATATACCCAAATATTCTATTGAAATTTTGTTACATTTCCGTATAAAAAAAAATCCACAGAAAGGTATGGCACAAAATACAAGAATTAACTGACTAAAACAGTGGTGGCCAAAAACATCACAATCTTATAGTAGACCGATAGACCGACCAGGCATAACTAGGCCAGGTTGGCCCCACCTTGGGCAACTTCCCTGCAACCTCCACCCAATCAGTCATTTTAAATACATATAAATAAAACATTTCCTAGCGCTGGACAAGAGGTGTTGATTGTCCCCTTAGTTCCCCACACCATAGTTATCTCCCCTAAGGAAACTTTCACATTAGCGGCAGGGGAGTCAGTCACGCTGTTCCAGCAGATGAACAGCCTGTCGGATCTGTCCTAGTTCACGCGTGCCCCTGGACTGCCGCTCTCTCCCCATTGACTATAATTGGGGCGGGTGCGGAGTTCCGGCGACAGCACGGCAGCACACGGCGAGAGGCCGCCGGACTAAAAGTACGACATGCAGTACTTTTAGTCCGGCTGTCTCTCGCCGTGCTACCGCCGGAACTCCACCCTCGCCCCAATATAGTAAATGGGGATGGAGCGGCAGCCTGGAGGCACACGTGAACTAGCAGCAGGACGGATCCGACAGGCTGTTCACCCGCCGGAACAGCCTGACGGACTCCCCTGCCACTAGTGTAAAACTAGCCTAAGAGTCCCTTTCACAGTAGAATTCCCGTTTAGTGCCCTCAGGAGAATGCCCCTTAATGTCTCCAAACAGTAGTTATACCCCCTTAGTGCCCCACACAGTAGTTATGCCTCTTAGTGGCCCCACACAGTAGTTATGCCCCCTTTGTGTCCCCTTCTATAGTAGTACTGTCCTTTAGTGCCCCTTACAGCAGTGAAGCTCCTTATATTGCTTATGCAGTGAATAAAATTAATAAAGTAATACCGAGCACATCATGCTCCTCCCAGCAGCAGACGTGATGTGATGACATCATCTCTCCTGCTGAGGAGAGCGCACAGGCCGGGGGATTATCTCTGGTCTGTGCGCTCTCCCTCTGAGCCCAGCAGGTACAATGACATCACTGTATCACACCAGCTGCTGGAGAGAGTGCAGGCCGGGGAATGAGACCTGGGCTATAATGGATGACAGATGCAGCAGCTGGACTCGGAGGGAGGGAAGGGGGTAGAATGGACAGTAGGGAGCACAGTAAGCAGTCACTGGATGGCACGCCCCATAAAATCATCTTATATTTCGTGGATTAATATTAAGTGCCTGCAATTCATATATAAACACCATCCAATAATAATGAAAATTCTATCACTACAGATGAACTATTTCGTGAAATTAATTCCGGGTGTAATTCTGATGAGTCAATCAGAAGAGTCAATTAGGGAATGTTAAATAATATGTGATCCAGTATTACTTGGTATTTAATGTAGAGATTTATTATACTGCACACTGACACCATTTCTACTGATACAAAAGGGGATGGAAGGTCCCACCAGATACCAACCGCCATCTGACCAATGATTGGCCATAAAGTCTGTCAGATAATCTGGTGGTGGAAATGCACCTAAAGATATAAACAGCAGATCTTGATGATTTCCTGCCCAAATGCATTCAGCTTGGCAGAACATTCCTCAGACAATCATTAACCCCTTACTGACCAGCCTGTTTTGGGCCTTACTGACAAAGCATTTTTATTCCTTTTTTCATCGTCGCGTTCCAAGAGCTATAACTTTGTTATTTTTCCGTCTATATAGCTTTATAAGGGCTTGTTTTTTTGCGGGACGAGTTGTAGTTTTTAATGGCGCCATTTTGGAGTACACATAACTTTCTGATTAACTTTTATTAAATCTTTCTGGGAGGCAGATGGGGAAAAAACAGCAATAATGCCGCTGCGTGTTTACGTTATAAATTTTACTGCGTTAATTTTTCGGCATAAATAACATATCTTTATTCTCAGTACGATTACAGTGATACCAAATACATAAAGATTTTGTTTTTACGTTTACTACTTTTTTGCAATAAAAAACCCTTCATTTTTACAAAAAGAAAAAATGTTTTTGCATTTTAACGTCAGTGCTATTCTGACATTGACCAGCAGGCTGTGCCAGAGAGGAGAAGCCTGCTGGAAATTAGTCAAGGCTGGTCTGGGGCCTACACGAGACCCCAGCCAGCCTTCACACACATCGGCACCCAGCGATCGCATTTACGGGGTGCCAATGGAACTTTACATGCGGAAAGCACAATTGTTCACGGCATGTAAAGAGTGAAACAGCCCGGATCGGCACTCCTGACAGTCTGGGTTTTTAGAGCAGGGCCATGGTTCTCATTTGAGAGCCGAGTCCCCGCTCCCCGCTGCACAGGGAACCCATACAGCGCTTAGACTGGGCTGCCGTAAAAAGGCGTATAGGTGGTCATTAAAAGGTTACTAGCCCCATTGATAGCATGTCAAGGCGTGTGGGTGAATTTATTTATGCACGTGTAAGAAATACAGATTTTTAAGAATTTTTGTGAAAATAATGTAGGCCATATACTGTATTGGTATCTTGTTTTCAGCAACTTCCTGGTAATTAGTGCCTATACTTGTTCTCTCAAAGCCAGTGTGAGCGAGTCCTGTCTATCTGGATACCGGCCTATTAGCAGATCAAAGGTTCTGTAGTTGTCAATTATCTAAAGAATGGCTGTAGGTGGTACATGGCTAGTGGGGCAGGAACATGCTTGGAAAATCCCAACATTCCAGCTGCTTCTATCAGTCTTTAAGAGTTCAGTGAAAACTGCTAGAAAACCATAAGCAACAACCAAAAAGATGAGTCCAAGCCATATTCTAGACAATGCTAGGACTGGCTGCTAAAGAAGGAAGGAAGGAAGAAGGGAAGAGGCAGAAGAGAGAAGGAGAAGAGAAAAGTGCTACAGAAGAGGAAACCTGGAGGGGCCCGAGCAAAGACCGGGACCGGAAAGACATGAGAAGACCTCTGTATAGTAACTACACTGTACTGTAGAGGGAGAGGGATTTGTGGTTTATTTACCAAATGGTCTTGGGAGTAACTTTATTATTAGTAGTAATTATTAGTAATTGTTACTGTGTACAAGTCTCTCCGTATGTGAGATTTATGTTTGTTCCTTTATACTTTCATATATACTCATCAGTAATAGTAATAACTGTAATATCATTATTCCCACATTGCACAATATACAGTCATGTGAAAAAATTAGGACACCCTTTGAAAGCATGTGGTTTTTTGTAACATTTTTAATAAATGGTTATTTCATCTCCGTTTCAACAATACAGAGAGATTAAAGTAATCCGACTAAACAAAGAAAACTGAAGAAAAGTCTTTTCAAGATCTTCTGTAAATGTCATTCTACAAAAATGCCTATTCTAACTGAGGAAAAAGATAGGACACCCTTGCCCCTAATAGCGAGTGTTACCTCCTTTGGCTGAAATAACTGCAGTGAGACGGTTCTTGTAGCCATCTACCAGTCTTCGACATCGGTCTGAGGAAATTTTACCCCACTCCTCAATGCAGAACTTTTTCAGCTGTGAGATGTTTGAGGGGTTTCTTGCACGTACAGCCCTTTTCAAGTCACCCCACAGCATCTCAATGGGATTCAAATCTGGACTTTGACTTGGCCATTCCAGGACTCTCCATTTCTTCTTTTTCAGCCAATCTTTGGTTGATTTACTAGTATGTTTTGGGTCATTGTCATGTTGCATGGTCCAGTTCCGCTTCAGCTTTAATTTTCTAACTGATGGTCTCACATGTTCTTCAAGCACCTTCTGATACACAGTAGAATTCATCGTGGATTCTATGATGGTGAGCTGACCAGGTCCTGCTGCAGCAAAGCAGCCCCAAACCATGACACTTCCACCTCCATGCTTCACAGTTGGTATGAGGTTCTTTTCTTGGAATGCTGTGTTTGGTTTACGCCAAACATGTCCTCTGCTGTTGTGTCCAAATAATTCAATTTTGGACTCATCTGTCCAAAGAACATTATTCCAGAAGTCCTGGTCTTTGTCAACTTTATCTCTGGCAAATGTCAGTCTGGCCTCGATGTTTCTCTTGAAAGCAAAGGTTTCTCCTTGCACACCTCCCATGCAAGTTAAACTTGTACAGTCTCTTTCTGATTGTAGAGGCATGTACTTCTACATCAACAGTAGCCAGAGCCTGCTGTAGTTCTCGAGATGACACTTTAGGGTTTTTGGAGACCTCTTTTAGCATCTTGCGGTCTGCTCTTGGGGTGAACTTGCTGGGGCGACCAGTCCTGGGCATGTTGGCAGTTGTTTTGAAAGCCCTCCACTTGTAGACTATCTTCCGGACAGTGGAATGGCTGATTTCAAAATCTTTGGAGATCTTTTTAAATCCCTTCCCAGACTCATAGGCTGCTACAATCTTTTTTCTGAAGTCCTCTGACAGCTCTTTTGCTCACCATGGTGCTCACTCTCACTTCAACAGTCAGAGCACACCAAACTAAATGTCTGAGGTTTAAATAGGGCAAGCCTCATTCAACATGCAGAGTAACGATCTACTAATTATGTGCACCTGGTGTGATATACCTGTGTGAGATCTGAGCCAATTTAAGAGGGAATACATGTGAGGGTGTCCTATCTTTTTCCTCAGTTAGAATAGGCATTTTTGTAGAATGACATTTACAGAAGATCTTGAAAAGACTTTTCTTCAGTTTTCTTTGTTTAGTTGGATTACTTTAATCTCTCTGTATTGTTGAAACGGAGATGTAATAACCATTTATTAAAAATGTTACAAAAAACCACATGCTTTCAAAGGGTGTCCTAATTTTTTCACATGACTGTATCTATTTATTTGTATAATTAGAATCTGGGAGTCTTCTCTGCTTTACTTAGTGGTCACTACTCACCTGGGCGGTTATCTGTAGGAATGTCCTCTGTACTCTGCTCATCGCCCCTCACATCTGTCTCTGTAGGATTAATATTGTTCAGATCTTCACCCGGATTCACAAGCTGTGAAAGACATATTGTAGAAGTCATCAGACGGTTGGAGAAGTCGTGTGGAAGGTTTTATATGACCTGAGAAGACGACCAAAAATGACCGTACAGCAGGAGTTATCTGACCCCAATATCTGCAGGTCTCCTGTATAAATCCAATCTGATTGCTTGAATATTCTAACCAGTTTGCAATTCAGGGAGAGCAGCCCTTATATTCCATCCGTAACATTATATTGTGTGTATATAACATTACATTGTGTGTATATAACATTACATTGTGTGTATATAACATTACATTGTGTATATAACATTACATTGTGTGTATATAACATTACATTGTGTGTATATAACATTACATTGTGTATATAACATTACATTGTGTGTATATAACATTACATTGTGTGTATATAACATTACATTGTGTGTATAAAACATTACATTGTGTATATAACATTACATTGTGTGTATATAACATTACATTGTGTATATAACATTACATTGTGTATATACCATTACATTGTGTGTATATAACATTACATTGTGTGTATATAACATTACATTGTGTGTATATATAACATTACATTGTGTGTGTATATAACATTACATTGTATATATAACATTACATAGTGTATATAACATTGTGTGTATATAACATTACATTGTGTGTATATAACATTACACTGTGTATATAACATTACATTGTGTGTATATAACGTTACATTGTATATATATAACATTACATTGTGTATATATAACATTACATTGTTGGTGCCCCTGTTCCCCTTGCTGGCCGCCCCAGGGCTGTGAAGCCAGTAAGCCAAAGTTCTTTCGATCCGTGGCTTATTTACCTCCTAGGAATGGACATAATCATCTGCTCTGCTGCAGCCAATGACTGGATTCAGGGGTAACACGACCACAAGAGACACATCACCACTGAAGCCAGTCATTGGCTGCAGTAAAGCAGGTGACCATGCCTGTGCCGGCGAGGAAGCAAACAACATTTACTGGAAGATGGACACCAAGGAGCCGGCACACATAACCGGAGCTGAGGGTAGCAGGTACGTATGACTCTTTCCATAGTAGAGGTTGCGGGCACATGTGAAAAGTTACTTATTCCTGGACAAACCCTTTAATGCTGTCTTCCTGTTCTGTCTAGAAGTTTTGGGATGACTGCATGCATGAAGATACTGTACCTAGTATAAGGGACAGGGCAGAATACAGGAGAGATGAGAACTAATTATCTATCACCACTAGAACACCCTGCTTATCACTGTCTATAGTATAAGGACTGGGGAGAACACAGGAGAGGTGAGAACTGATTATCTATCACCACTAGAACACCCTGCTTATCACTGTCTATAGTATAAGGACAGGAGAGAACACAGGAGAGGTGAGAACTGATTATCTATCACCACTAGAACACCCTGCTTATCACTGTATATAGTATAAGGACAGGAGAGAACACAGGAGAGGTGAGAACTGGTTATCTATCACCACTAGAACACCCTGCTTATCACTGTTTATAGTATAAGGACAGGAGAGAACACAGGAGAGGTGAGAACTGATTATCTATCACCACTAGAACACCCTGCTTATCACTGTATATAGTATAAGGACAGGAGAGAACACAGGAGAGGTGAGAACTGATTATCTATCACCACTAGATCACCCTGCTTATCACTGTCTATAGTATAAGGACAGGGGAGAACACAGGAGAGGTGAGAACTGATTATCTATCACCACTAGATCACCCTGATTATCACAGTCTATAGTATAAGGACAGGAGAGAACACAGGGGAGTTGAGAACTGATTATCTATCATCACTAGAACACCCTGCTTATCACTGTATATAGTATAAGGACAGGGGAGAACACAGGGGAGTTGAGAACTGATTATCTATCACCACTAGAACACCCTGCTTATCACTGTCTATAGTATAAGGACAGGGGAGAACACAGGAGAGGTGAGAACTGATTATCTATCACCACTAGAACATCCTGCTTATCACTGTCTATAGTATAAGGACAGGAGAGAACACAGGAGAGGTGAGAACTGATTATCACCACTAGAACATCCTGCTTATCACTGTCTATAGTATAAGGACAGGGGAGAACACAGGAGAGGTGAGAACTGATTATCTATCACCACTAGAGCACCCTGCTTATCACTGTATATAGTAGAAGGACAGGAGAGGTGAGAACTGATTATCTATCACCACTAGAACACCCTGCTTATCACTGTATATAGTATAAGGACAGGAGAGGTGAGAACTGATTATCTATCACCACTAGAACACCCTGCTTATCACTGTCTATAGTATAAGGAGAGGAGAGAACACAGGAGAGGTGAGGACTGATTATCTATCACCACTAGAACACCCTGCTTATCACTGTCTATAGTATAAGAACAGGAGAGAACACAGGAGACGTGCGAACTGATTACTATTATATTATATGATTATTATTACTATTATTAGTACCTTCCAAAAGCCACTGTACTTTTTTTTTAACAAACGCGCACGACTAGATTTATCGCATGCATCATTCAGGGAGCAGGTGTTATTTCTCCCAAACACAGAGCAGCCACAATGTTCCTGCGATTGTCTCTGACCACCTTGCCCAGTTGGAGTTCGGTGAGTAGACAGCAAGCGCGGTTGTTTGCTGCTTGATGCACTTTAGAAAGTATTTGGCTATGTGGCTACTATAACCCAGGGAGATCAGCTCGAAGACAGCAACGCTTGACATGATAGGAAGAAGGGGGAGTGGGAGCAATGTTCTGCCCTGCTTCTGTTTGGGACAGGACGATATCCATGGAGGAGGCCCAGGGGTGTAACTTGAGGGGAAGCAGGGGAAGTGGCTGCTTTGGGGCCCTGACCCAGAAGGAGCCTATCCAAGAGGAGGAGGAGAAGTACTAAAAGATTTTGTCAGGGCCCATCAACAGTATTACACAATTAAATTATATACAGTGACAGTACAGACAGTGTAGAAAACGGATGGAACAGCTGCCAGGTCTGGTCTGAGAGAGCGTTCTTTACTAGCCACAGGAATGGGGGCGGCATGAAAGGAAGGGGTTGTGAAAAAATTACTGGGGGAGGGGGCCCCATTCAAAAATTTGCTGTGGGGCCCAGTCATTTCTAGTTACGCCACAGAGGAGGCCGATAAGTGCCTGGTGTCGGAACAAACATGGAGGTGTCAATAGGACATGGCCTTCTTGCTACAGTGCTGCCTTCCTGCAAAAAACATTGATCTAATGGGCTGTGAAAGGCATGAGCTGTTCCAGTCTGTAACCGTTGCTCCAGGTGTCCATTGTGTGCAATTTGCTGCACAGCTAGCCCCCTAAAGGAAACAGAATCCACAAAGTGGTAACACAGAGACTGCACCACCAGCAACTTGTGCATGCAGAGTTGTTTCTTGGCCACACATTCCATTATTGATGGCTGATGGTGGGACAGAATAGGAGGAGGCATAGTCTGAGCAGGAGAACCAGTAACTGATGATTAGGGATGAGCGAACCACGAACTATATATGTTCGGGTTCGTACCGAATTTTGGGGTGTTCGTGACAAGGACCCGAACATTTACGTAAAAGTTCGGGTTCGTTGTTCGGCTAATTCTATGGCGCATTTTGAAAGCCTGCAAAGCAGCCAATTAACAAGCGTCGTACTACTTGCCCCAAGAGGCCATCATAGCCATGCCTACTATTGGCATGGCTGTAATTGGCCAAGTGCAGCATGTGACCCAGCCTCTATTTAAGCTGGAGTCACGTCGCGCCGCACTTCACTCTGCTCTGATTAGTGTAGGGATAGGACGCAGCTGCTGTTAGGGTGAGATTTGGCAGGGATTAACTCAGCAAAAACACTTAATGAAGTGATCGATCTACAGCTGTGAATCATTCAACTTCTGCTAGTTAATTGCTCAATGTTTTCAGGTTGCCCAAAGCGTTTTTCTGTCACTTTTTTCTGGGGTGATCGGAGGCCATTTTGTGTCTTGTGGTATGCCAGCACAAGCTGCCACCAAGTCCATTAATCCATCAATAGTAGGGTTTTCTTTTTGCTATATTCTACATCGGGGCTTGGCTGTGCTTATTGTCACCCCTAGAAACTCAGGATAGAATTTTCTATATTTTATTGAGAGGTGAAATTCACTTAAAAAAATAGCAATCCCCTAAATCTGGTGTTCCAGCTGTGGCTAGCCAAGTGTAATACTGTCTGGCAAAGGATATATTTTTTTCTGGGGTGAAATTCAATTACCAAAATGGCAATACCCTAAATCAGTGGTTTCAGCTGTGGCTGGCCAAGTTTCATAGTGTCTGTAAAAGTATAGCTTTTGTTCTGGGTTGAAATTCAATTAACAAAATAGCAATACCGTAAATCTGGTGTTCCACCTGTGACTGGACAAGTTTCATAGTGTCTGTCAAAGGATATATTATTTTCTGGGGTGAAATTCAGTTGCAAAAATAGAAATACAGTAAATCTGTTGTTCCAGCTGTGACTGGACAAGTTTCATCGTGTCTGTCAAAGGATATATTATTTTCTGGGATGAAATTCAGTTGCAAAAATAAAAATACAGTAAATCTGGTGTTCCAGCTGTGGCTGGACAAGTAGTTTAATAGTATCCGTCAAAGGATATATTTTTTTCTGAACTGAAATTCAATTGCCAAAATAGCAATACCGTAAATCTGGTGTTCCACCTGTGACTGGACAAGTTTCATAGTGTCCGTCAAAGGATATATTATTTTCTTGGGCGAAATTCAGTTGCAAAAATAGAAATACAGTAAATCTGGTGTTCCAGCTGTGACTGGACAAGTTTCATAGTGTCTGTCAAAGGATATATTATTTTCTTGGGTGAAATTCAGTTGCAAAAATAGAAATACAGTAAATCTGGTGTTCCAGCTGTGACTGGACAAGTTTCATAGAGTCTGTCAAAGGATATATTATTTTCTGGGGTGAAATTCAGTTGCAAAAATAGAAATACAGCAAATCTGGTGTTCCAGCTGTGACTGGACAAGTTTCATAGTGTCTGTCAAAGGAAATATTATTTTCTGGGGTGAAATTCAG
>CM065594.1:287111992-287175158 GCA_033119425.1 Bufotes viridis
CCTGTCCCCCACAAAAGTGTCATTGAGTATGTCACCCAGATGCAGGAACTGATGGAGAGGGTGTTGCCGCTGGTCCGCGAGCATATGGAGGCAGCGCAACAAACCCAGAGTAGGGTGTACAATCGTCAGGCTCGTGTGCGGAACTTCAACCCGGAGATCGGGTTTTGGTTCTGGTGCCCACCCTGACAGCAAGTTCCTAGCTAGGTGACAGGGCCCCTATGAGGTGATCGAGAAGGTAGGGAAGTAAATTACAAAGTACACCAGCCAGGGCGGCGCAAGCCGGAGCAGGTGTACCACGTGAATTTACTAAAGCCGTGGAAAGATAGGGACACGGCCGGCGACACAGCCCCGGCCAGGGCTTCTAGGTGAAAAGGGTCCAGCCCCACAGTTCGTGGCCTGTGAAGCAGTAACCACGGTAAAAATTGCAGACAGCCTGTCTTCCAAACAAGTTCAGGAAGTCAGGAGTTCGTCAGTCGGAACACGGATGTGTTCTCGGACCTCCCTGGCCGCACGTCTCTCATCCAACATGACATCGTCACTGAGCCTCAGGCCAAGATCCGGTTAAAACCATACCGGGTACCCGAGGCTCGGCGACGGGCCATCGCGGAGGAAGTGCAATTAATGTTGAAGCTTGATGTCATTGAGGAGTCGAAAAGTGAGTGGGCCAGTCCCATAGTTCTAATACCCAAGCCGGATGGGACGTTGCGGTTCTGCAACGATTTTCGCAAGTTAAATGAAGTGTCCAAGTTCGATGCGTATCCCATGCCCCGGGTAGACGAGCTTGTTGGAGAATTTAGGGCAAGCCCGTTATTTTTCTGTGCTAGACCTCACTAAAGGATACTGGCAAGTACCCTTAACGGAGCGGCCAAGGAAAAACGCTTTTGTTACCCCGCAGGGCCTGTATCATTACAAGGTGTTACCCTTTGGCCTGCATGGCGCCCCGCCACCTTCCAAAGGTTAATGGATATAGTACTGCGACCTCATCGTCGGTGCGCTTCGGCCTACTTAGATGATGTAATCATCCACAGCACCGACTGGGAAAGCCATTTGCCCAAAGTGCAGGCGGTAGTGGATGGCCTGAGGAAAGCTGGTCTAACCGCCAATCCAAAGAAGTGTGCGATTGGGTTGGAAGAGACCAAATACCTGGGATATGTAATTGGGCGGGGAGTCATCAAGCCGCAGGTAACTAAAGTAGAAGCCATACGTAACTGGCCCCGACCGGTCACTGCCAGGCAGGTAAAGTCCTTCTTGGGAATTGTAGGGTACTACATGCGGTTTGTGCCCCACTTTGCCACAATAGCAGCGCCGTTGACAGACCTGTTGAAGGGGCGAAGGTCTGGGAAGGTTAGCTGGAGTGAGAAGGCGGAGGAGGCTTTCTCTGCTCTGAAGTCGGCCCTGTGTGGGTCCCCGGTTTTGGTGACGCCCGACTTCAAGAGAGAATTTGTGGTACAGACCGATGCCTCTGAAGTGGGCCTCGGGGCTGTACTCTCTCAGGAAATCAATGGGGAGGAGCATCCCGTGGTTTTCCTGAGTCGCAAACTCACCCCAGCCGAGACCAGGTACAGTATAGTGGAGAGAGAGTGCCTGGCCATCAAGTGGGCACTAGAGTCTCTCCGCTATTATCTGCTAGGGAGAAAGTTCCGTCTGGTGACCGACCATTCCCCTCTAAAGTGGATGTGCCAGGCGAAAGACAGGAATGCTCGGGTCACCAGATGGTTCTTGTCTCTGCAGAATTTCAAGTTTTCGGTAGAACACAGGGCAGGCCGCTTGCAGGGTAACGCCAGATGCCCTGTCCCGCGTCCACTGCCTCACTTGTGTTCACCCCTCAGGGTTGAACAAAGGGGGGTATGTGGTAAGGTGCAAGGTACCGTGGTCGATGGCAGGTACGTGTCACCGAGGTTCCTGGCCTCGGTGAGGTAAGAGCCGGGTTTTCTTGCGTGTCAGCAGCAGCTAGTGCTGTTTTGACACATTGCTATTTAGTTTGGCTGCAAAGCCAATCCGGGCCGGCTCTTACTGGGAGTAGGCAAAGAGTTGGGTGGGTGCCTACTCCCCACGGTCCAGGCCGGGTTTTCCCGGGCCTTTATAACACAGCCAGCAGCTGGGTGTGGGGGAGGTGATTATCCTGGAGCTGGTGTTAGGCTGTGGAATCATCTGAGTTTGGGAGTTCTGATCCATTCTGTGCTGTGTGGAGTTCACGCTGGAAGCAAGAGCCCAAGCAAGGAGGAGTGCAGACGGCCTGGAAGCATGAGGTCGATCGCCTTGCGGCTGGACTGACAGCCAGGTGTGAACCTGCACCTAAAACCTCCCAGGTGACTGGAGCCTGTTTTGGACTGTCTTGTTTTTCCTCATGATTTCTTATGTGTGTGAACTAACACCAAGAGACTGTTTATTGTTTATTTTGTGCAAAGTGTGAATAAAACACTGGTTATTGCACTTTCTGGACTCCTTGTTTGCCTCTGTACTGCTCCCGCACCGCTATCTACCAGAGCGACTCCCCACAATACCGAAAAATGAACGCCGTAAAATGAATATCTTTATTCTCTGGGTCAGTACGATTACAGTGGTACAAAATACATATAGTTTTTTTTTCGTTTTACTACTGTTTTGCTATAAAACCCCCTTTTTTTTTTTTTAACAAATTTTTTTTTTTTGCATTGCCACTTCCCAAAACCTATAATTTTTTTTATTTTCTTTCTATGGAGTTGTTTGAGGGCTTGATTTTTGTGGGATGACTTGTATTTTTCATTGATATCATTTTGGAGTAAATGGCGCTTTTTGATCGCTCATTTTTTTCTGTGGCAACTAAGAATAAATTAGCAATTCTGTCTTTTTTTTTTTATGGCGTTCACAGTAGGGGATAATTTATGTGATATTTAAGTAGTCCGGGTCATTACAGACGCGGCAATACAAACATATGGGTCCGATATTTTTTTGCAATTTTTTTCATTGAAAAGTGTATTTTCAGTGGGAAAGAAAGCGTATTGTTTTATTTTATGGAATTTTTAAAATTTAATAAATGTGTTTTTTTTTCTATTTTTTTTACCACTTAATAGTCCCACAAAGGGACTATAACAGACAGAATTTTGATTGCTTTTAAAACGCAGTGCATTATTCCTATAGTGCATTACATTTTAATAGCAATGCTATTCTAACATGAACCAGCAGGCTGCGCCAGAGAGGCACAGCCTGCAGGAAAATTACTACAGCCAGGACTGGGGCCTACATTGGAAGCCAGGTAGGCTTCACACACATAAGCACCCTGTGATCGTATTTGCGGGGTGCTAATGGGAGACAGAGGGAGTCCGCTCTCTCTGTCAGCACTTTACATGTGGCGTGTACCATTGCACGCGGCATGAAAAGTGTTAAACAGCTTGGATCAGCACTTCTGCCGGTCCAGGCTGTTAGACCAGGGCCACGGTTCTCATGTGAGAGCCGGGTCTCCCGTGCAGAGGGGCCCCTTAGTGACCGCCGTAAAAAGGCGTATGGGTGGTTACTAAGGGGTTAAAGACAGTGGCAAATTTAATTGTCTCTCCACTTCTACAAACACACTCAACACTGGTATTGACAATTTACTTTGGGAAGAATGCAGTGAAATGTCTTAGAACTATGCGTTTAATATCAGTGGTAAAACAATGGAAACTGTGTCCTAAAATGTCTTTGAAACACAGTCTGATGTGCTAATATGTCCACTAACACAATATAACAATGCAGCGTTTGTTGTAAAATGTCTTTGAACTATGTGTTTAGTAATATGGACATAGAATTGGTATTGCTGTAATATGTTTGTACTATAATGCAGCGTGTTTAACCCTTTGCGGACCTTGTGATTTTCAGTTTTTCTGCTTTCATTTTTAACTCCCTGCCTTCCTAGGGCCATAACTTTTTTTATTTTTCCGTTCATATAGCCTTAAGGGGGCTTGTTTTTTGTAAGAAATGTTGCACTTCCCATCATTCAATATTGCACACAATGTAGTGGGGAGCAGGAAAAAAATTCCAAATGGGCTCAAATTCAAAAAAAAAGAAAAAAACGCCTGGCTGCACTGTAGAATCCAATAGATAAACCCATTCACTCTACCAACTGAGCCACCACACCTTCTTAGCAAGGAGACCAAATAAACCTGGTTTACCGCCTCTAAGGCTGGGTGGGCTCAGGCTGTCTGAAAGCTCCCTAATCAGACAAGCATCGGAAATAAGCATATATGGCTGAAGAGCAGATGTGATGTCATGAAAAGCTGAGGTGGGGGCCCAGCCTTGGAGGCAGAAAATCAGAAAATGAAGCGCAGAGCAGGCTGCCAGACAAGCTGAACAAGTGAGGTGGGACAACCACTTTAAGCACAGTTTGAGCCGCCCCTCACTCCCTTAATACTTTCCCTGGAGGAATTCACTCTCTTTAGTGTTCCTATCACACTATGCTAGTGTCTTGTGTCTATAATCGTTCTTTGTTAGACGCTGCCCCCTCCCCACGTCCTCCCAGTGTCATGTTATCCACAGTCCTCTAACTTCTTCGTGGTTTTTCCTGCCAATACTAACATTAAAACGCACTTGGCACTGTTTTCAAGTGATCTCTACATTATCCATTACACTAGAAGAGCAAAGGCTTAAACTCTGAGAGATGATATCTTCAGCAGCATGATATGTTTAGGGACATACAGAAGACACGGAGGAGTAGCTGGTGGGAGGGGGCTCTCAGGAGGATCTGATAAATGATGCTGTAATCTTGTAGTTCACAGGATGTCAGCCACACAGGAGATAGACGGCAAGCCTCGGACTGGTGGTCAGACTGGAGATTACATGGCCAGGTGTCCATAATCAAAGGTTCAAAATGGATGGATGCATCTGAGCAGCTAGAAAATTGTTGGCGAGTTAGGCCCCTTTCACATCAGAGTTTTTGCTTTCCGTCCTAGAGTTCCGTCCTCGGGGCTCTAGGACGGAAAGATACTGATCAGGATTTATCCTAATGCATTCTGAATGGAGAGAAATCCGTTCAGGATGCATCAGGATGTCTTCCATTCAGTATATGAACGTTTTTGGACGTTGACAAAACCGCAGCATGCTGCGGATTTGTCTCCATCCAAAAATCCAGAACACATGCCGTAACGCCGGATCAGAAATAAATGCCCATTAAAGTGCATTCATCCGGATCCAGAATTAAGCTAAACGTCGTTTCGGCGCATCGCCGGATCCGACGTTTAGCTCTGTGCATGCGCAGCAGCAGTTCCAAACGGGACCCCAGTGTAAGCTGGGGCTCTGATCGGTTACCATGGCAGCCAAGACGCTACTGAAGTCCTGGCTGCCATGGTAAGTGCTCCGTAGCAGTGTACTTACCTGCGCTGCGGCCTCTGGGCGCTCCTTCATGATGTCACAGGTCCAGGCGGGGCATTGATCTATGCGCCGCGGGGACCTGTGACGTCATGAAGGAGCGCCTGGAGGCCGCAGCGCAGGTAAGTACACTGCTGCGGAGTACCATGGCAGCCAGGACTTCAGTAGCGTCCTGGCTACCATGGTTACCTGAAAGCATATTGAAGACTGATCGGGATCCTGATCAGTCTTCAAATGCTTTCAGGCGAATTGTGTTCTGACGGATCCGGCGGGACGGAAGTGCTCGGCAGATCCTCAGAACGCAAGTGTGAAAGAGGCCTTAGAGTTATATGTGCTGATGAAAATAATCCTATATAGCTTTTCCAATAATCAACTTTCAATATTATCAGGGGCGTAGCTGTAAGGAAGGGGTGGGTAACCTCTGGCCCGCGGGCCCTGTGTAGCCTGCGGGACCATTTCATTTGGCCCCCGGCCAGAACATATTGTGAAAATGCTAATGTTATGAAAGAGGTCATTAGCATGCGGGAGGCACAGGAAGGTGAGAACAGCACATTGCTAGCTGTACTCACCTTCCCTGGCCTTCTTCCGGCCCCACGCTGTGTCCTGACATGTACAGTGTGAGGATGTAGTACATGTAGATGCGCACTATGACCTGACGCTGTGCGCTATCAGGTCACAGTACAGCATGGCGGGAAGAAGAACAGGGAGGGTAAGTGAATCTGCCAAGCGGCATCGCTGTCCGGAGCTGGAAAGGCAAATTTTTTTTTCAAATGTCTGATCTGGGGCTGGGGGTTTGATCTAAGGCTGGGAGGTCTGATCAGAGGCTGGGGGGGTCTGATGAGGGTCTGATCTGAGGCTAGAGAGGGTCTGATCTGAGGTTGGGAGGATCTGATGAGGGTCTGATCTAAGGCTGGGGGTCTGATTTAAGGCTGGGGAGGGCAGGTCTGAGGCTGAGAAAGGGACAAAGGCAGGGACATTTGAGAAGAAAGAGGCAGGGACAGTGGCAGGGAGAGCGAAAGCTGGGTGAACCCCTCTTTGGACCACTCTGGGTTTAGCTTGGCTGCAATCTCCAAGGCATTGCTCCCGGTTAGCCAGAATCCTACTCCCCACTGATGAGGGGGCAACACCCCGAAACAGCTGTCTGTGGATGGATAACTGACTTAGGTTTTCCCCGTCACATCCTTAAAGCTTGTAAAAAAGCGGGATCTAGACATAGGGGCCACTTAATATGGTGGATTTGGTGATCTCTGTAATGGAGACACCCCTTTGCTCGGTTTTCCTTCCTTTGAGGGATATCTGGCTTTCATTGAGTTGTAGACCCATAACTGGGGCTCCACATTTATTTTGCATATTACTGTTTCCCAGGGAGCTTTGCACTTCGGATTGCTGTGTTGAAACTCTTAACTGAGGCTCCGCCGTGTTTTTGTGGCTGGTCTCCCTGAGATCAGCTATTGGTGTGTTTGGCTGCAATTAATGCCAAATAAAGAACTAAATATATAACATTCTCAACCCAAAAATTAGACTGCTATATGTGGTCAAAATGGCGCCTGTACTATTTGTAATATATAGCGCAGGCGCCATTTTGTGTTGAAAAAATATAGCGCTCTAGATTTTTTTTTATTGAAGCACAATTTCTGTAACTTACTCCTAAATCAGTTATATCTTAGACCAAATATAGCCGTCAAATTTGAGAATTTTGTATGGCCCCCGAACGATGTTACAAATGCCTAAATGGCTCTCAGCAGCAAAAAGCTTCCCCACCCCTGCTGTAGGGGTGCAGTCGCTACTGGGACTAGGAGCCTGAGGGGGCCCAAAGACCCTTGTGCCACATAAGAAGACACCGGTACTATACAAAGTTCATGCAGGTCAAGTTACATCTCTGGTTGGAGGGAAGGGGTAACGTCAAGAATTTGGCATGGGGCAGGGGGTGCAGTTTCAATTTTCACCTCAGGCAGCACAAAGGCTATGTGCTTCCCTGCCCCTGGCCACAAAGCAATGAGGGAAGGGGGACCAAGCTGAACTCTTGCACCATGAGCCTTTAGCTACGCCCCTGAATATTATATTATATTATACTCTATTCAAGTAAGAAGGATGACTTGCATCTACATGTGCTAGAATAGAATCCGTGGTATGATCTTGGTGCTGCCATTCTGACAGTAAAGAGACACCAGGAGACTGCACCCTAGATTACTAAACCTTTAAAGATAATGATGCATTTATCTCCTGATGTTCAAGCTGACAATCCGGGCACAACTTTGGTTCACCATTTGTAGTATTGCATGGTCCCGGCCTAAGACCTTTCAGAAAACTGTTGTGCCACCACAAAAGATCTGCAGCAGTTAAAGAGAAGGCCATCCTAAAAGTCTATACAGGCAGAAAATAGTGAGAAGAACCAGACAACATGTAATGTCTATGGTCAGCTGTAATCCTGCCATCTCCATCTTACTCATTATACAAGGACAAAACATATTATACTGGTGGATAAAACAAGACTGAAGACAAGATCTTCACAGCCTTCTACAGATCATAGGGGACATTTCATGAGACCTTATCTCCATCTACCTGATCATCCTGTGGGACATTGTGATGTTCTTCTGACCCATCCTGTGGAAGAAGAGGACTGGGACATCTCTCCGGTGTTCTTATCTTCTTAACTGTAGGAAACACATCCAGTGACTGAATCCCTTCCTTACATACAGATAATGAGAGGACTTGTGTATTTAGTCATGTCTATTACCTGGTGATGTGAGGGGCCGGTGATCCTCCATCATGACGTCCTTGTACTCATCTCTGTGTCCTTCTAAATACTCCCACTCCTCCATGGAGAAATAGACGGTGACATCCTGACACCTTATAGGAACCTGACAACACAATGATACAGTCATCACCCAGATCCCTTCATAGCGTTCCTGTATAATGTCCCAGCATTCCCAGCAGTGTCACCTCTCCAGTCAGCAGCTCCATCATCTTGTTGGTGAGCTCTAGGATCTTCTCTCTATTGATTTCCTCATGTATCAGGGGGTGAGGTGGAGGCCCTGTGATTGGGCTCAGGGTTCTTCCCCATCCCTCAGACACAGGGTCCTGACAGCGCTCACTAGAGGTCTTCTTCACTACTGTGTAGTCCTGGTTATGGAGAGACACAGTAATAAATATCACTCCATACATCTCCAGAGTCCCTCACCTCTCCAGTCATGTCCATCTGTTAGTAACATAGATAAGATGTAATGTGACATCATCAGAATCTCTCACCTCTCCAGTAAGCCGGAAGAGGATCTCTAGGGTGAGATTTATTATCCTCTCCGCCATCTTGTCTCTGTCCATTCTTGTCGGGTCAATCAGGAGAAGGATCTTATATAGAAGGTCTCCACTGAGCGGATCCTATATTGTAGGAACCTGAATGGAAGGGAAAGAAAATGAGATAATGAAAAATCCTAAAAAAAATCCCATGTAAAATACAATAACTGGAGATAATAAGAGGAGACATCAGAGGAGATAATAAAGTGTAGATGTTGTGTTCTCTCTTTTTATATGGATCGAAACATGTGTGAGGTCAAGGCAGTTTCATGATAGGTCATAAAATCCAATATATAAAAATCCAATATAGAAAACATACCGTATTTTTCGCTTTATAAGACGCACTTTTTGCCCCCCAAAAGTGGGGGGAAATTGGCAGTGCGTCTAATAAAGCGAATGGAGCGCTTTTTAATATTCTGACACTGATACGTCGCCAGCCGCTATGCTGCACAGCGCAGCCTGCGATGTATTAGCGGGGCGGGAGGGGGGTCTGGAGGCTGGTAACTGCTGTTTCACTCGCAGCGGGGCCCGGTGCAGTCACTGTACTTCATTACACCAGGCCCCGCTCACAGCAGTTTTCATATGTAAAGTCCATTCATGTAATCTTCAAGCAGTGGCTCTGCTTTAAACTAGCTCAATCCTCTGTAGTAGTACTACTCACTATGAAAGCGGCAGGCACAGCGGCAGCATAACCTAACTCACTCATTCACACTCATGCTTCATTTAGAGTGAGTGAGTGACGCCATGCGCCGGCTGGACCGCTGCTTTTATAGTGAGTACTGTTATAGAAGAAAGCAGAGCCATTGCTGCAGCATTACATAGAAAGATTTTACATATAAAGACTTCTGTGAGGAGTGGGTGCCCGGTGGTGTAATGGACTGGAAAACATTTATTAAAATGGAAAATTTGTCAAAAAAGTGGAATTCTGAAATTTCATCTCCATTTTCCATTAATTCTTGTGGAACACCTAAAGGGTTAACAAAGTTTGTAAAATCAGTTTTAAATACCTTGATGGGTATAGTTTCCAAAATGGGGTCACTTATTTGGAGTTTCTACTCTAGGAGTGCATCAGGGGGCTTCAAATGGGACATGGCAGCTTAAAATTATCCCAGTGAAATCTGTTTTCCAAAGACAATATGGCGCTCCCTTCCTTCTACGCCCTGCCGTGTGCCCGTACAGCAGTTTACAACCACATATGGGGTGTTTCTATAAACGACAGAATCAGGGCAATAAATATTGAGTTTTGTTTGGCTGTTAACCCTTGCTTTGTTACTGGAAAACAAATTATTAAAATGGGAAATCTGACAGATAAGTGAAATTCTAAAATGTCATCCCTATTTTCCATTAATTCTTGTGGAACACCTAAAGGGTTAACAATGTTTGTAAAATCAGTTTTGAATACCTTGAGGATGTCGTTTCTAAAATGGGTGGTTTCTGTTATGTAAGTCTCACAAAGTGACTTCAGACCTGAACTGGTCTCTAAAAAGCGGGTTTTGGAAATTTTCTGAAAAATTTCAACATTTACTTCTAAGCCTTCCAACGTCCCTAAAAAATAAAATGACATTCACAAAATGATCCAAACATGAAGTAGACATATGGGGAACGTAAAGTAATACCTATTTTTGGAGTTATTACTATCTTTTATAAAAAAAAGGAGAGAAATTGAAATTCGCTATCTTTTCCACATTTTTTGTAAATTTGGTATTTTTTTTATAAATAAAAATTTTTTTTTTGACTTAATGTTACCAATGTCATAAAGTACAATATGTGACGATAAAACAATCTCAGAATGGCCTGAATAAGTAAAAGCGTTTTAAAATTATCACATAAAGTGACACTGGTCAGATTTGCATAAAAAGGGTCGGTCCTTAAGGTGAAAAATGGCAGGGTCCTTAAGGTGCTAAGAGCCCCCTATTGGCCACTGGGACCACCTCCCTCATTGGTTTGATAGGTTGTGGTATAATCATCAGCCCTGCTGTTTGGCCCGGGTACTGCAGGAAACCTTGGGCAGACAATTACCTTGACAATCCACCCTTGGACAAAGAAAGTCTGAGCAGCAAGGTTCTTGTTGGGTGGCGCAGGCCACCATGAGCTTCACCTTACCACGCCTGGTGCTGTTGACTTGGGCATGGTTGAGGTGGTCAGTCCTGGCTCTGCTGATACAGCCTGCACTTAGGGAAGTTGGAGCTGTAGATTAACTTGACTGCCAGAAATAACTTGGTTTTACGGTAAATTCTGTTCAATTAGCCAATTCATGGATTTCAACTCAGTCCAAACCAGTCTATGGTAGGATGGGTAGTTGATTTGGTTTCACTTCTCCCCCTCCCCCCCCAATGAGATGGATCAATAAAACAAACCAATGTCCTTGTAAGCTTTGTCAGTCCAACGCTGCTTGTAAAGGACACAGCCCAATGGAACCATAGAGGTCCTCTGCTGAACCCGCATACATTCTTCTAAACCCTAGAACTGATCGAGTTCTCTCTATACCAAGAAATCAACCTACATATACATGTATTACCCGTCATTAATCTCCCAATTATCTTTGTAATAATTCTTCAAACAAACATTTATATAGTCAGCAACTTAACCCTTTTACTACCGGGCGTTTTTTCTTTTTTAAGTTTTCATTTTTCTTCCCTATCTTCCTTGAGCCATATCTTTTTTATTTTTCCCCTCACATAGCTATATGAGGGACAAGTTGTACTTTCTAATGCCATAATTAACGGTGGCATACAATGTAGTGGGAAGTGGTAAAAAAATTCCATATGGGTGGAATTGGGGGGAAAAAAAACAGTTCCTCTACCATTTTATAGGTTTTGTTCCCACGACCTTTAGTTTGAGGAAAAACTGACCCATGCCCTTCATTCTCTGGATCAGTACGATTGCAATGATGCCCCATATAGGTTTTGTATGTCTAAATAGTGTAAAAATTCCTTTAAACGTTGAAAAGAAAAAAAAAAATTCACATCACCATATTCTGACCGCCATAACTTTTTTATACTTATGTCTACTGACCTGTATAGGGACTCATTTTTTGTGGGACGACCTGTATTTTTAATTAATACTATTTTAAAGTGTGTGTAACTTTTTGATCACATTGTATTACATTTTTTTGTGTAATAGAAGCAATGAAAAAATTGCAAATCGGCCATTTTGACCCTTTATTCCATTACGCCATTCGCCGCATTTGAATTTTTTAAAATATGTTTATATTTATTGTTATTTAGTTTTTTTTTTTATTATATGGAAAGGGATTTAAACTTTTATACTTGATTTTTTTTATATATTATCATTTTTTAACTTTGGTAATAATTTTGAATCTCATACATGAGCCTATAAAATGTGTTTTTAATGTTTTATTTTGTACTATTAGGGATATTTAAATGAGTTTATGACAGTCAATTTCTAATTTTTTATGTTGGCATGCCATCTGGTGGCCAAAATAAGAATTGCCGCATGAATACGATCAGCCTTGTCAGCGAGACGGACAGTATTCAGAGCAACTACCGACAGCCCCATTGGCCACAGGGGGTATTGGTAGGAATTTTTGCACATTTAGATGCTGTGATCTCACTTGATCACGGCATCTAAACCCTTGAATTACCGCGATCGTCATTATTGCTGGTCATGGTAATAGCCGCCTGTCTCTTGATCTGTGCCATGACTCCCGCTGCACGTGCTAGTGGGCGACATGTTCGCACATCGCTCCAGTGCTCTACATGTATGGGGCTGGTAGTGAAAGGGTTAAATGTCATAGTGGTTCTTATCTTTATTCTTGACACAACAAACAATGGTAATCAGCATTGTCCCATGGTCCTCACTAGTCTTTGTAGCTGGATAACACGGTCCCACAGTTCTCCCTTGCTCAATTACATCACTTCATACCCTTTGGTATTTGTCATTTACAGATCTACCCAGCTTTCCTACATGCTGAAACCAAAACAAAATGATCTTTTTCCATAAAGTCAAATATAAAATTTTATCTGAATACAATATATATACATAATAAAGTTGACACACACATATACCAAGTGCATGTATTATAGCAAATACATACAATATGTATACACAAAAACAAACTCATGTTATTTATAAAAAAATGTTTTTACCTGCAAAGTACTTCATTTTTTTTTCCTTTTTTAAGTAATTAAGGGATGAGGTAACGGGCTGACCCAGGGGCTGTCTTATTGTCTGTAACGTGCACCCTCTATACCAGGGATGGCCATCCTGCGGCTCTCCAGCTGTTGAAAAACTACAACTCCCAGCATGCCCAGACAGCCTACAGCTATCAGCCAACAGCGGGGCATGGTGGGAATTGTGGGAATCTGGAGAGCCGCGGGTTGGCCAGCCCTGCTCTATACTATCTAGTTACACCGCCTTTGGTCCGACTATTTGATCCTCCCTCCCTTTAACAAACATGGAAACAAATCTGATGATACAAATACATGTAAGGGCCCATATCTCCACCGAACTCATTAAAAATATTGGAGCCAAAAAAAAAATCAATCTAAAAAAATAATTTCCCAAAGGACATTTAAAAGGGAAAAAAAAATCTCAAAAACTTGCTGCAGCCCCATATCACACATATTTTTTGCTGCAGCCCCATATCACATACATTTCTTGCTGCAGCCCCATATCACATATATTTCTTGCTGCAGCCCCATATCACATATATTTCTTGCTGCAGCCTCATTTCACACATATTTTTTGCTGCAGCCCCATATCACATACATTACATGCTGCAGCCCCATATCACACATATTTCTTGCTGCAGCCCCATATCACATATATTTCTTGCTGCAGCCCCATATTACAAATATTTCTTGCTGCAGCCTCATATCACACATATTTCTTGCTGCAGCCCCATATTACAAATATTTCTTGCTGCAGCCCCATATTACAAATATTTCTTGCTGCAGCCTCATATCACACATATTTCTTGCTGCAGCCCCATATCACACATATTTCTTGCTGCAGCCCCATATCACACATATTTCTTGCTGCAGTCTCATATCACACATATTTTTTGCTGCAGCCCCATATCACATACATTTCTTGCTGCAGCCCCATATCAAACATATTTCTTGCTGCAGCCCCATATTACATATATTTCTTGCTGCAGCCTCATATCACATATATTTCTTGCTGCAGCCTCATATCACACATATTTCTTGCTGCAGCCTCATATCACATACATTTCTTGCTGCAGCCCAATATCACATATATTTCTTGATGCGGCCTCATATTACACATATTTCTTGCTGCAGCCCCATATCACATATATTTCTTGCTGCAGCCCCATATCACATATATTTCTTGCTGCGGCCACATATCACATATATTTCTTGCTGCAGCCCCATATCACACATATTTCTTGCTGCAGCCCCATATCACACATATTTCTTGCTGCAGCTCCATATCACACATATTTCTTGCTGCAGCCCCATATCACACATATTTCTTGCTGCAGCCCCATATCAAACATATTTCTTGCTGCGGCCACATATCACATATATTTCTTACTGCAGCCACATATCACATATATTTCTTGCTGCAGCCCCATATCACACATATTTCTTGCTGCAGCCTCATATCACACATATTTCTTGCTGCGGCCACATATCACATATATTTCTTGCTGCAGCCCCATATCACACATATTTCTTGCTGCAGCCTCATATCACACATATTTCTTGCTGCGGCCACATATCACATATATTTCTTACTGCGGCCACATATCACATATATTTCTTGCTGCAGCCCCATATCACACATATTTCTTGCTGCAGCCTCATATCACACATATTTCTTGCTGCAGCCTCATATCACATATATTTCTTGCTGCAGCCCCATATCACATATATTTCTTGCTGCAGCCTCATATTGCAGCCCCATATCACATATATTTCTTGCTGCAGCCTCATATCACATATATTTCTTGCTGCGGCCTCATATCACATATATTTCTTGCTGCAGCCTCATATCATGTAATCGCAGATTAGACTGTCACCCGTCTCAGGTAGATTGCTGGTAGCCGAAAAGAGGTATTCACATAGTTCAATGAACAACCACCATTAACTAATAAGATATAACTTTTATTCCATTACTATTAAATTCAGTTTTAAACTTTGGTTATATTGATATATATATCTCAAAAAACAATAAACATATAGACGGGATGTATTCCAATAGCTCTAGGTAGGTTGAGGGACTGCGATTAGAGTGTTGGGGGAAATGCTATCCCTAGCCTCTCCCTATTCTGATACACCCTACCTAGGAACGGAATGGCCGCCCCGATAGGGGCGATCCCATATCACTTGTCTCCTGAACTCCCTAGGAGACCCTGAAAAGAGTTGGCCTCGTCTATACCGGCCTAGACTGTTGGTCTAGACATTGGTGGCCAGTGCGCCCTCAGCCCCTCCTCCTCCTCTTCTCTCTGTCCATTGGTGGCCAGTGCGCCCTCAGCCCCTCCTCCTCCTCCTCTTCTCTCTGTCCATTGGTGGCTAGTGCGCCCTCAGCCCCTCCTGCTCCTCTTCTCTCTGTCCATTGGTGGCTAGTGCGCCCTCAGCCCCTCTTCTCTCTGTCCATTGGTGGCCAGTGCGCCCTCAGCCCCTCCTCTTCCTCTTCTCTCTGTCCATTGGTGGCCAGTGCGCCCTCAGCCCCTCCTCCTCCTCTTCTCTCTGTCCATTGGTGGCTAGTGCGCCCTCAGCCCCTCCTGCTCCTCTTCTCTCTGTCCATTGGTGGCCAAGTGCGCCCTCAGCCCCTCCTCCTTCTCCTCTTCTCTCCGTCCATTGGTGTCCAGTGCGCCCTCAGCCCCTCCTCCTCCTCTTCTCTTTCTCCATTGGTGGCCAGCGCACCCTCAGCCCCTCCTCCTCTTCTCTCTGTCCATTGGTGGCTAGTGCGCCCTCAGCCCCTACTGCTCCTCTTCTCTCTGTCCATTGGTGGCCAGTGCACCCTCAGCCCCTCCTCCTCCTCTTCTCTCTCTCCATTGGTGGCCAGTGCGCCCTCAGCCCCTCCTCCTCCTCTTCTCTCTGTCCATTGGTGGCTAGTGCGCCCTCAGCCCCTCCTCCTCCTCCTCTTCTCTCTGTCCATTGGTGGCCAGTGCGCCCTCAGCCCCTCCTCCTCCTCTTCTCTCTCTCCATTGGTGGCCAGTGCGCCCTCAGCCCCTCCTCCTCCTCTTCTCTTTGTCTATTGGTGGGCAGTGCGCCCTCAGCCCCTCCTCCTCCTCCTCTTCTCTCCATTGGTGGCCAGTGCGCCCTCAGCCCCTCCTCCTCCTCCTCCTCTCTCTGTCCATTGGTGGCCTCCTTCTCCCCTGTGCTGCTGAGGGAACATGGCCGCGCTGAGACCAGCGCGCTCATGTTCTGTGATAGCACAGTTATCGGTATATCGGCCTGGTTAGGGGCCGATACCGATAACTGTGCAAATCATCAATATCGGCCGATAATATCGGCCATACCGATAATGGGTCGACCCCCTAAAGGATACCACTGATTTAAGCGACAGATAACACAGATAACCGCTGACTATGAAACTGAGTGCATTTCAGTTATGCTGAGTACATATATACAGGACGGGCTAGATACAGAAGGCTGCCAGCAACTGTGAACAGATATCCAGGGGTAAAAGAGTTACCAAACAAGCGGAGGTCAATGTTTAAAAATAACCTCAAGTAACCGAGAAGGTACCTCTGTTGCCAACAAGGGCAGCGCTGAATACACAATAGTTACTCAATATAACCTCAGTGTTGCGTGTATGTAACATTAATTAAGCTGAGTATATAAGGTAAATAACACTGTCACTGGCAAACCTCATACATGAAAGATTAAAACTGAGTACATCATTCAGTTCAATAAATATGTAGCCCCTATTCCACAGTCAACAGTAGTTAAGGTACCTCTCAAGCAATACAGTTTTATGGATAACAAGTATCGGTATACATAGGTCATGTCCACCCCAGAAGGGGGAAAAACAACCTGCGAGTCCATATGCAGGAGAAGGTCCAGGTCAGCGGCTGGCGGACGTAGTATGAGCATGCCCAATACAATGAGGGCTAGGGCGACGATATGCGCTGGAAAACAAAGAGCTCCCATTCGTGTGTGCTCATAGATGGAGGGACGCAGCCAATGTGTGAAATGAGGCTGCAGCAAGAAATATGTGTGATATGGGGCTGCAGCAAGAAATATATGTGATATGGGGCTGCAGTAAGAAATATGTGTGATATGGGGCTGCAGCAAGAAATATATGTGATATGGGGCTGCAGCAAGAAATATATGTGATATGGGGCTGCAGCAAGAAATATGTGTGATATGGGGCTGCAGCAAGAAATATGTGTGATATGGGGCTGCAGCAAGAAATATGTGTGATATGGGGCTGCAGCAAGAAATATGTGTGATATGAGGCTGCAGCAAGAAATATGTGTGATATGAGGCTGCAGCAAGAAATATGTGTGATATGGGGCTGCAGCAAGAAATATGTGTGATATGAGGCTGCAGCAAGAAATATATGTGATATGGGGCTGCAGCAAGAAATATATGTGATATGGGGCTGCAGCAAGAAATATGTGTGATATGGGGCTGCAGCAAGAAATATATGTGATATGGGGCTGCAGCAAGAAATATATGTGATATGAGGCTGCAGCAAGAAATATGTGTGATATGGGGCTGCAGTAAGAAATATATGTGATATGGGGTGCAGCAAGAAATATATGTGATATGGGGCTGCAGTAAGAAATATATGTGATATGAGGCTGCAGTAAGAAATATGTGTGATATGGGGTGCAGCAAGAAATATGTGATATGAGGCTGCAGCAAGAAATATGTGTGATATGAGGCTGCAGTAAGAAATATGTGTGATATGAGGCTGCAGTAAGAAATATATGTGATATGAGGCTGCAGTAAGAAATATATGTGATATGAAGCTGCAGTAAGAAATATATGTGATATGAGGCTGCAGTAAGAAATATGTGTGATATGGGGTGCAGCAAGAAATATGTGTGATATGGGGCTGCAGCAAGAAATATATGTGATATGAGGCTGCAGCAAGAAATATGTGTGATATGGGGCTGCAGTAAGAAATATATGTGATATGGGGTGCAGCAAGAAATATATGTGATATGGGGCTGCAGTAAGAAATATATGTGATATGAGGCTGCAGTAAGAAATATGTGTGATATGGGGTGCAGCAAGAAATATGTGATATGAGGCTGCAGCAAGAAATATGTGTGATATGAGGCTGCAGTAAGAAATATGTGTGATATGAGGCTGCAGTAAGAAATATATGTGATATGAGGCTGCAGTAAGAAATATATGTGATATGAGGCTGCAGTAAGAAATATATGTGATATGAGGCTGCAGTAAGAAATATGTGTGATATGGGGCTGCAGCAAGAAATATATGTGATATGAGGCTGCAGTAAGAAATATATGTGATATGAGGCTGCAGCAAGAAATATGTGTAATATGAGGCTGCAGCAAGAAATATGTGTGATATGGGGCTGCAGCAAGAAATATATGTGATATGAGGCTGCAGCAAGAAATATGTGTGATATGGGGCTGCAGCAAGAAATAAATGTGATATGGGGCTGCAGCAAGCAAGAAATATATGTGATATGAGGCTGCAGCAAGAAATATGTGTGATATGGGGCTGCAGCAAGAAATATATGTGACATGAGGCTGCAGCAAGAAATATGTGTGATATGAGGCTGCAGCAAGAAATATGTGTGATATGGGGCTGCAGTAAGAAATATGTGTGATATGGGGCTGCAGCAAGAAATATATGTGATATGGGGCTGCAACAAGAAATATATGTGATATGAGGCTGCAGCAATAAATATGTGTGATATGGGGCTGCAGTAAGAAATATATGTGATATGAGGCTGCAGTAAGAAATATGTGTGATATGGGGTGCAGCAAGAAATATATGTGATATGGGGCTGCAGCAAGAAATATGTGTGATATGAGGCTGCAGTAAGAAATATGTGTGATATGAGGCTGCAGTAAGAAATATATGTGATATGAGGCTGCAGTAAGAAATATATGTGATATGAGGCTGCAGTAAGCAATATGTGTGATATGGGGTGCAGCAAGAAATATATGTGATATGGGGTGCAGCAAGAAATATATGTGATATGGGGCCCAATATATCACATATATTTCTTGTTGCAGCACCATATCACACATATTTCTTACTGTAGCCCGATATCACATCTGATATGGGCGGCCATTCCGTTCCTAGGTAGGGTGTATCAGAATAGGGAGAGGCTAGGGATAGCATTTCCCCCAACACTCTAATCGCAGTCCCTCAACCTACCTAGAGCTATTGGAATACATCCCGTCTATATGTTTATTGTTTTTTGATATATATCAATATAACCAAAGTTTAAAACGGAATTTAATAGTAATGGAATAAAAGTTAATGGTGGTTGTTCAGTGAACTATGCAGCCTCATATCACACATATTTCTTACTGCAGCCCCATATTACACATATTTCCTGCTGCAGCCTCATATCACATATATTTCTTACTGCAGCCCTATATCACACATATTTCTTGCTGCAGTCTCATATCACAGATATTTCTTGCTGCAGTCCCATATCACACATATGGGGCTGCAGCAAGAAATATGTGTGATATGGGGCTGCAGCAAGAAATATCTGTGATATGAGACTGCAGCAAGAAATATATGTGATATGAGACTGCAGCAAGAAATATATGTGATATGAGACTGCAGCAAGAAATATATGTGATATGAGACTGCAGCAAGAAATATGTGATATGGGCTGCAGCAAGAAATATGTGTGATATGGGGCTGCAGCAAGAAATATCACACATATTTCTTGCTGCAGCCCCATATCACACATATTTTTTGCTGCAGCCCCATATCACACATATTTCTTGCTGCGGCCCCATATCACACATATTTCTTGCTGCGGCCCCATATCACACATATTTCTTGCTGCAGCCCCATATCACACATATTTCTTGCTGCAGCCTCATATCACACATATTTCTAGCTGCAGCCCCATATCACATATTTCTTGCTGCAGCCTCATATCACATCTTTCTTGCCGCAGCCCCATATCACATATATTTCTTGCTGCAGCCCCATATCACACATATTTCTTGCTGTAGTCTCATATCACACATATTTCTTGCTGTAGCCCCATATCACACAGTGTTGTTGAGGTGGGAACCGCATGCGGAGTCAGCATAGTGGCCCAGTCACGGGGGGGGGAGGTGTGGGGCACCAGCAGTGGAAGTAACAGCACAAGATGGTGGCAGTAGGAGTGGATGGCAGCGGAGGCAGCTGGGACCTGCACCTGGCGGTCCTCACTTCACCTGGTCTTCTTCCGGCCCCGCTCTGTGTCCTGACATGTACAGTAGATGCGCACTATGACTTGACGCTGTGCATTGTCAGGTCACAGTACAGCGCAGCGGGAAGACGACCAGGGAGGGAGAGTGAATCTGCCGAGTGGCAGCGGCGTCCAGAGCTGGAGAGGTGAGGTTATTTATTTTAAATGTCTGATCTGAAGTCTTATTGGATGGGGGTCTCATAGGGGCTGATCTGAGGCTAATGGAGGGTGGGAAGGGTCTGATCTGAGCCTAGAGTATGTTCTGAGGCTGGGGGGGGTCTGATATGAGTCTGAGCTAAGGCTGGAGAAGGTCTGATCTGAGGCTGGTGGGGGACTAAAGGAGCTGATCTGAGTCTAGGGAGGGTCTGAGCTAAGACTGATGGAGGTGGGGGTGCAGAACTGAGGCTGAAGGAGGTGGGGGTGCAGATCTGAGGCTGGGGGGGATAAATAAGCTGATCTAAGTCTAGGGAGGGTCTGAGCTGAGACTGATGGAGGTGGGGTGCAGATCTGAGGCTGATGGAGGTGGGGTGCAGATCTGAGGCTGATGTAGGTGGGGGTGCAGATCTGAGGCTGATGTAGGTGGGGGTGCAGATCTGAGGCTGATGTAGGTGGGGGTGCAGATCTGAGGCTGATGGAGGTGGGGGAGCAGATCTGAGGCTGATGGAGGTGGGGGTGCAGATCTGAGGCTGATGGAGGTGGGGGTGCAGATCTGAGGCTGATGGAGTTGGGGGTGCAGATCTGAGGCTGATGGAGGTGGGGGTGCAGATCTGAGGCTGATCGAGGTGGGGGTGCAGATCTGAGGCTGATGGAGGTGGGGGTGCAGATCTGAGGCTGATGGAGGTGGGGGTGCAGATCTGAGGCTGATGGAGGTGGGGGTGCAGATCTGAGGCTGCGAAAGGGACAAAGGCAGGGACAGTGTCAGGGAGAGTGAAGGCTGGGTGAACCCCTCTCTGGACCCCCCTGGGATGAACTTGGCTGCCATTAATGCCAAACCAAGAACTAAACACATAACATTCTGAACTTAAAGAGTAACTAAACTTAATATGTTGTCCCTACGCCCCCAAAAAAATCTTTTTCCTAATATACTTTATTTATAAATTTTCTATTTTTACCATACTTTTTTATCCCTAAAGTGCACCATTCTGTGGTGCACTAAAACTCAGTTCTCGCTACAGTGCTGAGCCCTACATCCCTGTGCTGCTGCGGCCCCATTCGTAAAAGGAGTCCTCCGTAGAAACAGTGCGAATAAGAAACTGACGAATAAGAAACCAACATCAGCCTCATTTTTCCATGTGTGGATCTGGTGAGTGTTCCACTTACCTGGGTGGGGCGTGTCCTCCGATAATTCTTCACCATGAACTGTCCTATGTTTTCATTTCTTATGAAAGAGTCCCACTCCACGCTGTGCTGCACGAGTAGGTAAATACCCTGTGATGATGTTGTGACCACGTGTGGGTTGTGTTCCAGGAGGAAGTAAAGGACCTGTGATGATGTCACAACCATGTGATCATGTGTGGGAGGAGTCAGGCTCCAGGCTGTGTTCCAGGAGGAAGTAAAGGACCTGTGATGATGTCACAACCATGTGATCATGTGTGGGAGGAGTCAGGCTCCAGGCTGTGTTCCAGGAGGAAGTAAAGGACCTGTGGTGATGTCACAACCATGTGATCATGTATGGGAGGAGTCTGACTCCAGGCTGTGCTGCAAGAGAAAGTAAAGGACCTGTGATGATGTCATGACCATGTGATTATGTGTGGGAGGAGTCACAGAAATCACATGACCAGGTTAAGCTGCTTTATGGATGCAGGGCTCTGCTGTGCAGTTTGTAATTCCAGTCTGTATGTAGCAGTGCTGTATGTGTGTGATGTTTATGTAGTTGAGCTGTATGTGTGTAATGGCTGTGTAGCTGAGTATGTATGTAATCAAGCTGTTTATGTGTAATATGCCTCTAAAGAATTCTATGGGTGTGTGCAGCAGAGCTGTGTATGTGTAATGTTCAGTTACTACTAGGGTTGAGCGAGCTTGTATTTTAAGTTCGGCGCACAAAGTTCGGGTTAGGGTTATCGAAGAATGTATTTAGGCCGCACTCGTTTCATCAAGGATTGATCAGGAGCAGCAGCAATTACAAACAGGAAGATGTTTAGCCCAATCGCGCTGCCACACTTGTGTTGTGTGGTGGCTCCTCCGGCACTATGATGGCTGTGTAGCGGCCTCTCACGGCTCCGATCTAAATAGGGGAAGGAGACAAACCCCCAGAAGGGATGGGCTGACGTGAGGCCAATAGGAGCCTGGTGAGGTGGAGATACCGCACGGAGGTTCGCCCGCATCACAGTGACCTCACATGATGAGTCGCCCGCCCTATTCCAAACAACAAGGTAGAGACCAGATTAGGCAGCTACACCTAACAGGAGGAGAACAGAAGGGGACAATTAAGAACATAAAGGGCCTGGAGTTGATTTGAGGTGTGGTGCTTGCATTTTGAAGATTTTGCTGAGAAGTAAACATGCGGTGAAAGGAGCTCTCCATGCAGGTGAAACAAGCCATCCTTCACCAGCGAATACAGAAGCACCCGAGCACAATGGAAGTCAATGGGAGAACCTGAGCATCAAACCAGGCATTCCCTGCTCTGAAGAGGGGAGAGTGTCTGGTTCATATGAAAAGGTCAGAAATTGATGGAAACACCACCGAATTAGTTCGGGAACAGCATGGGGATAAATGAATGGATGAATCTTGGACTCCCAGGTCGCTGCTGGGAACGATGTTGTTTAAGTAGTTCGCCACTTTTACAGACTGACAATAATATGCCCCAAACCAAAGATAAAAAAATTGTTAGGAAACATTCTTTCCTGTATATGTACTAAAGTGCTGCCAAAAATTACAAGTAAGAGGCACTCCGATACAACCTGTATATCACATAATGGAGGGCCTCATTCACATTGTGGTACAATTTTTCCGGTAGTGGGACTCTTACACTCAAAGCCTATGCACTAAGTGAAAGGGCTGCCAAAAATTCCAAAGAACGGTCACTCCAATACACCATTTATTACACATAAAGGAGGGCATCATACACAACCTAGAAAAATTATGATTAATGTCCTGCTGGTGACCCTCTAAAACATTAGGGGCGAGTGCCTGCTGCTGATCTGACCATCCAAATCATTAGGGGTGAGGGCCTGCTGCTGATCTGCCCATCTAAAACATGAGGGGCGAGGGCCTGCTGCTGAGCTGACCATTGATAAAATTATGGGCTACTGCCTGCTGCTTAGCTCACCATTGAAAAAATTATTGGTGAGTGCCTGCTGCTTAGCTGACCAATGAAAAAATTATGGGCGAGTCCTTGCTGGTGATCTGACCATCGAAAACATTATGGGCGAGAGCATGATGCTTAGCTGACCATTGAAAAAATTATAGGCGAGTCCCTGCTGGTGATCTGACCATCGAAAACATTATGGGCGAGGGCCTGCTGGTGAGCTGACCCTGTAAAACATTATAGGTGAGGGCCTTTTGGTGAGCTGACCCTTTAAAACATTATATGCGAGGGCCTGCAGGTGAGCTGACCCTCTAAAAGATTGTAGATGAGGGCCAGCTGGTGAGCTGCCCCTCTACAACATTAGGAGCGAGGGCAGGCGAATAAGCCTATTCCCCTCCCGTCCTTGGTTGCCCAAGGAACTACGTACTCTGCCGACCAGCATTATCAGCTGGAAATTTTTGGAGCAATTTTTCAACAAGGACCTTCTGGTATTGCACCATTTTGCTCATCCTCTCCACCAGAGGAATGAGAAATGAGAAGTTCTCTTTTCAGCGGAGGTCAAGAAGGTTGAACAACCAGTAATCCGTGTTATCTAAAATGCGTTTAACGCGCGGGTCACGGGAAAGGCAGCCTAACATGAAGTCAGCCATGTGTGCCGGAGTACCAACAGGCAAGACTTTGCTGTCGTCATCAGAAGGATGACTCTTAATTTCCTCATCCTCTTCTTCTGCCCATCCACACTGAACAGATGGAATTAAACTTCCATGGGTACTACCCTCTTTATCGGAGGCAACCGTCTCCTGCTCCTTCTCCTCATAGTCATCCAATTTGTGCTGAGAAGACGAACTGAGGGTGGTCTGGCTATCGCCCTGTGTAATCCCTTTCCCCATTTCCACCTCTTCCACATGCATAGCGTCGGCCTCAATTGTGAGCAGCGAGCGTTTGAGTAGACACAGAAGTGGGATGGTTACGCTGATAATAGCGTTATCGAAGCTCACCATCTGTATTGATTCATCAAAGTTTCTTAAAACCTCACAGAGGTCAGACATCCATGCTCACTCCTCGCTTGTGAATAGTGGCAGTTGACTGGAAAGGCGATCACCGTGTTGCAGCTGGTATTCCACTACTGCCCTCTGCTGCTCACAAAGCCTGGCCAACATTTGGAATGTCGAGTTCCAGCGCGTGCTCACGTCGCACAACAGTCGAGGAGCTGGCAATTTCAAGCGCTGCTGCAGCGTTGACAGACCGGGTGAAGCTGTCGATGACTTGCGGAAATGTGCACACACGCGCCGCACCTTCACCAGTAGCTCAGGCAAATTGGGGTAGGTTTTGAGAAACCGCTGAACCACTAAGTTAAAGACTTGGCTAGGCATGGGATGTGTGTGAGCTTGCCGAGCTCCAAAGCAGCCACCAAGTTCCAGCCATTATCAGACACAACCATGCCTGATTGTAGGTTAACCGCAGCACACCTTTGTCTCCTTGTTCCTTATTCTTTATTCCAAAATCAAAAACAGGTTTTGATGTTGGAATAAAGAATAAGGAACAAGGAGAAAAAGGTGTGCTGCGGTTTTTGATGTTTTTATGGATTCCTGCTGAGAGGGACGCTGCGGACTGGCGTTCAACACCGCTTGCACCTCCACCATAGAAGGCATGTATATCCAAAGTGCTGCTACACCCATGTATATATGGTTGTAGGTTAAGTGGTGAGAGCCACAGCTCAGCCTGGTCTCTTATCCCCTGCCACAGCTCTGCGGCAGTGTGCTGTTTGTCTCCTAAGCATATCAGCTTCAGCATGGCCTGTTGATGCTTCCCCACTGCAGTGCTACACTGCTTTTAACTACCGACTGATGGCTGACTGGTGCTGCATGAGGATAATTCTGAGTTGGAAGTGGAGGAGGAGAAGTGGAGGTTGGAGCCACTAACTTAGGTGCTGGGGGAAACCCTGATCGACATAGGGCCCACAATCCTTAGCATCAGTAGCACCTATGCCATCCCAGGTTACGACTTGCTCCCGGCCTCCACAACGTTCACCCAGTGTGCCGTCAGGGAAATGTAGCGTCCCTGGCCAAAAGCACTTGTACATGTGTCCCTGGTTAAGTGGACCTTCCCAGTAATTGCGTTAGTCAGGACATGGGTGATGTTACAGGACACATGTTGGTGTAAGGCAGGCACAGCACACCTTGAAAAATAGTGGCAGCTGGGTACTGCGTAACGAAGGACAGCTGCCGAGGGATGGCTGGGGAAGGCATCAGTGTCCACAAGCCTAAATGGCACCATTTCCAGGGTAGAAGCCATGTTCATGTTCAGAATGTGGGAAATGTTTTAAGCATAAATCACATCTTGTTATACATCAGCGACATCACACAGGGGAGAAGCCATTTTCATGTTCAGAATGTGGGAAATGTTTTAACCGTAAATCAGGTCTTGATAACCATCAGAGAAATCACACAGGAGAGAAGCCATTTTCTTGTTCAGAATGTGGGATATGTTTTAACCGTAAATCGGAACTTGTTATACATCAGCGACATCACACAGGGGAGAAGCCATTTTCATGTTCAGAATGTGATAATTGTTTTAACCGTAAATCATCTCTTGTTAAACATCAAAAAACTCACATATAAGAGAAGCCATCTTTATGCTTAGCCCCTTAGTGACCTCCCGTATGTGTTTTTATAGTGGTCGCTAACTGGCGTTATTCCTTTAGATACTCCTTTTTACAGGGAGATAAAATCTGTCCATCCAGTTCAGCCTGTCATCCTGCAAGTTGATCCAGAGGAAGGCAAAAACAAAACATAACCCTGTGAGGCAGAAGCCAATTTTCCCCACTTTAGGGTGAAAAAAATGTGTTCCCGACTCCAATCAGGCAATCCGAATAACTCCCTGGATCAACGACCCCTCTCTAGTAGCTATAGCCTGTAATATTATTACACTCCAGAAATACATCCAGGCCCCTCTTGAACTCTTTTAGTGAACTCACAATCACCACCTCCTCAGGCAGAGAGTTCCATAGTCTCACTGCTCTTACTGTAAAGAATCCTCTTCTATGTTTGTGTACAAACCTTCTTTCCTCCAGAAGCAGAGGATGTCCCCTCGTCACAGTCACAGTCCTGGGGATAAATAGATGATGGGAGAGATCTCTGTACTGACCCCTGATATATTTATACATAGTTATTAGATCTCCCCTCAGTCGTCTTTTTTCTAAAGTGAATAACTCTAATTTTGATAACCTTTCAGGGTACTGTAGTTGCCCCATTCCAGTTATTACTTTAGTTGCCCTCCTCTGAACCCTCTCCAGCTCTGCTATGTCTGCCTTGTTCACAGGAGCCCAGAACTGTACACAGTCCTCCATGTGTGGTCTGACTAGTGATTTGTAAAGTGGTAGGACTATGCTCTCATCACGGGCATCTATGCCCCTTTTGATGCAAACCATTATCTTATTGCCCTTGGCAGCGGCTGCCTGACACTGGTTTCTACAGCTTAGTTTGCTGTTCACTAAAATTCCTAGATCCTTTTCCATGTCAGTGTTACCGAGTGTTTTACCATTTAGTATGTACGGGTGACTTGCATTATTCCTTCCCATGTGCATAACTTTACATTTGTTAGTGTTAAACCTCATCTGCCACTTATCTGCCCAAGCCTCCAATCTATCCAGATCCCTCTGTAGCAGAAAACTGTCCTCTTCAGTGTTAATTACTTTACACAGTTTAGTGTCATCTGCAAAAATTATTTTACTGTGCAGGCCTTCTACAAGATCATTAATAAATATATTGAAGAGAATGGGGCCCAATACTGACCCCTGAGGTACCCCACTAGTGACAGTGACCCAATCTGAGTGTGTACCATTAATAACCACCCTCTGTTTTCTGTCACTCAGCCAGTTACTTACCCACATGCAGACATTTTCTCCCAGTCCAAGCATCCTCATTTTATATACTAACCTTTTATGTGGTACAGTGTCAAATGCTTTGGAGAAGTCCAGAAATACGACATCCATTGATTCGCCGTTGTCAAGTCTAGAACTTACCTCCTCATAGAAACTGATTAAATTAGTTTGGCATGACCGATCCCTCATGAAGCCATGCTGATATGGCGTTATTTGATTATTTTCATTGACGTACTTCAAGATAGCATCTCTTAGAAAACCTTCAAACAGTCCAAACCTTCAATAGGTTTTAGGATAAGGTGGTGTATGCCATCTGGTCCCAGCATATTGTCTATTTTAATCTTTTTAAGACGCCACTGTACTTCTTTGTGGGTCAGCCAGGGCACTTTTAATGGTGAATTTACTTTTACATTCTGCATTTCAACTGACTCTTCTGTGAATCCAGTGGAGAGAAAAATATTTAATTCCCCTTACGTCCTACGAGCAGCACAGATGGGGTTAACTGCCCCCTGTGGACTGGTAGGACCGGCGGAATATTTAATGAGCCACAAGAAAAAGACCAATAAAAAAACGTCCTGCTCCCTTAAAAGAGGGAGCTTCCCCACTGCCCACTGTATTTTATTTTGTCCTCTCGGACTTGGACTGGCGTGAGGTCTCCCTCTTCATTGTACTGAGGGAGCGATATCTGTTTCAACCCCTTTTTTTATCTTTATGGGGTTTATTCATTATGACTTTAGTATTCTCGGGATCCGCTCATCAAGCGCTTCTTGAAAGGAGCTGAAAGACTACGGCCTACAATTCTGAAACCAATCCCCCAATGGGATCTCTCGGTTGTCCTAAGGGGGTTAGCATCTCCCCCCTTTGAGCCTTTGGAGGAGGTTGATTTTAAGTTCCTAACGTTAAAAACTGTGTTTTTGCTGGCCGTTACTTCCGCGAAGAGAATATCCGAGCTTCAAGCTTTTTCGGCTCTTCCTCCATATACCACGTTCCTGCAAGATCGTGTCCTGTTAAAGTTTCTACCCTTCTTTAGGCCGAAGGTGTTGACATTTCAAAATATCAATCAGGTTATTTCCTTACCTGTTGTTTTCCTCCTCCTCTTCTGCTGAGGCTCCGGTCAGACATCCCTTGGACATTTCGAGATGCCTCCAGATCTATGTGGATAGGTCTAAGGAGTTTAGAGTGGATGAAAATCTTTTCATCGTGTTTGCCGGTACGTTTAAAGGCCGCAAAGCATCTAAACCATCTATTAGTCGCTGGATTAAGGAGGCCATCAGAGAATCTTTTTTCTCTCAAGCCTTAGATCCTCCGGAGTTTGTACGTGCCCATTCTACCAGGGCTGTTTCAACCTCTGTGGCGGAAAGAAGTTGTCTTCCCTTAGAGCTGATCTGTAAGGCGGCCTCCTGGAGCTCCGAGTCAACCTTTATTTCGCATTACAGGGTTGGTGCAAGAATCTCGGAGTTCTCGGCTTTTGGGCAGACTGTTCTTGATTCTGCCAGGCAGGTGGACCCTCCCTAGGGGTACTATCTTGCTATCTCCCCATCTGTGCTGCTGGTAGGACGTAAGGGAATTGTTAATTTCTAACGATAATTTGTTTTCCCTTAGTCCTAACAGCAGCACACTAAGATCCCACCCTAGAGTAAGTAATCTTGCTGAAAATACAGTGGGCAGTGGGGAAGCTCCCTCTTTTAAGGGAGCAGGACGTTTTTTTATTGGTCTTTTTCTTGTGGCTCATTAAATATTCCGCCGGTCCTACCAGTCCACAGGGGGCAGTTAACCCCATCTGTGCTGCTGTTAGGACTAAGGGAAAACAAATTATCGTTAGAAATTAACGATAGCTTTGCTTTCTCCTCATCACTCTCTGCAACTCCCCTCTCATTACTCTGTAAAGGGCCGACACCTTCAGATTTATACTTTTTTTCCATTTATATAATTGAAGAAAATTTTAGGGTTATTCTACTTTTACACTAGCGTTTTATGCGGATCCGTCATGGATCTGCAAAAACGCTTCTGTTACAATAATACAACTGCATGCATCCGCCATGAACGGATCCGGTTGTATGATGTCTTCTATAGCCATGACGGATCCGTCAAGAACTCCATTAAAAGTCAATAGGGGACGGATCCGTTTTCTATTGTGCCAGATTCTGTCAGAGAAAACGGATCCGTCCTGATTGACTTACATTGTGTGCCAGGACGGATCCACTTTGTCTGAACGGAGCGAATCCTTTTCCATTTAGAATGCATTAGGGCAAAACTGATCCGTTTTGGACTGCTTTTGAGAGCCCTGAACGGATCACACAAACGGAAAGCCAAAACTCTAGTGTGAAAGTAGCCTTAGTTTTACTTTTTGGCAATTGATCTCTGTCTCTAGTTTGGCTGCTTTTATTTGTCTTGTACATATTACATTTTTTTTCTTGTAGTTTTTTTTAATGCTTCCTCGCTACCCTCCTATTTTAGTGATTTAAATGCTTTCTTTTTGTCATTTTGTGCGTTCTTTACATTTCTTGTCTGTTAACCTTTTATTCCTATAAGGCAGGCATGGCCAACCTGCGGCACTCCAGCTGTTATAAAACTACAACTCCCACCATGCCCTGCTGTAGGTAGTCTGGGTATGCTGAGATTTGTAGTTTTGCAACAGCTGGAGAGCCTCAGGTTGGCCATCGCTCCCATAAGGTATGTACCTCTCACAATTAGATTTTAGGATTCTTTTAAAAATATCCCATTTTGTGGCTGTATTTTTATTGAGGAATTTGTCCCAGTTAGTTAGGCCTATGGCCTCTCTTAGTTGGCTAAATTTTGCTAACGATCTTATTATGATTTGCTGCCTCGTCTATTTCGTAGTAGATTATCTGAAGAATCTGGTATATTAGGTAGCTTAGGCTACTTTCACACTCGTGTTTAGGCGTTCTGTTTGTGAGATCCGTTCAGGGCTCTCACAAGCAGTCCAAAACGTATCAGTTTTGCCCTAATGCATTCTGAATGGAAAAGGATCCGCTCAGAATGCATCAGTTTACCTCCGTTCAGTCACCATTCAGCTTTGGAGGCGGACAACAAAACGCTGCTTGCAGGATTTGGGTGTCCGTCTGACGAAACTGAGACAAAAATGTAAGTCAATGGGGACGGATCCGTTTTCTCTGAAACAATGGGGCACAATAGAAAAGTGATCCATCCCCCATTAATTTTCAATTTAGTTCAAGATAGATCAGTCTTGGCTATGTTAAAGTTAATACAAACCGATCTGTTCTGAACGGATGCAACCCTCGGTTTACGTTTATTCCAAGAGTAGTAATTCAGTAATGTTTGTATCTTTTTTAGGAAGTAATCTGGGACCGAGATCGGGACGTTTCGAAATACATACAGAATCTTGGGAAGAATTACCATTTTTATGGCGGCTATTTTCCCCAACCAGGATACGGATTGAAGTCGTAGATTATCCAAGCTTGTCTTGATATTGTCTAATAAGGGTAAGTAGTTATGTCGAAATAGGTTATTAGAGGGGAAAGTAAGCTTTATTCCAAGATATGTGAGTGACTCTTTTGCCCAGGCGTATTCCTGAGACCTGGTTATCTCTTCTTTTGCACGTTGAGGTAGACCCAAGTCCAACATTTGTGACTTACTTGCATTTACTTTATAATATGACGCTTGGCTGAATTTACAGATAATTTCATTTATTACTGGCAAAGAGGAAACCGGATTTGAAGAGATGATAAGTACATCGTCTGCAAAAAGTCCTATTTTATGATCTTGGCCTCCGGCCCTTAATCCTTGTATGACTGGATGAGTTCTAATGTGTTCTGAAAAAGGTTCCATAGAGAGAGCAAAGATTAAAGGAGACATGGGGCAACCTTGTCTGGTACCATTATTTATATTAAATGGCTTAGACAGGAAATTTGAAGTATAGACTGAAGCACTAGGTTGTGAGTACAGAGCCATCACAGCATGTAAATAGAATCCGCTAAAGCCAAACTTCAGTAGGGTTTCCCTTACATAACTCCAGTGGATTCTATCGAATGCCTTCTCTGCATCCAGAGATAGGAGCAGAGAAGGCGTTCGGGACATTTTGGCCACATCTATGAGATCTATGAAGCGTCTTGTTCCATCTGATGATTGTCTATTAGTGACAAAACCTATTTGGTCACTGTTAATCAGGGATGGAAGAATTTTAGCAAGTCTCTCTGCTAGGATTTTGGCATAAATTTTGATATCGGAGTTTAAGAGGGAAATAGGGCGAAAATTGGCTGGAATGTCAGCCGGTTTTCCTGGTTTTGGTAACGTAATGATGAGAGCATGTAACATGTCTCTGGGTGCTGATTCAGAGGACGCAATCATATTGAAAGTCCGTACTAAATACGGTGACAATGTGGAAGAAAAAGCTTTATAATATTCGTTTGTTAACCCGTCAGGGCCAGGTGATTTGTTAAGTTTTAGTGAACTAATAGATTTAGTGACTTCTGATTCGGTTAATTCCCTATTTAGCTCGGTTTTTTGAGATTGTGATAGAGAGGGAAGGTTGATTTCCTTGAGAAAGGAAGAGATAGAGGATGAGTTTGGTTGAAAAGTTTCTGGGGACTTGTTAAGGTTATATAGTTTGGAATAGTATATCGCAAATTCATTCGCCACCTTTTTGGGGTTAAGTTTAATTTTGACCCCTTTTTCATTAAACAGGAAGGGAATTTTATTTCTTTGCTCTCTTTTTCTAATTCTGTTAGCTAAAAGTTTAGAAATCTTATTTCCCTGCCCATACTGCTCTGCTTTCAGTTTACGAAGGTGAAATTCGTATCTTTTGTGGCAATAAATATAAAGATCATGTCTAGCCTTTTTTAGTTGGGAACCTATTTTCTGATCAAGGGAAGATTTATATTTTTTCTCTAAGTCTCGAATTAATAGGGTCAAGGTGTCAGTGGTTTTCTGGCGTAATTTTTTTTGGGCAGATGCATGTTTTAGAAAATGTCCTCTAATGAAAGCTTTATGGGCACACCAGAGGGTTGTGTCCGAAACTGAGTTATTATCATTTAGTTTAAAATATTCCTTATGGGAGGTTGTAATAGCTTTGTTAATAGAGGATGACTGAAGTAGGGAATTATTCATTCTCCAAGGTGAATATACAAGATTAGAGTATTGATCTTTCATATTTAGTGTGATAGGAGCATGGTCTGACCAAGTAATGGAGTGGATATCTGAAGAAGTAATCTCCTGAAGTAACCATTTATCTGCTATGAATAGATCAATTCTAGAAAAGAAGTTATGGGGATTAGAGAAAAAAGAATAATCCCTTTCATCTGCATGTAATACTCGCCATGTGTCGAACAAACCTTCATTATGAAGGAATTCTTGAAATCCCGAATGATGGGGAGTTGACGAGTGTTTTGTGGTTTTATCTAGAGAGGGATCAGGACAAAGATTGAAATCACCGCATATAAGGAACAGCCCTTGTTTATTGTCTTGGGCCAGATTAATGGTTCTTTTAATGAACCTGAGCTGATGTTTGTTAGGGGCATACAAATTGAGCAAGGTATAGCGTGTGTTGTTTATATCACATATAACAGGGCTCGACAAATCCCAGGCGCCAGGTCACCATGGCGACCATGAATTTGGTCCTGGCGCCTGGGTATTTGTCAGCCCGTTCTGTCAGGTGCTCGGGCGCAGGGCCGGCGCGGACTAGGAGCGCCGGCCCCCTTCATGCTGCAGCCGCCCGAGCGCTCTGTATAGAGCCTCAGGCGGCTGCAGCACTGCCCGGGCTGGCGCGTCCATGAGGGCGCACCGCCCGGGCACAGCATGAAGAGAGGACTGACAGGAGTGAAGCGTTCAGCGCTCCTCCTGTCAGTCCCTCATGTAGCATGGCCGAGCCCTGTATGGTCCGCGGTACAGGAGCATCTGTCTCCCTGTACCCGGCCGGACTGACATGAAGTGCGCACACAGTGTGCACTTCCTGTCAGTCCGCCGGGCACAGGAAACTAAAGCTCCTGTACCCGTGGGACCATACAAGCTCGGCCACGCTACACTGGAGGAAGGGGAGAAAGTGAATGACAAAGGGGAGGGGGAGAAAGTGAATGACAAAGGGGGAGGAGAAAGTGAATGACAAAGGGTGGGGAGAAAGTGAATGACAAACGGGGGTTGAAAGTGAATGACAAGGGGAGGAAGTGAATGACAAACGGGGGTTGAAAGTGAATGACAAGGGGGGAGAAAGTGAGTGACAAGGGGGAGGGAGAAAGTGAGTGACAAGGGGGAATGAATGACAAGGGGGAAATGAATGACAAGAGGGTGAGAAGAGTAGAATGACAAGGGGGGTGGTGGTGAGAGAAAGTGAATGACAAGGGGGAGTGAGAAAGTGAATGACAAGGGGAAAAGAGATTCACAAGACGGACCCCTCTGCCCTCCCCTCCGGACTCCTCTGCCTCCCCTCCGGACCCCTCTGCCTCCCCTCCGGACCCCTCTGCCCTCTCCTCCGGACCCCTCTGCCCTCTCCTCCGGACCCCTCTGCCCTCCCCTCGGACCCCTCTGCCCTCCCCTCCGGACCCCTCTGCCCTCCCCTCCGGACCCCTTTGCCCCTCTCCTCCGGACCCCTCTGCCCTCTCCTCCGGACCCCTCTGCCTCTCCTCCGGACCTCTGTGCCCTCCCTCCGGACCCCTCTGCCTCCCTCCGGACCCCTCTGCCCTCCCCTCGGACCCCTCTGCCCTCTCCTCCGGACCCCTCTGCCCTCTCCTCCGGACCCCTGTGCCCTCCGCTCCGGACCCCTCTGCCCTCCCTCCGGACCCCTCTGCCCTCCCTCCGGGCCCTGTAATCCTTGTAAGGATTTCCACATGTCATAGCGGCCGCAAGTGGCGATCACTTAGACGCTGGCAGCATCTGGCGTGTCATATAACCTATTGAAAAGGGAAGCATTATGGGGGCCCTATACTACCGCACATTATGGGGGCACTATGGAAAACAGGGGTAGGAACACTATGGGGGCATCTACTGGGGGCCCTATGTACTGGCATGCATTATTGGGGGGCTCTATAGAGAAGTGGGGGGGAGCACTATGGGGACATCTATTGTGGGCTTTATGACGCGGCTCCGCCTGGCTCCTAACTTTTTTAGCTGGCTCCTAGATTCAAAGGAAATTTGTCAAGCCCTGACATATAATAATGATGAATCTGCCTTTATTGTCAATTATAGTGTTGTGAAGGACAAAGGAGATTGAGTTCCTGATGCCTATCAACACTCCGCCTCTATTATGGATTGCTGGGGCAAAGAATAGGAATGGGAAGTCTGTATGATGAACACGATATGTATCTGAAGCATTCAAATGTGTTTCCTGAATACAGATTATATCACTTTTCAGCTTCTTAACATCCGACCACAGTTTAGAGCGTTTGTATGGACTATTAAGTCCTTTCACATTAAATGATAATACATCAATACCCATAGTAATAATAATGAAGCCAGCTATAGAGTATTTCCCAGCGTAGACACCTCATGAGTTGAGGAGTCCCCGGTGGCAAACATACATAAATAACCTGTGTGTGCAATATAGGAGCATCAATAGAGAGTACATAGTATCAGGCATAGTGTAGATGGAGACACAGTCCTAGGTTCATAGGAATTCTTCTTCTTGTGAGATAGCGAAACCTACTTAAACGAACATGAAAAAAACAGAAAAAAACAATATGTAACCACAAATGAATAAACAATAATAGGACGGTCCACAGGGACCTCAATATTCAGTATGCAAGGTAAATACTTCTGGGGGGGTGAAGTAAAGGATAGGATTAGAGTGCAAACTGGGTACAATGCCCTAGAACAGCCATGTTGTTCCAGGCTGAATGAATTACATCATAAGCTACCAGTTGAAAAGTAACTATCTGGGTAGCAGCTAAGTGTTGAAATTTTTTCATCCCACTGCTGACCATTCATGGGATAAAGTAGTTAGCTTCTTCCTTGGAGGAGAAGTGGGTGAAGACAGAGTTTCTTTAGGTGATTTGTGGATCTCTGGAGGAGTAAGATTCCATTTTGAGATGGACGAGGCTGCATCCTGAGAGGAGTTCCATATAAATGTGGAATTTTGGTATTTGACTATTAATTTCACCGGGAAGCCCCATTTATAGGGGATATTGTTATCTCTTAATATCTTTGTATATTGCTGGAATTCTCTACTTTTTGTGAGAGTGGCAGGGGATAAGTCAGTAAACAGGAGAACATTCTGAAACCGTTCTGGGAGAGCAAGTTTTTTCGCTGAAGCTTTCATCAGATCTTCTTTAATCCGGTAAAAATGGATCCTAGCTAATACGTCCCGAGGAATAGAGGGAGCTAGAGATTTTGGTTTGGGGACCCGATGTGCTCTATCAATAATCAGGTCATTGCTGGAGACTTGTGGGAGAAACGCCACCATGAGGTCTGTGAGGAATTCAAATAGCTGCGCATCTGACACTGATTCAGGAATATTGCGGAACCTAATGTTATTTCTCCTGGAGTGGTCCTCCAGATCCGCCATTTTTAATTTAATAGCAGAAATTTCGTCTTCCAGGTTATTGTGGACATCCACTAAGGAATTATGAGCAGTGACAAATTCCTCCATTTTATCCTCCAAGTGGGCCGTTCTCTCCCCTATGGATACAATCTCAGCATGAATTGTGGAGATGGTGTCCCTGAAATCCCTATGTATAGACTGCTTCAGCTCTGTGAGCATGTCTTGCATAATGGCTACCGTTTTGGTAGTGTCCTTAAAGTTGAGGGAAGTTTCTGTAAGTGATGCAGGCGAGGAAGCTTGCGGTGTGTGTTCACTCACCCTGCTGTGTCTTTTTTTGTCTTGCAGGTTAGGATCGGCTGTGTCTTGCTGCGAACTCGGCAGGAGCAGAGGCGGGTTGGAGCCTGAAGACCTAGGTGAGGATCGGGGATTGTCCTCCGTGTGGCGGGAGTCCGCGCCATCTTGCTTGCCGACTTTGGCAGAGGAGAAGAAGGCCATGATCTTTTGCGGGCCTGGCGCTTTTTTCCTGCCTCTTGTCATCATCGTTGTCTTCCCCAGCTTCTTAGATGAGGTATGCTGCTAAAAATAAGCTTGTAAAGTAGCGCTGTGAGCCGCTTATCAGCCTGGGTACACGGAGCTTCACAGCTATGCGTCCCGTGCGCTCGGCATCCGGCCACGCCCCCTTGTATCTTTCAACCATACCTGGTGAAGCACAAAACCAGGGCCTGATATAAAAAGATAGCGATCTCCCTATTCCAGCCCCGGTCTGTTCTACCCCTATAAGTATTTGCAACATAAAAAAACTGTCAGCTCTGATCTTACTGGGCACATTTCATCAGTAATGTGCAAGTTCTCCCAAAAAGTGACCCAGGCTAGGATTGCCCAATTACATAGAAGGCATTACTCGGCATTACAAATTCTTCTTAATCTGTGTACCCTGATCAAAATGTACCTGTAGATAAATCCAACAAGTGGGGTCCCCGCCGCCCCTGTATTTGTAGAAGTCATGTGCTTCACTCATCTCACATGAATTTACCAGTGGGGGAATCCTTGGTTATTTTTTATTGTATGTCCCACCAGCTCTGGATTGTTTAGTTTTAGAGTTGAAAATGACATAATATAAAATATATTCATTGGATATGTTGCATTTGTGACCATTTTGAGTGAAGAGTTTGTGTGTTAACTCTGCTACATCTGTACTTCTAAAAGTAATGCCGATAGCTCGGATGGAAAGAGGGGGGTACTGATCCTTTACTGTTCTTATGGATGGTTTTGGACGTTGCCCCTTAATATATTCTGTCGGTGATTGCTTGTTTTGTGCACATAGTGGTTTCTACCTTGCCAAGCAGGGCCGTAATGCCACACAAGCATCACTTGTCACATTTGGATGCCCCAGTTATAGAGAAAATTGCAAAATAAAAATAAAAAGCGTAAATGTCACACTGGCCAAAATGTATTTTGTGATATATTTTGATACTTTTAAAATACATGTGATGGACCATGTGATTGGACCATGTGATGTGACGTCGTCACAGGTCCTTAAGCTGGTAGCTGAAGCTTGAAGAGAGAAGACAGATCGCCAACTACGTGATCAAGTGGCTAAGGTAAGTTAAGTTTTTTAATTTTTAACCCCTTAATCCCCATTTTACACAGCATTCTTTATTAAGAATATTATTATTTCCCCTTATAACCATGTTATAAGGGAAAATAATAAATTCTCCAGAATACTCTACCCGAAACCGGACTTCAGTGATGAAGTCCGGCTTCGGGTCTGGGTACCAAACATGGCGATTTTTCACACGTGCGTGCAAAACGCATTATAAACATTTGCACACGCGCGGAAAAATCGCGCATATTCCAGCAACGCACCCGCCTCTTATCCGGGCGTCAAACGTGACGCCCGTGTGAAAGAGGCCTTAAGGGAAGACAGCTCTCCAGGATGTTTGATAATCAGGATTTCCTCCAGGGGTCTTCTCTGTTTCTTTGGCTCCCTTAGCCTCTGTCTTGTGTTTTGTTTTTCTTTCTTTTTTCCTTCCTCCCTCTTTTTTTTGTATGTGGTTTCTTAACTAAAATCTTATCATATGACCACACCCTCCTAGTTTGGAGTTTTCCAATTATGTCAGAGAGGGGTGTACATATGATAATGACTCATGACGTCATGGCATTACCCAGAATGCACTCCTGCTACTGGTGTAATGTCCCCTACTCATACCTAGGTAGCACTATTATATAAGCTATTAGCATAATACCATTAAGGGTTAACTTAAACATGCCTGACATCTCCTACAGTATACACATCTGGTAGCCTCATATGTATATATATGCACAACTGCATTTTTGGGTTGAGCACATCCTGCTTCATGCCACCTCTCAGTTGGTTTGTGTATATATAATTGTTTGGAGGTGTATAAACTCCCTTGTAAATGTAGCCTGTTTTCTACCCACAGGCCATATTTAGGTGCACCTGTGAGGCCTGGGCCATATCAGCCAGTCTTGGGTGGGGCTCACAGCCTTCTCCCTCCTCCCATTGCAGGCATGGTTACATGCTGCAGGTAACTGAGGAGTCTGCTGCGAGTCGGCCTAATACATTCCTGTAATTTTGCCCACTGGCCCCTGGTATTGCCCATATGGCACAGGTAGGTGAGTGTTAGGTCCCAAGCTACTTGAGAAACCTTGGCGTGGTGCTCGGGCTTAAGACATGTCCTCCACTGCAGGACATGTTGACTAATCTCTTAATTTTAACATCAGTTTGAGGGCTTAGTAAGACCGCAGTGTGCACCTGTTTTGTCTTTTGTTATTGCTATATTGTTATATTACTTATTACATCCACACAATTGCCATCTTGTGTAGGATGTCTATTGTGGTACTTGTGGTCCGCTGTGGGCATCCTCCAACGTATGCATTTTTGCTGGGGATTGCCATTAGCAACGGGCCACAAGTGCAGGATCTGCTCCCCTGTATATATATGCACAACTGCATTTTTGGGTTGAGCACATCCTGCTTCATGCCACCTTTCAGTTGGTTTGTGTATATATAATTGTTTGGAGGTGTATAAACTCCCATGTAAATGTAGCCTGTTTTCCATCCACAGGCTATATTTAGGTGCACCTGTGAGGCCTGGGCCATATCAGCCAGTCTTGGGTGGGGCTCACAGCCTTCTTCCTCCTCCCATTGCAGGCATGGTTACATGCTGGAGGTAACTGAGGAGTCTGCTGCGAGTCGGCCTAATACCTTCCTGTAATTTTGCCCACTGGCTCCTGGTATTGCCCATATGGCACAGGTAGGTGAGTGTTAGGTCCCGAGCTACTTGAGAAACCTTGTCGTGGTGCTTGGGCTTAAGACATGCCCTCCACTGCAGGACATGTTGACTAATCTCTCAATTTTAACATCAGTTTAAGGGCTTAGTAAGACCGCAGTGTGCACCTGTTTTGTCTTTTTGTTATTGCTATATTGTTATATTACTTATTACATCCACACAATTGCCATCTTGTGTAGGATGTCTATTGTGGTACTTGTGGTCCGCTGTGGGCATCCTCCAACATATGCATTTTTGCTGGGGATTGCCATTAGCAACGGGCCACAAGTGCAGGATCTGCTCCCCTGTATATATATGCACAACTGCATTTTTGGGTTGAGCACATCCTGCTTCATGCCACCTTTCAGTTGGTTTGTGTAGCCTCATATCAGAGCTAAACGACAAACATTTGATACATAAACAAACTATAAAATACACTGTTAGGAACTTCTAGACGCTTCTCAACGCTGTGGAATGCATGTTCAGATAAAGAATACAATAAGGTCTTTACTAGAGATGAGCGAACTTTAAAAAAAAGTTTGGCGTTCGGGTTGTGGTAAGTCGCGCATCCCGTTATGGATTCCACTATCCCGGCATATGGAATCCATAAGGGGCGGCTGCCACCAACCCAAACTGTTGAACAGCCGAAGGACCTGGGGTGATGTCACCGTCATGTGATCAGTGCAGGGGGCGTGGCTCAGCAAGGGATCAAATCCAGTGCTGAGCCACGCCCCTGCACTTATCACATGACAGTGACATCACCCCAGGTCCTTCTGCTGTTCAACAGTTCGGGTTGGTGGCAGCCGCCCCTTATGGATTCCATATGCCGCTATAGTGGAATCCATAACGGGATGCGCGACTTACCACATCCCGAACGCCGAACACCGGACTTTTTTTTAAAGTTCGCTCATCTCTAGTCTTTACTAAACACAGATGTCGTGTATCTTCTTACTGGTTATATGTATAATGGATTGTTACAATAATATTAGTTTCTTTGAACGGAGTCTCACTAGCTGAAACTCATGATTAAACTCTTTTGAAATTGTGAGTATAAACTAGCATTGCTCTTAAAGGAAATGACTATCCATAATGACTAAAATAAGCATATATAAAGGTTTATAACTATGAAAAGGTATAACAAATCCCCCATCATTACAACCTAATCCAATGCAATAAATTGGATTATGTTGGAATGTCCAAAAGGGCTTTTCATACGGATTCTTCAAGGATGCACAGACTCTGTTTGTAATGTTCCAAACATAGCCTTGCTATTTGCTAAATTCTTTCTGAATACACCCCTTTATGTAATATAAGTTCTTGTTTAAGCTGTTAGTTACTCTTATGAAGATTTATTGAATGGGTCAATAATTCTGAATGTAAGTTGGTAGTAACGACAGTGTCCTCCACAACGAAATATAAGTTCAATTAAATGTTGCTTCTGATTTTCCATCTCTGCATGAATACTGATCAGATTCCTTGTCAGAGAACCGATTTCAAGTTCCAATGTCTCAATAATGATGGAATTAGCAGCTGATACACTGGTGGCACTGACAGAGCTTACTACGCCAAAATTTATTGCGGCTGCAATTGCAGAAATTAACCTCTTTGGTCGTCGACTCGTTGAAAACTGTTCTCGGGTTATGGTTTTTCTTGTCTGTTCCAGGATCTGTGTAATCCTTTCTTGGGAAAAACTGATGTGTACTTGATACCACAACTTTACCTCCGGAGACATAATCTCGAACACGTTGAATTTTCTTTTAACGAAGACACGTGGATCCAAACTGACGTAGATCTTTTGGGATAGGATCCTCTTATTCCTCAAGATGTATCCTGTGGTATCCAGCAGCATGATCCCAGATGATAGGCCTGGTACAGCGATCAACTCGGCGTGGAACTCCTTCCCCAAGATTAGGATTATGTAGATAACAGCAACAATCTTTGACGTTATCTTGCGCCTGTAATACATTGTATAACAAATATAAGCACATACATCTTTCCAATATTTTATTATCAATCCTGCGATAAAAGAAATCATACTACCATATATCTTTGATTTGGCATAGTTTCTTTTGTTGAACAGAGCAAGTTTTTGGTTCAGAAGTGAGTCAAGAGATAGATAGTTACAGAGGAAAACACATGAGGATAGGTTAGTACACTCGTTTGTTTATACAATACCAATCCTGGGTTTCTGTCTTCAGCTGGAACCTTGATATCTCTTCACTTCTCATCATCTGGTAATCCTTCCATCCTGTGAAGTCGTGAGCTAGGATGACAAATACAAAATTAGTTAATATGCACCCATTTCTCTACGAATCAATCCCCCTTTTGGAATTTTGATCTTGTAGACCACAGGTGACAATTTGTCAATGATGACATATGGTCCCTCTCAGGAAGGAAGGAACTTCCTTTCTTTCACCTGATCCCGGGCAAAGTTATAGAGGTAAATCTGATCGGCAATCTGATACTCCTTTTGAGTAGTCTTCAAATCATAGTAGGTCTTAGCGCTCACTGTCGCTTTCTTCACATTCTTATGGGCAAACGTGAAAGCATGCTGAAGGTGTTTGCGTAGATTCTCCATATACTGATGAGTTGTTGATGCATTTATCAAATTGTGGTCAGTTGTCCGGTAGAGTAAATGCTGGGGTAACACCATCTTCCTGCCTGTGATCATTCCGAAGGGAGAAAGTTTGGTTGCCGTGCTTGGGGTGGCCCTGATGGCCATGAGAACCAAAGGCAACTTCACATCCCAGTCCTTACCGGATTCATTGACAAATTTCTTTAGAATGTTGACAATGGTTTGGTTGTAGCATTCTACTCCACCACTAGAGGCTGGCCGTTAAGCTATATGTAGTTTTCTTTTTACTCCTAGTCTTTGTCATCACCTCACTAGTTAAATGACTTCTGCGATCAGACTCGATGCGTTTGGGAAGACCAAACCTGGAAAATATGTGATTAATGAGTAGAGACGCGCACACACTTGAACTGCATGTCTTGCAAGGCAAACATTCCACCCATTTTGTGAGCAAACAAGTCACGGTTAACATGACTAAGAGCCTGCCGGCTCGAAACATGTTGATCTGAAGGATGACTGAGGAATTGCTATCCATCGTACTGTATGTGCTTGAAGATTCCAAATAAAGAACGTAAGATTTTAAACTTTACGTGCTGGATTCAAATCGTTCTTTGAAACGGTTAACATATATCTGTTGCCTTTTGATGAAGTTGTTACTGGTCCAATAAAGTCAATTTGGATGTCTGACCATGGCATAGACATCCCCCTTTTTATCAGCGGTGCCCGATGAGTGGGTGCTTGTTGCTGGAATTGAGGAAAAATTAAACATCCTTGAAAATATGTGCGAACATCTTGCAACATGTGAGGCCCATAAGCATAATCCCGTAATGATTCATTTGTTAGCTTCTCACCTCTATGACCAGCTGTTGGGGCATCATGGGCGTTCTGCAACATCAAACCTCGGAATGCCGTGGGTACTACCCATTGCGTAATACATTTCTTCGAGGTTCTTATCAACAATCCATCCTGTAAAGAGAATTGGGACTTACCCTTTATCAAAATCTATAACTCTTCTTTTCCTACACAGTCTTCCAGTCTTCTTTTCTGCGGTTCTTCAATGTGTTTGTAAAAGATCCCGATAACCTTTTGACTCGCAATGAGATATCCTCACTAGGGGAATCTTGGCTCCATTGTACCACATTGGCTTTGGCTTCCTTTCGGGCCTGCCTTCTCGTCATTGCATCCACTTGGATAGTTCCCATGAGGTCATCAACAGCCAAGACTTCTCCATTAATGGCTGCTTGCTTGGTGAGGGAATCCGCTAAATCATCCCCCTCCTTATCCATACCTGGATATTTTGAGTGACCTCTTACCTTTTTCCAGTAAATGGTGAGACCATGGGTGGTAACCATCTCGTCGATCCTACAAAACATTTTACCATGCTTGACAGGCTTATTGTTACTTCTTACCATATTATACCTTTTCTATCCAGGGAAGTACTCAAGCTGTTGCGAATATAATCAGAATCCATGATTATAACAAACTCTTTAAGACCAGAATTAATAGCCATTTGTATGGCTTTATGCACAGCGGTAAGCTCTGTGACCTGGCTCCTTTTGGAATCAATTTTGTATCCACACAATTCCGATACCTGCAACCAGTGTACTTTCAGTTCCTATATTGGAATGGAAAGAACAGCCGTCTACATATACACATGGTAATGATTTGCAGTATTATTTTTACTATTTATTAAAGCCCCATTCATTCCATAGCGCTGTACATATGAAAAGGGGTGTACATACTGTGGGGGGTTAGCTCTGGTCTCGGGGATCATTCACACAAACTTCCTTCCGGACAACGGATTTCTTGTCCAAACAGTGCATTTATTTGGCAGTCTTCTCAAACAAAACAACATAAATAAACACCTGCCCGGCTAGGCACTACCTAATACATAATATACATCATATCCCTAACTCGGCTATATGATAGCGTTCACACACGGAACCAGGTGCGGCTTACCCCAGCCATACGATACTCCAGCCCTCAGGCTGTAACGAGTGCAGTAAGTTTAGACAGGGGTTGTGGTCTAGCAGACCTCCCGACTCTGACCTTTCAGTGTTTGTTCCCAGGCCTCACCGAGTCCCCCAAAGTCCAGGCTATTGCATAGCCTCTTGGCCCCTCAGCCTTGCCTTGCTGAGACCACACTGACAGAGCCTCAGCAGGCCTCTGTCTGCACACTCTCCAGAGTCAGAGACCCCACCCATGTCCAACAAGAGGATTAAATAGAATCCCTGGACATGGGCATTGTCCAAAATCCCGACTGGAGCATGGGGAACAGGCACCCACCCAGCACATTACCTGTTCCCAGTAAAGCCCGCTCTGGAACTGGCTGAGCCAGCTATACTAATACTAATACTTGGGCTTTCACTCCACCAAGGCCAGGCACCTGGTGACACGCCTCGGTGCAAACAGCCCTGTCTGACGGTTTCCCTGGGGCTTCACTGCACACATCAGTGTTCACATTGCCACATATCCTCCTCTGTTCACACCTGTGGGGTGAACACATACACCAACCGGATGCTCCTGACAGGGCATCCGCCCTTTCTAGCCTCTGTCTCAACATTCCCTCTGGAAGATGTGGTCAGCGTCATCATTTTCCCTTTATTTTGCCATACCCAAGCCAGCAAGGCTTGGTTTGTCACCCACATTGACCTGTTGCCAAAGAGATAGTGTCTAAGAGGTTCCCAATTCCATGGGACAGGCAGACCCTCTCTTTCTATTTTTTTATCTCTCTCCCTTTTTCTTACACAGCTGCTTCAACCGAGCACGCTTCTTAAGACTTGCCTCTTTTTGTCTCTTTATTTTATCAACAAATAGCGTCTTTCTTTTCCTTTACTCCCCACAGGGGTTACGCCAAGTTTGGCTCCACTTCAGAGTCTTCTGCTTCTTCAGTGGCACGCCCACTTCAGCAGATTCTTCTTCATCCTTCTCTTGGTCTCTGAAGCATACCAGGATTTCTCCCACTCCAACTCATCGGCCATTGCTTCTTTAGCCTTTGAGTCTCTTTTTGGAGTCTTCATTCAGTTGATTAGCCTTCATCCTTCTTGGACACGGCATCATATACTTGATTTCTTAACTCCTCCTCTTCTCATCATGGTTGGAGGCACGGGTACATCAGGGTCTTCACCAGACTCGTCGCCTTCTGGCAATCCCTGCAGAGATTCACCCTGGATATGGTTCTCCTTCGGATAGGATTCAGGAGAGCCAGCCCACCGGAACAGACAGGACCTCATACTGAAAATTGAATAAGTTAGCTATCAAAGTTCATCCTTTTAAAAGGGAGGATACCCATATAGTAAATTGACACTAGACTGATATAATGTCTTATTGATATCCATTAGGTTCTGTTGTCCAATGTCTCTGATCTCTGATTATATATAGTTTGCCTTCTGATCCGCAAAATATATAGTGAGATTAATTAATGTTCATTGTTCAGTTCCTAGGAGATTTAAATGGGATTAAATTCAATAGATCGGTATTGAGAGATTGTAGTGGTCTGAATTGCCTGTAGTGTCTGTGATTATCTTTAGCTAAAGTAACCATTAAATTATTAAACACATGAACTTTCTTTTATAATGTTACTTTGGTTGCTTTACCACTCTCGGCGTGTCGGGGACCTCCTATTGTAGATATCTCGGACTTGTATCTGCGGTCCACGCTAGTTACTAGTGCCGTGCAGCCTGTATTGTTGAATGCTGCTGGCTATATACACATCCTCTGCTGGGTCGATTTATACGATCTCCCGCCGCCAACGGCTTGTAGGCGCTCACGTGCAGACTAGCATATATGCCGTGCAAACTATTCTATTTGATGTTACCGGCTCTGTCGTGTGTCCTCCGCTGAGCCGGCTTGCGATCTCGCCGTCACACTTATGGCGTTCCACGTAGTGATTTATATCTTCCTGTTACTGAGCGCCAGTATAACTTGTCTCACTGGACCTGATATAACTGGCATTGATTCTCCCAGACGCGCTGGGACACACAGTCCCTTCTTCAGTGCTGAAGTCCACTGAAGAAGGGACTGTGTGTCCCGAAACGCGTCTGGGAGAATCCGAATGCCAGTTATTATCGAAGTCCAGTGAGACAAGTTATACTGAGCGCTCAGTAACAGGAAGATATAAATCACCACGTGGAACGCCATAAGATTGTGACGGCGGGAGATCGCGCAAGCCGGCCCAGCGGAGGACACACGCACAGAGCCGGTAACATCAAATAGAATAGTTTGCATGGCATATATAACAGTCTGCACGTGGAACGCCACAAGCCGTTGGCGGCGGGAGATCGTATAAATCGGCCCAGCAGAGGATATGTATATATAGCCAGCAGCATTCAACAATACAGGCTGCACGGCATACAAGTAACAGCGTGGATCGCAGACAATACAAGTCCGGGAGACATCTACAATAAGGAGGGTCCCCGCACACGCCGAGAGTGGTAAAGTAACCAAAGTAACATTATAAAAGAAAGTTCATGTGTTTAATAATTTAATGGTTACTTTTTGCTAAAGATAATCCACAGACACTACAAGGCAATTTTTAGACCACTACAATCCTTTCAATACCGATCTATTGAGATTTAATCCCATTTAAATCTCCTAGGAACAGACAATGAACATTAATTAATCTCACTATATATTTTTTGCAGATCAGAGGCAAACTATATATAATCAGAGATCAGAGACATTGGAGCAACAGACCCTAATGGATATACAATAAGACATTATATCGGAGTCTAATTGTCAATTTTACTTATATGGGTATCCTCCCTTTTAAAAAAAGGATGAACTTTTGATAGCTAGCTTATTCAATTTTTATTATAACATTTTATTTGTATTGATTATTATAACATTTTATTTGTATTGGTGTGATTTTTAGTAAATGTATATTGTCTATAATAAATTAAGTACAATCTAATCCAAATATAGGAGTGCCCTCTCATCGCTTTCTACTCTGTTTTGAACCTATTTAAGGCAAGGGTGTTGCCTACCTGAGAGTGAGCACCCATTCCATATATTCTGAAGGGAGAGCCATTGAATACCCCTTTTTATTTCTGAGGACCCTCATACTGGTCGTCGGTCCCCCCGTATTTCTTCCCCAGCAGACTGCTGGCTTTCTGGAAGGCATTGACAGCAGAGGGAAGGTCTCTCATGACCAGGTCCTGGCCACACACCGCCACGAGTCTCTGGGCTTTTGCATCCACCTCCGCACCTTCATCTGGTTCAGCAGATACATCATCCATCTTCTTCTCTGCCTCGGCTGGCACCACAGCGCCACCATCTCCAGACCCATTCTTAACAGGCTCTGCCTTCTTGGCATCTTTTAGAGGATCTTCCTCTTCAGGTATCTCATTTTCTTCCACCTGCTGTGCAGGAGCACGCTTAGGCCTCTCCAACTCATAGACTTTATCTTTTGAGCTCCTGAGAACTTCCATCTCTGCTCTGAGTTGCTTGTTCAGCCTCTCCAATTCACCTCGCTCCTTAAGCGCTTTTTCAAGGGCTCTAGCCAAGGAGATGGCCTTGGACTTTTCTCCAGAGCATCAGCCTCCGCTCGGTCACGTTCTTCGGCATATCGGGCCGCAACATATTTCTCTTCAGCCAGGAGCTGGTCAAACTTCTTCTGTTTCTTCTCCAATCTAGACACAGTTTGTCTCTGGTTGTCCAGGTCCACTATTCGATCACGCAACTCTTGATGAAGTTGCGCCATACTGGCTTCCAAATGTCTTTGCTCCTCCAAGAGGGCAGATTTTTCTGAGGCACTGTTTAAGACCTCATCAGCCAGTTCATCTCTTTCCTGCTCTGCATGAAGTCTGGATCGCTCAGAAACTGCAAGTTCCTCTTGAAGTTGGAGAATTTCCGCTTCTATTTGAGTTTTTCGCATCAGCTTGTTGGATGCACTCCCTTTTGGCCTCTGGATCCAGCGGCTCTTTACTCTGTTCTGCAGCAGTACCAGACGTAGGAGTATCTCCTAGGACCTCGCCAAGACTTTTGTCAGTGTCTACTACAGGCTTGTGTAACTTTCTGGAGACTTTCATTTTCTTCTGGGCATCAGGCAGTAGTCCCTTCGCTATTGTACCTAGGGACCATGTAGGAGAGAGAAACCGTCTTCATGATTGCAGCTGTACTGACATGTCCTGTCATCTAGCCCTGCCTGGGTATGGGTCTCAGACACTAGGCCGCCATCTCCCCACTCGCCTCTCGTCACGTCAGGTATAACTATCGTCTGGTTGCTACCAGTAACCATATCAGTTTGGCCAGACCTCAACATGGCAGCCTCTCTCTCTGAGTTGCTATCGGTCACAGCACATGCGTCATATATACCGCTCATGTCATTCTCAATCCTGCCCTCAAGGGGCACTGCTGAGCTAATCCCCACCTTGGACACTTCTCTAGCCACTGTTTCCTGCACATTCACTACAGTGGGTTCCCCCAACTCTGTGCTCTCAACATTTATCGGCATTTTTCCAACTTTTACATTTTTACCTACAGGGAGCACTTCTCCCTGGTCACACCCTGCAGTGGAAAATGCATATCAACATCACATGGCATCATACTTTCATTTGACATTTCCGCAAACTTGGCATAATCGCTTTGCACCTTATCAGCGCCACTGTTTTTAATGGTCACATCACTTAAAGGGGTCGCTACCGATTCTGCAGGAGCCTCGTCACTTCCTGCAGAAGGGTCTGCCTTACTCCACAGCAACGATTCAATATCCTGGCCAAACAACATATCAGATATACGTGAAACTGCATCACGAATTTCTCGAGTCCCTGTTTGCACTGGAGTCTCACACGCCGTGAGAGCCACCGGACAGTTCATGCTATCCCCATGAATGTCCCGCACACAGTTCTCAGCCACCGGGCTGGTCTGAACCAGGATCACCTGACCCTCTGCAACACACGGAGTAATAATCGGAACAGTCTTACCCTCAGATGTCATGGGTTCGGCAGTCCCAGGCGATGAGGGAGTTCCAGGAACATCTTCCCCAAGGTCACCGTCCTGCTCCTGGACATTAGGAACCTCCAGCCTTTGATTCCTGGTTACCTGACTCCTGGCCATAGGACAATCAGGTGCACACTTTGTGACTTGACGGCATCTCCAGCAGCGCTCTCTCTTTTGCCATGCAGCTGCACTCTGTAGTGGTTGGTTGCACCTAGCAACCACATCACTGCTCCTCCGCACATCCTCTCTAGGACTCTGTATGCCGCAAATACTTGAACTCTTGAGAGCCGCACCACTCTCCATCTTCTTTTCTTCCCGACGGTTGCCCTTGGCAACGGCACACAACACCTTTTCGTCTGGTTTTCCAGCCGCACCACCGACACTTTGGGCTTTTACAAATTGTCCATTCGGATTTGAAGGCTTTCTCTCCTGGGCCAACTGCAATTGCGCCCTCAAAGCCTCCCCCTCTGCATCCAAACGCATCCTGCGAGCCTGCAGTTCCTCAACACAGTGGTTACCACAGGAAACGCCTAGACCTTGGGTTAGGACTTCCATTGGTCGGCCAAACTGCTCCAAGAGCTTTTCATGCTCCTGTTGCCACTTCAGGTGCCTTTGGTTAGCCTCCAAATTGGCCTGCCTCAGCTGCTCGGCAAGATCCTCCATCCACCCCATAGCAATAGACAGTCCAGACACCAGGAAAAAAAAATTCTTTTTTTTTTTTTTTTTTTTCTTCTTAACACGTCCACTTTAATCTGAGACCAGTCTCCAGGTGTCTCCCTGTAGAGACAATCTCAGCACTGCACCGCAGACATAACAGTCTCTTTAAACTTTCTCACCGTCAAAAAAAATATAGCATCCAGCAGCACCTGCTTTTTCTGCTCGTTTGTTGCTCCCAGCAATGCTTTTCCTTCTCCAGCAGGGACGACTGCCCGCATCCGACACCAAATGTGGGGGGTTAGCTCTGGTCTCGGGGATCATTCACACAAACTTCCTTCCGGACAACGGATTTCTTGTCCAAACAGTGCATTTATTTGGCAGTCTTCTCAAACAAAACAACATAAATAAACACCTGCCCGGCTAGGCACTACCTAATACATAATATACATCATATCCCTAACTCGGCTATATGATAGCGTTCACACACGGAACCAGGTGCGGCTTACCCCAGCCATACGATACTCCAGCCCTCAGGCTGTAACGAGTGCAGTAAGTTTAGACAGGGGTTGTGGTCTAGCAGACCTCCCGACTCTGACCTTTCAGCGTTTGTTCCCGGGCCTCACCGAGTCCCCCAAAGTCCAGGCTATTGCATAGCCTCTTGGCCCCTCAGCCTTGCCTTGCTGAGACCACACTGACAGAGCCTCAGCAGGCCTCTGTCTGCACACTCTCCAGAGTCAGAGACCCCACCCATGTCCAACAAGAGGATTAAATAGAATCCCTGGACATGGGCATTGTCCAAAATCCCGGACTGGAGCATGGGGAACAGGCACCCACCCAGCACATTACCTGTTCCCAGTAAAAGCCCGCCCTGGAACTGGCTGAGCCAGCTATACTAATACGAATACTTGGGCTTTCACTCCACCAAGGCCAGGCACCTTGGTGACACGCTCTCGGTGCAAACAGCCCTGTCTGACGGTTTCCCTGGGGCTTCACTGCACACATCAGTGTTCACATTGCCACAATACATAATACAGACAATTGCACTAAGCATGAACAAGACGAGTTACAAACTGGTACAAAAGGAGAAGGGGCCCTGTCCATGAGGGCTTACAATCTACATGGTATGGGAGAAGGACACAGTAGGAGAGGGTAAAGTTGGTCTGGCGGTATAGGGGCAACTGGGTCACTGGTTGTAGGCTTGACTGAGGAGGTGAGTTTTCAGGTTTCTTTTGAAGGATTCCACTGAGAGTCTGATATGTTGGGTTAGCGAGTTCCAGAATATGGGAGATGCAAGGGACAAATCTTGGAGGCGATTGTGGGAAGAGGTGATAGGAGGAGAGGAGAGGAGGAGGTCTTGTGAGGATCGGAGATTGTGTGTGGGGATGTATCGGGAAAGTAACTCAGATGTAGGGAGGGGACAAGTTGTGGACAGCCTTGTATGTATTGGTTAGTATTTTGAACTGAATTCGCTGGGCAATGGGAAGCCAGTGAAGAGAGAGGGGAGAGGCAGAGTAGTAACAGGGTGAGAGGTGGATTAGTCGGGCAGCAGAGTTGAGGATAGATTGGAGGGTGCGAGAGTGCTAGATGGAAGGCCACAGAGGAGAATGTTGCAGTAGTCTAGGCGGGAGATGATGAGGGCATGTACAAGCATTTTCGCAGACTCAAAGTTGAGGAAAGTGCGAATGCAGGAGATGTTTTTGAGTTGGAGCGGCAGGTGGTGGAAAGGGCTTGAATGTGCGGTCGGAAGGAGAGGGCAGAATCCAAGGCATCAGGCTCAGCTGACCGGGAGAGTGCAGCCATTGATTGTGATAGATAGGTCTGCTGGGGTGGTTGAGCAAGATGAGGGAAAGATGATGAATTCTGTTTTATCCATGTTAAGTTTTAGAAAGCGAGAGGAGAAGGATGATATGGAAGATAGGCATTGTGGGATTCTGGGTAATAAGGTGGTGATGTCTGGACCAGTGAGGTAGATTTGTTTGTTGTCAGCATAAAAGTGATACTGAAAGCCATGGGACTCTATGAGCTGTCCCAGGCCGAAAGTGTAGATAGAGAAGAGCAGGGGTCCTAGGACAGAGCTTAGTGGGATGCCAACAGAGAGGGAATGAGACGAGGAGGTGGTGTGAGAGTGGGAGACGCTAAATGTCCGGTCTGTGAGGTATGATGTGATCCAGTTGAGGGCCAGGTCAGTGATGCCAAGAGATAAAGAGAAAGTTTGTAACAGAAGGTAGTGGTTAACAGTGTCAAAGGCAGAGAACAGGTCCAGGAGAAGGAGGACAGAGTAATGTTTTTGGGTTTTGGCTGTTAGTAGGTCATTGGTGACTTTGGTAAGGGCAATCTTAGTTGAGTGGTGGGGTCAGAAGCCAGATTGTAGCCGCTCAAAGAGGGAGCAGGAGGAGAGGCGAGAGGACAGTTCAGAATGGACGTGTTGCTCAAGTAGCTTTAAGGCATATGGAAAAAGTGATATTGGGCGATAACTGGACAAAGAAGATGGGTCAAGTGAAGGCTTTTTGGGTGTAATGGTAGCATGTTTAAAAGCAGAGGGGAAGACACCAGAGGTTAGTGATATGTTGAAGAGACGAGTTAGAGTTGGGATAAACACTGTGGTGAGGTTAGGTATGAGGTGGGATGGGATTGGGTCAAGTGCACAGGTGGTGAGATGTGATCTGGAGAGTAGAGTGGAGTTTTTCTTCTGTAATGGCAGAGAAGCGGGGTTTAGGGGAAGAGGACTGGAGAATAAGCAATTCTGTAGAGGGTTTGTGGGGACTGTGTGTTGAAGCTTTCTCTGATGGTGACTAGCTTTTGTTTGAAGTATGTGGCAAAGTCCTCAGCTGAGAGGAGAGGGTGGGGCCGCTGGGAGACGGAGAAGGGAATTAAACGTGTTAAAACGTTTTTTTAGGGTTATGGGACAGGAAAGATATGAGAGAGGAGAAGTCGCCTGTTTTGCATCAGCGAGTGAGGATTTGAATATAAGGAGGGATTGCTTGTATGCGGTGAATTGATCTTTAGAATGGGATTTCTTCCATCACCGCTCAGCAGCCCTTGAAGCTTGTCTGAGTTTTTTGGTCAGGTTGGTGTGCCAGGGTTGTCTGAACCCGGAACTTATTGTGGTGTTATACAGGGTGGCGGCAGCATCTGGGTCTTGGAGGGAACAAATGGTAGAAAGTGGCAGAAGAGAGTCAGAAAGCAAGCGAAAGTCGAGATGTTTAAGGTTCATGCAGGGGTGTGTTAGTGTGTGGACCGGGGGAGCAGCAGAGGAGACAAGTGAAGAGAAGGTGAGTAGGTTGTGGTCGGATAGGGGAGAGGCGAATTAGAAAGGTTAGATAGGAGGCAGAGGCGGGATAAAGATAAGATCTAGAGTGTGACCATCTCTGTTGGTGGGAGTGGAAGACCACTGTGAGGCCAAAGGAGGAAGAGAGTGATAGGAGTTTAGAGGCAGCTGAGTGGCAGGTGTCAATAGGGATGTTGAAGTCACCCATGATGATAGTGGGGATGTCGGCAGAAAGAAAGTGGAGGAGCCAGGTGTAGTGTTGAGCGAACAGTTCGAGAATCGTTCGGGTCCGTACCGAATTTTGGGGTGTCCGTGACAATGACCCGAACCCGGACATTTTCAAAAAAGTTCGGGTTCGGGTCCGGTGTTCGTCGATTACTTCCCGCTTCCTGAAGGGCTGCACAGCAGCCAATCAGCTAGCGTTTTACTTCTTGCCCTAAGAGCCCATCACAGCCATGCCTACTAATGGCATGGCTGTGATTGCCAGTGCAGCATGTGACCCAGCCTCTATTTAAGCTGGAGTCACGTAGCGCCGCACGTCACACTGCTCTGACTAGTGTAGGGAGAGGATGCAGCTTCTGTGAGGGCGAGATAGGCAGGGATAAAGAAGTGATCTACCTTTCTACACCTGTGCATCAGAACAACTCAGCTGAGCTGTTCACTGAAAGTCACTATTTTGTTGAGACTGGCCAGAGCGATTTTTACTGGCACATGTAACTGGGCTGACCGGCGGTGGCCATTTTGGGACTTGTGGTGCGCCAGCACTTGCTGCCACAGAGTGTAAACCAAAGCTCCAAAGAAGTTAAAAATCTACACCTGTGAATCAGAACAACAGCGATTCAGCTGCTCAGTCAAAGTCAATTTTTTTTCTGGCTGGGCAGACTGTTTTCTGGCACATGTTACTGGGCTGATAGGCGGCGGCCATTTTGGGACTTGTGGTGCTACAGCAAAAGCTGCCACAACGTCCATTAATCTAATGTAATAGTTGATTTTTTCATAGATATAATACATCAGGGGTTTGGCTGTGCTTGTGTCACCCATACTAACTGCAAAGATATTTAATATATCAGTGGTGAAACTGAAAGTAACCCACTTGGATAGCAAATCCCATGAATGTGCTGTTCCAGCTAGGCTAGCCAGTGCCACTACTTTGTCCAATACTGTCAGCCAGAAATATTTTTTTTTATGTGCCAGAAATATAAATTAGAAAAAGCTTTCACCGTAATAATAAAATTATTCTGGTGTTAGACCAGAAGAAGCACTCCTGTTGTAATTAATACTGTAAAAAGGCTTAGGCAATATTTCTCCCAGTGTGGGAAATTTATCTAGCAAAACTAGCATTTTAACAATTCCGGTGTTCTGAAATACCAGCAGTCCTCTTGTAATTAATACCGCCAAAAGGCATTATATCGTCCAGTGTTGTAATTTTGGTGAAAAAAGGCCAATTTAATCAATCTGGTGTTTGTTAGACCAGAAAAACTAGGCCTCACGTTTTCACTCCTCTAAAAGGAATTATATTTCCCCGTGTGGGGATCTATGTACCAAAACTAGCATTATAAAAAATCTGGTGTCCAATTAGCAGCAGTGTTCTTGTAATTAATACCGCCAAAAGGCATTATTGTCCAGTGTTGTCATTTTGCTGAAAAAAAGGCCAATTTAATCAATCTGGTGTTTGTTAGACCAGAAAAACTCGGCCTCACGTTTTCAGTCCTCTAAAAGGAATTATATTTCCCGTGTGGGGATCTATGTACCAAAACTAGCATTATAAAAATCTGGTGTCCAATTAGCAGCAGTGTTCTTGTAATTAATACCGCCAAAAGGCATTATTGTCCAGTGTTGTAATTTTGCTGAAAAAAGGCCAATTTAATCAATCTGGTGTTTGTTAGACCAGAAAAACTAGGCCTCACGTTTTCACTCCTCTAAAAAGCAATTATATTTCCCGTGTGGGGATCTATGTACCAAAACTAGCATTATAAAAATCTGGTGTCCAATTAGCAGCAGTGTTCTTGTAATTAATACCGCCAAAAGGCATTATTGTCCAGTGTTGTAATTTTGGTGAAAAAAAGGCCAATTTAATCAATCTGGTGTTTGTTAGACCAGAAAAACTAGGCCTCACGTTTTACTCCTGTAAAAGGAATTATATCTCCCGTGTGGAATCTATGTACCAAAACTAGCATTATAAAAAATCTGGTGTCCAATTAGCAGCAGTGTTCTTGTAATTAATACCGCCAAAAGGCATTATTGTCCAGTGTTGTAATTTTGCTGAAAAAAGGCCAATTTAATCAATCTGGTGTTTGTTAGACCAGAAAACTAGGCCTCACGTTTTCACTCCTCTAAAAGCAATTATATTTCCCGTGTGGGGATCTATGTACCAAAACTAGCATTATAAAAAATCTGGTGTCCAATTAGCAGCAGTGTTCTTGTAATTAATACCGCCAAAAGGCATTATTGTCCAGTGTTGTAATTTTGGTGAAAAAAAGGCCAATTTAATCAATCTGGTGTTTGTTAGACCAGAAAAACTAGGCCTCACGTTTTTACTCCTGTAAAAGGAATTATATCTCCCGTGTGGGAATCTATGTACAAAAACTAGCATTATAAAAATCTGGTGTCCAATTAGCAGCAGTGTTCTTGTAATTAATACCGCCAAAAGGCATTATTGTCCAGTGTTGTAATTTTGCTGAAAAAAGGCCAATTTAATCAATCTGGTGTTTGTTAGACCAGAAAAACTCGGCCTCACGTTTTCACTCCTCTAAAAGGAATTATATTTCCCGTGTGGGGATCTATGTACCAAAACTAGCATTATAAAAAAATCTGGTGTCCAATTAGCAGCAGTGTTCTTGTAATTAATACCGCCAAAAGGCATTATTGTCCAGTGTTGTAATTTTGGTGAAAAAAGGCCAATTTAATCAATCTGGTGTTTGTTAGACCAGAAAAACTCGGCCTCACGTTTTCACTCCTCTAAAAGGAATTATATTTCCCGTGTGGGGATCTATGTACCAAAACTAGCATTATAAAAATCTGGTGTCCAATTAGCAGCAGTGTTCTTGTAATTAATACCGCTAAAAGGCATTATTGTCCAGTGTTGTAATTTTGCTGAAAAAAAGGCCAATTTAATCAATCTGGTGTTTGTTAGACCAGAAAAACTCGGCCTCACGTTTTCACTCCTCTAAAAGGAATTATATTTCCCGTGTGGGGATCTATGTACCAAAACTAGCATTATAAAAATCTGGTGTCCAATTAGCAGCAGTGTTCTTGTAATTAATACCGCCAAAAGGCATTATTGTCCAGTGTTGTAATTTTGCTGAAAAAAGGCCAATTTAATCAATCTGGTGTTTGTTAGACCAGAAAAACTAGGCCTCACGTTTTCACTCCTCTAAAAAGCAATTATATTTCCCCGTGTGGGGATCTATGTACCAAAACTAGCATTATAAAAAATCTGGTGTCCAATTAGCAGCAGTGTTCTTGTAATTAATACCGCCAAAAGGCATTATTGTCCAGTGTTGTAATTTTGCTGAAAAAAAGGCCAATTTAATCAATCTGGTGTTTGGTAGACCAGAAAAACTAGGCCTCACGTTTTTACTCCTGTAAAAAGGAATTATATCTCCCGTGTGGAATCTATGTACCAAAACTAGCATTATAAAAATCTGGTGTCCAATTAGCAGCAGTGTTCTTGTAATTAATACCGAAAAAGGAATTATATCTTCCAGTGTGGGAATTTTGGGGCTAAAAATAATATATTTTATTGTGGTGCGAGTTGAATCGCAACAATGAGGAAACATTCTATTAAGGGACGAGGACGCGGTCGTGGTGGTGTCCGTGGAGCCTCTGTTGCTGGCAGAGGACGTGGCCGTTCGGCCTCAGGCGCACAAAGTAGTGAAACAACTCCCTCAAGTAGCCGGCAGAATTTACAGCGATATTTGGTGGGGCCCAATGCCGTTATGAGGATGGTAAGGCCTGAGCAGGTACAGGCATTAGTCGATTGGGTGGCCGACAGTGCTTCCAGCACGTTCACCACATTGTCTTCCGCCCAGTCTTCTGCGGAAAGCGCACAGGTGGCACCTGAAAACCAAGCCCATCAGTCTGTCACATCACCCCCATGCATATCAGGGAAACTGGCTGAGCCTCAAGTTATGCAGCAGTCTCTTCTTCTGTTTGAAGACTCTGCTCCCACGGTTTTCCAGGGGCGTCCACCTATCCCTTCCCCAGCGGTGGAAGACATTCCATGCACTGACGCACAACCACTTATGTATCCAGATGATGAGGACATGGGAATACCACCACAGCAGAGTGACCGAGTGTCTGATGATGACGAAACACAGGTGCCCACTGCCGCGTCTTATTGCAGTGTGCAGACTGAACAGGAGGAGGTCAGGGAGGAAGACTGGGTGGAAGACGATGCAGAGGACGATGAGGTCTTAGACCCCACATGGACTGAAGGTCGTGCCGCTGACTTAAATAGTTCAGAGGAAGAGGCAGTGGTGAGACCGAGACAACAGCGAAGCCAAAGAGGGAGCAGGGGGCAAAAGCAGAACAGCCGCCGTCCAGAGAGTTCGCCTGCTATTGGCCAGCGCCAACAGGGACCCAGCACCCCAAAGGCATCTTCAAGGAGTTCCCTGGCATGGCACTTCTTCAAACAATGTGCTGAGGACAAGACCAGAGTGGTTTGCACGCTGTGCCATCAGACCCTGAGGCGAGGCATTAACGTTCTTAACCTGAGCACCACCTGCATGATCAGGCATCTACATGCAAAGCATGAACTGCAGTGGAGTACACACCTTAAAAACAAGGAACCCGCTCAGGCTCCCCTGCTCCCTTTAGCGCTGCTGCCTCGGCTTCCGCCTCGAGAGGAATGTTGCCACCTGCCGAGCAGCAAACAGAGGATGTGCCACCGACACCACCACCACCACCGCCACCGTCACCTAGCGTCTCCACTATTTCACACAGCAGCGTTCAGCTCTCCATCTCTCAAACCTTTGAGAGGAAGCGCAAATTCCCACCTAGTCACCCTCGAGCCCTTGGCCTGAATGCCAGCATTTCTAAACTACTGGCCTTTGAAATGCTGTCATTCCGGCTGGTGGACACAGACAGCTTCAAACAGCTGATGGCCATGGCTGTCCCCAGTATGTGGTTCCCAGCCGCCACTACTTCTCCAAGACAGCCGTGCCTTCCCTGCACATGCAAGTGTCCGATAAAATCAAGTGTGCACTGCGCAACGCTATTTGTGGCAAGGTCCACCTAACCACAGATACGTGGACCAGTAAGCACGGCCAGGGACGCTATATCTCCCTAACTGCACACTGGGTAAATGTAGTGGCGGCTGGGCCCCAGGCGGAGAGTTCCTTGGCGCACGTCCTTCCGCCGCCAAGGATCACAGGGCATCATTCTTTGCCTCCTGTAGCCTCCTCCTCCTACTCGGCTTCCTCCTCCTCCTCCTCTGCTTCCACCAGCTCATCCAGTCAGCCACACACCTTCACCACCAACTTCAGCACAGCCCGGGGTAAACGTCAGCAGGCCATTCTGAAACTCATATGTTTGGGGGACAGGCCCCACACCGCGCAGGAGTTGTGGCGGGGTATTGAACAACAGACCGACCAGTGGTTGCTGCCGGTGGGCCTCAAGCCCGGCCTGGTGGTGTGCGATAATGGGCGAAATCTCGTGGCAGCTCTGGGACTAGCCGGTTTGACGCACATCCCTTGCCTGGCGCATGTGCTGAATTTGGTGGTGCAAAAGTTCATTCACAACTACCCAGACATGTCAGAGCTGCTGCATAAAGTGCGGGCCGTCTGTGCGCGCTTCCGGCGTTCACATCCTGCCGCTGCTCGCCTGTCAGCGCTACAGCGGAACTTCGGCCTTCCCGCTCACCGCCTAATATGCGACGTGCCCACCCGGTGGAACTCCACCTTGCACATGCTGGAGAGACTGTGCGAGCAGCAGCAGGCCATAGTGGAGTTTCAGCTGCAGCACGCACGAGTCAGTCGCACTGCGGAACAGCACCACTTCACCACCAATGATTGGGCCTCCATGCGAGACCTGTGTGCCCTGTTGCGCTGTTTAGAGTACGCCACCAACATGGCCAGTGGCGATGCCACAGTTATCAGCGTGACGATACCAATTCTATGTCTCCTAGAGAAACGCTTTGGCGATGATGGAAGAGGAGGTGGGCCAGGGCCAGGAGGAGGAGGAGGAGGATGACAGGTCGTTTTTAGCACTTTCAGGCCAGTCTGTTAGAAGTGGCTCAGAGGGAGGTTTTGCAACAGCAGAGGGCAGGTACAAATGTGGCCAGCCAGGGACCACTACTGGAGGATGAGGAGGATGAGGAGGAGGTGGAGGAGGATGGAAAGCAGGTTCACAGCGGGGTGGCACCCAGCACAGCGCAGGCACATCCCTGGTGCGTGGCTGGGGGATACAGAGGATGATGACGATACGCCTCCCTCAGAGGACAGCTTGTCCTTACCTCTGGGGAGCCTGGCACACATGAGCGATTACATGCTGCAGTGCCTGCGCAACGACAGCAGAGTTGCCCACATTTTAACGTGTGCTGACTACTGGGTGGCCACCCTGCTGGATCCATAGTACAAAGACAATGTGCCCACTTTACTTCCTGCACTGGAGCGTGATAGGAAGATGCGCGAGTACAAGCGCACACTGGTAGACGCGCTCCTGAGAGCATTCCCAACTGTCACAGGGGAACAGGTGGAAGGCCAAGGCCAAGGCAGAGGAGGAGCTAGAGGTCGCCCACGCAGCAGTGTCACGGCCAGCTCCTCTGAGGGCAGGGTTAGCATGGCAGAAATGTGGAAAAGTTTTGTCTCCACGCCACAGCTAACTGCCCCACCACCTGATACAGAACGTGTTAGCAGGAGGCAACATTTTACTAACATGGTTGAACAGTACATCTGCACACAACTCCACATACTGACGGATGGTTCGGCCCCATTCAACTTCTGGGTTTCCAAATTGTCCACGTGGCCAGAATTAGCATGTTATGCCTTGGAGGTGCTGGCCTGCCCGGCGGCCAGCGTTTTATCTGAACGTGTATTCAGCACGGCAGGGGCGTCATTACTGACAAACGCAGCCGCCTGTCCGCAGCCAACGTGGACAAGCTGACGTTTATAAAAATGAACCAGGCATGGATCCCACAAGACCTGACCCTCCCTTGTGCAGAGTAGTCCTTAATAACTGCCTTAAACCATGTTGTCTTGTACTCCTGGCCACTTCTTCATTGAAAAATCAATTTTGAAATTAAGTAGGATCTTGGGGTGCAACCCAGAGTTGAATGAACCTTCCCTCTGTCTGGGTGCCGGGGCCAAAGTACATGAAAGTGTCCTTCTCCTGTGCTGGGTGATATGAATGTTATACTTGTGCTGTCTGACATGTCTCCTTTGTGTGGGTGCAGGGGCCAAAGTCACTGAAAGCGGCCTTCTCCTGTGGTGGCTGATATAAATGCCTGATTCACTGCTGTGGGACCTCTCTCCTCTTTCTGGGTGCAGGGGTCAAAGAAACAAAAGGTGGCCTACTCCTGTGGTGGTTGACATGATGCCTGATTCTCTGCTGTGGGACCTCTCTCCTCTTTCTGGGTGCAGGGGTCAAAGTCTCTAAAAGTGGCCTTCTCCTGTGGTGGTTGATGTGAAACTGATGCTTGTGCTATCTGACCTGTCTCCTCTGTGTCGGTGCTAAGGCCTAAGTCACTGAAAGCGGCCTTCTCCTGTTCTGGCTGATATAAATGCCTGATTCTCTGCTGTGGGACCTCTCTCCTCCGTGTGGCTGCAGGGGTCAAAGTCTCTGAAAGTGCCATTCTCCTGTGGTGGTTGATGTGAAACTGATGCTTGTGCTATCTGACCTGTCTCCTCTGTGTCGGTGCTAAGGCCTAAGTCACTGAAAGCGGCCTTCTCCTGTGCTGGCTGATATAAATGCCTGAATCTCTGCTGTGGGACCTCTCTCCTCTTTCTGGGTGCAGGGGTCAAAGTCTCTAAAAGTGCCCTTCTCCTGTGGTGGTTGATGTGAAACTGATGCTTGTGCTATCTGACCTGTCTCCTCTGTGTCGGTGCTAAGGCCTAAGTCACTGAAAGCGGCCTTCTCCTGTGCTGGCTGATATAAATGCCTGAATCTCTGCTGTGGGACCTCTCTCCTCTTTCTGGGTGCAGGGGTCAAAGTCTCTAAAAGTGCCCTTCTCCTGTGGTGGTTGATGTGAAACTGATGCTTGTGCTATCTGACCTGTCTCCTCTGTGTCGGTGCTAAGGCCTAAGTCACTGAAAGCGGCCTTCTCCTGTGCTGGCTGATATAAATGCCTGAATCTCTGCTGTGGGACCTCTCTCGTCTTTCTGGGTGCAGGGGTCAAAGAAACAAAGGTGGCCTACTCCTGTGGTGGTTGACATGATGCCTGATTCTCTGCTGTGGGACCTCTCTCCTCTTTCTGGGTGCAGGGTCAAAGTCTCTAAAAGTGGCCTTCTCCTGTGGTGGTTGATGTGAAACTGATGCTTGTGCTATCTGACCTGTCTCCTCTGTGTCGGTGCTAAGGCCTAAGTCACTGAAAGCGGCCTTCTCCTGTGCTGGCTGATATAAATGCCTGAATCTCTGCTGTGGGACCTCTCTCGTCTTTCTGGGTGCAGGGGTCAAAGAAACAAAAGGTGGCCTACTCCTGTGGTGGTTGACATGATGCCTGATTCTCTGCTGTGGGACCTCTCTCCTCTTTCTGGGTGCAGGGTCAAAGTCTCTAAAAGTGGCCTTCTCCTGTGGTGGTTGATGTGAAACTGATGCTTGTGCTATCTGACCTGTCTCCTCTGTGTCGGTGCTAAGGCCTAAGTCACTGAAAGCGGCCTTCTCCTGTGCTGGCTGATATAAATGCCTGAATCTCTGCTGTGGGACCTCTCTCCTCCGTGTGGGCTGCAGGGTCAAAGTCTCTGAAAGTGCCATTCTCCTGTGGTGGGTGATGTGAAACTGATGCTTGTGCTATCTGACCTGTCTCCTCTGTTGTCGGTGCTAAGGCCTAAGTCACTGAAAGCGGCCTTCTCCTGTGCTGGCTGATATAAATGCCTGAATCTCTGCTGTGGGACCTCTCCTCTTTCTGGGTGCAGGGGTCAAAGTCTCTAAAAGTGCCCTTCTCCTGTGGTGGTTGATGTGAAACTGATGCTTGTGCTATCTGACCTGTCTCCTCTGTGTCGGTGCTAAGGCCTAAGTCACTGAAAGCGGCCTTCTCCTGTGCTGGCTGATATAAATGCCTGAATCTCTGCTGTGGGACCTCTCTCCTCTTTCTGGGTGCAGGGTCAAAGTCTCTAAAAGTGCCCTTCTCCTGTGGTGGTTGATGTGAAACTGATGCTTGTGCTATCTGACCTGTCTCCTCTGTGTCGGTGCTAAGGCCTAAGTCACTGAAAGCGGCCTTCTCCTGTTCTGGCTGATATAAATGCCTGAATCTCTGCTATGGGACCTCTCTCTCATCTGGGTGCAGGGGTAAAAGTCTCTCTAAAGTGGCCTTCTCTTGTGCTGGATGATGTGAAGCTGATGTTTGTGCCATCTGACATGGTCTGCTGGGGTCCCATTAAATGAGTGGCCTACTCCTGTGGTGGGTGATCTAAATGCATGATTCTCTGCTGTGAAAACCTCTCTCCTCCGTCTGGATGCAGGGGTCAAAGTCTCTAAAAGTGGCCTCTCTTGTGCTGGGTGATGTGAAGCTGATGTTTGTGCCATCTGACATGGTTGCCGGGGTCCCAATAAATGGTGGCCTACACCTGTGGTGGGTGATCTAAATGCATGATTCTCTGCTGTGAAACCTCTCTCCTCCGTCTGGATGCAGGGGTCAAAGTCTCTCAAAGTGGCCTTCTCTTGTGCTGGGTGATGTGAAGCTGATGTTTGTGCCATCTGACATGGTTGCCGGGGTCCCATTAAATGGTGGCCTACTCCTGTGGTGGGTGATCTAAATGCATGATTCTCTGCTGTGAAAACCTCTCTCCTCTGTCTGGGTGCTGGTCCAAAATACATGAGAGTGGCCTTCTCCGGTGGTGGTTGATATGACGCATGATTCCTTGCTGTGGGACCTGTATCCTCTGTCTGGGTGCTGGTCCAAAATAAATGAGAGTGGCCTTCTCCGTTGGTGGTTGATATGAGGCATGATTCCTTGCTGTGGGACCTGTATCCTCTGTCTGGGTGCTGGGCCGAAATAAATGAGAGTGGTCTTCTCCAGTTGGTGGTTGATATGAGGCATGATTCCTTGCTGTGGGACCTGTATCCTCTGTCTGGGTGCTGTGCCGAAATAAATGAGAGTGGCCTTCTCCGTTGGTGGTTGATATGAGGCATGATTCCTTGCTGTGGGACCTGTATCCTCTGTCTGGGTGCTGGTCCAAAATAAATGAGAGTGGCCTTCTCCTGTGGTGGTTGATATGACGCATGATTCCTTGATGTGGGACCTCTATCCTCTGTCTGGGTGCTGGTCCAAAATACATGAGAGTGGCCTTCTCCGGTGGTGGTTGATATGACGCCTTATTCCTTGCTGTGGGACCTGTATCCTCTGTCTGGGTGCTGGTCCAAAAATACATGAGAGTGGCCATCTCCGGTGGTGGTTGATATGAAGCATGATTCCTTGCTGTGGGACCTGTATCCTCTGTCTGGGTGCTGGTCCCAAATAAATGAGAGTGGCCTTCTCCAGTGGTGGATGATATGACGCATGATTCCTTGCTGTGGGACCTCTCTCCAATTGATATTGGTTAATTTTTATTTATTTTATTTTATTTTAATTCATTTCCCTATCTACATTTGTTTGCAGGGGATTTACTCTACATTTTGCTGCCTTTTGCAGCCCTCTAGCCCTTTCGGGAGTCTTTTACAGGCTTTTAGTGCCCAAAAGTTCGGGTCCCCATTGACTTCTATGGGGTTCGGTCTCAGACGAAGTTCAATAGAAACTGATCAC
>CM065594.1:287175658-287193817 GCA_033119425.1 Bufotes viridis
TGGTCACACTCTAGATCTTATCTTTATCCCGCCTCTGCCTCCTATCTAACCTTTCTAATTCGCCTTTCCCCCTATCCGACCACAACCTACTCACCTTCTCTTCACTCGTCTCCTCTGCTGCTCCCCCGGTCCACACACTAACACACCCCTGCATGAACCTTAAACATCTCGACTTTCGCTTGCTTTCTGACTCTCTTCTGCCACTTTCTACCATTTGTTCCCTCCAAGACCATGCTGCCACCACCCTGTATAACACCACAATAAGTTCGGGTTCAGACAACCCTGGCACACCAACCTGACCAAAAAACTCAGACAAGCTTCAAGGGCTGCTGAGCGGTGATGGAAGAAATCCTATTCTAAAGATCAATTCACCGCATACAAGCAATCCCTCCTTATATTCAAATCCTTACTCGCTGATGCAAAACAGGCGACTTCTCCTCTCTCATATCTTTCCTGTCCCACAACCCTAAAAAAACGTTTTAACACGTTTAATTCCCTTCTCCGTCTCCCAGCGGCCTCACCCTCTCCTCTCAGCTGAGGACTTTGCCACATACTTCAAACAAAAGCTAGTCACCATCAGAGAAAGCTTCAACACTACAGTCCCCACAAACCCTCTACAGAATTGCTTATTCTCAGTCCTCTTCCCTAAACCCCGCTTCTCTGCCATTACAGAAGAAAAACTCTCCACTCTACTCTCCAGATCACATCTCACCACCTGTGCACTTGACCCAATCCCATCCCACCTCATACCTAACCTCACCACAGTGTTTATCCCAACTCTAACTCGTCTCTTCAACATATCACTAACCTCTGGTGTCTTCCCCTCTGCTTTTAAACATGCTACCATTACACCCAAAAAGCCTTCACTTGACCCATCTTCTTTGTCCAGTTATCGCCTTAATATCACTTTTTCCATATGCCTTAAAGCTACTTGAGCAACACGTCCATTCTGAACTGTCCTCTCGCCTCTCCTCCTGCTCCCTCTTTGAGCGGCTACAATCTGGCTTCTGACCCCACCACTCAACTAAGACTGCCCTTACCAAAGTCACCAATGACCTACTAACAGCCAAAACCAAAAAACATTACTCTGTCCTCCTCTCCTGGACCTGTCCTTGACTACTGTACACTACTACCTTCTGTTACAAACTTTCTCTTATCTCTTGAGCATCACTGACCTGGCCCTCAACTGGATCACATCATACCTCACAGACCGGACATTTAGCGTCTCCCACTCTCACACCACCTCCTCGTCTCATTCCCTCTCTGTTGGCATCCCACAAGGCTCTGTCCTAGGACCCCTGCTCTTCTCTATCTACACTTTCGGCCTGGGACAGCTCATAGAGTCCCATGGCTTTCAGTATCACTTTTATGCTGACAACAAACAAATCTACCTCACTGGTCCAGACATCACCACCTTATTACCCAGAATCCCACAATGCCTATCTTCCATATCATCCTTCTCCTCTCGCTTTCTAAAACTTAACATGGATAAAACAGAATTCATCATCTTTCCCTCATCTTGCTCAACCACCCCAGCAGACCTATCTATCACAATCAATGGCTGCCTTGGAGTGACCTTGGATTCTGCCCTCTCCTTCCGACCGCACATTCAAGCCCTTATCCACCACCTGCCGCTTCCAACTCAAAAACATCTCCCACATCCGCACTTTCCTCAACTTTGAGTCTGCGAAAATGCTTGTACATGCCCTCATCTTCTCCCGCCTAGACTACTGCAACATTCTCCTCTGTGGCCTTCCATCTAGCACTATCGCACCCCTCCAATCTATCCTCAACTCTGCTGCCTGAATAATCCACCTCTTACCCTGTCACTACTCTGCCTCTCCCCTCTCTCTTCACTGGCTTCCCATTGCCCAGCGAATTCAGTTCAAAATACTAACCAATACATACAAGGCTGTCCACAACTTGTCCCCTCCCTACATCTGAGTTACTTTCCCGATACATCCCCACACACAATCTCCGATCCTCACAAGACCTCCTCCTCTCCTCTCCTCCTATCACCTCTTCCCACAATCGCCTCCAAGATTTCTCCCTTGTATCTCCCATATTCTGGAACTCGCTAACCCAACATATCAGACTCTCAGTGGAATCCTTCAAAAGAAACCTGAAAACTCACCTCCTCAGTCAAGCCTACAACCAGTGACCCCGTTGCCCCTATACCGCCAGACCAACTTTACCCTCTCCTATTGTGTCCTTCTCCCATACTAAGACTGCCCTTACCAAAGTCACCAATGACCTACTAACAGCCAAAACCAAAAAACATTACTCTGTCCTCCTTCTTTTTTTTGATAAAGGGTAAGTCCCAATTCTCGTTACAGGATGGATTGTTGATAAGAACCTCGAAGAAATGTATTACGCAATGGGTAGTACCCACGGCATTCCGAGGTTTGATGTTGCAGAACGCCCATGATGCCCCAACGGCTGGTCATAGAGGTGAGAAGCTAACAAATGAATCATTACGGGATTATGCTTATGGGCCTCACATGTTGCAAGATGTTCGCACATATTTTCAAGGATGTTTAATTTTTCCTCAATTCCAGCAACAAGCACCCACTCATTGGGCACCGCTGATAAAAAGGGGGATGTCTATGCCATGGTCAGACATCCAAATTGACTTTATTGGACCAGTAACAACTTCATCAAAAGGCAACAGATATATGTTAACCGTTATCAGAAACGATTTGAATCCAGCACGTAAAGTTTAAAATCTTACGTTCTTTATTTGGAATCTTCAAGCACATACAGTACGATGGATAGCCATTCCTCAGTCATCCTTCAGATCAACATGTTTCGAGCCAGCAGGCTCTTAGTCATGTTAACCGTGACTTGTTTGCTCACAAAATGGGTGGAATGTTTGCCTTGCAAGACATGCAGTTCAAATGTGTGCGCGTCTCTACTCATTAATTACATATTTTCCAGGTTTGGTCTTCCCGAACGCATTGAGTCTGATCGCAGAAGTCATTTAACTAGTGAGGTGATGAGGAAGACTAGGAGTAAAAAGAGAACTACATATAGCTTATCGGCCAGCCTCTAGTGGTGGAGTAGAATGCTACAACCAAACCATTGTCAACATTCTAAAGAAATTTGTCAATGAATCCAGTAAGGACTGGGATGTGAAGTTGCCTTTGGTTCTCATGGCCATCAGGGCCACCCCAAGCACGGCAACCAAACTTTCTCCCTTTGGAATGATCACAGGCAGGAAGATGGTGTTACCCCAGCATTTACTCTACCGGACAACTGACCACAATTTGATAAATGCATCAACAACTCATCAGTATATGGAGAATCTACGCAAACACCTTCAGCATGCTTTCACGTTTGCCCATAAGAATGTGAAGAAAGCGGCAGTGAGCGCTAAGACCTACTATGATTTGAAGACTACTCAAAAGGAGTATCAGATTGCCGATCAGATTTACCTCTATAACTTTGCCCGGGATCAGATGAAAGAAAGGAAGTTCCTGTGGTCTACAAGATCAAAATTCCAAAAGGGGGATGGATTCGTAGAGAAATGGGTGCATATTAACTAATTTTGTATTTGTCATCCTAGCTCACGACTTCACAGGATGGAAGGATTACCAGATGATGAGAAGTGAAGAGATATCAAGGTTCCAGCTGAAGACAGAAACCCAGGATTGGTATTGTATAAACAAACGAGTGTACTAACCTATCCTCATGTGTTTTCCTCTGTAACTATCTATCTCTTGACTCACTTCTGAACCAAAAACTTGCTCTGTTCAACAAAAGAAACTATGCCAAATCAAAGATATATGGTAGTATGATTTCTTTTATCGCAGGATTGATAACAGAATATTGGAAAGATGTATGTGCTTATATTTGTCATACAATGTATTACAGGCGCAAGATAACGTCAAATATTGTTGCTGTTATCTACATAATCCAAATCTTGGGGAAGGAGTTCCACGCCAAGTTGATCGCTGTACCAGGCCCATCATCTGGGATCATGCTGCTGGATACCACAGGATACATCTTGAGGAATAAGAGGATCCTATCCCAAAAGATCTACGTCAGTTTGGATCCACGTGTCTTCGTTAAAAGAAAATTCAACGTGTTCGAGATTATGTCTCCGGAGATAAAGTCGTGGTATCAAGTACACATCAGTTTTTTCCAAGAAAGGATTACACAGATCCTGGAACAGACAAGAAAAACCATAACCCGAGAACAGTTTTCAACGAGTCGACAACCAAAGAGGTTAATTTCTGCAATTGCAGGCGCAATAAATTTTGGCGTAATAAGCTCTGTCAGTGCCACCAGTGTATCAGCTGCTAATTCCATCACTATTGAGACATTGGAACTTGAAATCGGTTCACTGACAAGGAATCTGATCAGTATTCATGCAGAGATAGAAAATCAGAAGCAACATTTAATTGAACTTATATTTCGTTGTGGAGGACACTGTCGTTACTACCAACTTACATTCAGAATTATTGACCCATTCAATAAATCTTCATAAGAGTAACTAACAGCTTAAACAAGAACTTATATTACATAAAGGGGTGTATTCAGAAAGAATTTAGCAAGGCTATGGTTGGAACATTACAAACAGAGTCTGTGCATCCAGGTCCTTGAAGAATCCGTATGAAAAGCCCTTTTGGACATTCCAACATAATCCAATTTATTGCATTGGATTAGGTTGTAATGATGGGGGATTTGTTATACCTTTTCATAGTTATAAACCTTTTTATAAATATATATATATATATATATATATATATATATATATTAGTTATAAACCTTTATTTAACCAGTAAGAAGATACACGACATCTGTGTTTAGTAAAGACTAGAGATGAGCCGAACTTTAAAAAAAGTCCGGTGTTCGGCGTTCGGGTTGTGGTAAGTCGTGCATCCCGTTATGGATTCCACTATAGCGGCATATGGAATCCATAAGGGCGGCTGCCACCAACCCGAACTGTTGAACAGCCGAAGGACCTGGGTGACGTCACTGTCATGTGATCAGTGCAGGGGGCGTGGCTCAGCACTGGATTTGATCAACATTTCGGGTTGGTGGCAGCCGCCCCTTATGGATTCCATATGCCGCTATAGTGGAATCCATAACGGGATGCGCGACTTACCACAACCCGAACGCCGAACACCGGACTTTTTTTTAAAGTTCGCTCATCTCTAGTAAAGACCTTATTGTATTCTTTATCTGAACATGCATTCCACAGCGTGGAGTGTATTTTATAGTTTGTTTATGTATCAAATGTTTGTCGTTTAGCTCTGATATGAGGCTACACAAACCAACTGAAAGGTGGCATGAAGCAGGATGTGCTCCACCCAAAAATGCAGTTGTGCATATATATACAGGGGAGCAGATCCTGCACTTGTGGCCCATTGCTAATGGCGATACCCAGCAAAAATGCATACGGTGGAGGATGCCCGCAGCGGACCACAAGTACCACAATAGACATCCTACACAAGATGGCAATTGTGTGGATGTAATAAGTAATATAACAATATAGCAATAACAAAAGACAAAACAGGTGCACACTGCGGTCTTACTAAGCCCTCAAACTGATGTTAAAATTGAGAGGTTAGTCAACATGTCCTGCAGTGGAGGACATGTCTTAAGCCCGAGCACCACGCCAAGGTTTCTCAAGTAGCTCGGGACCTAACACTCACCTACCTGTGCCATATGGGCAATACCAGGGGCCAGTGGGCAAAATTACAGGAATGTATTAGGCCGACTCGCAGCAGACTCCTCAGTTACCTGCAGCATGTAACCATGCCTGCAATGGGAGGAGGGAGAAGGCTGTGAGCCCCACCCAAGACTGGCTGATATGGCCCAGGCCTCACAGGTGCACCTAAATATGGCCTGTGGGTAGAAAACAGGCTACATTTACAAGGGAGTTTATAACCTTTAAACAATTATATGTACACAGACCAACTGAAAGGTGGCATGAAGCAGGATGTGCTCAACCCAAAAATGCAGTTGTGCATAATGTGGGGAGTCGCTCTGGTAGATAGCGGTGCGGGTGCAGTACCGAGGCAAAACAAGGAGTCCAGAACGTGCAATCAACAGTGTTTTATTCACACTTGCACAAAAATAAACGACAAACAGTCGTGTTAATTCACACACATCAGAAGTATTAAGGCAAAACAAAACAGTCCCGTACAGGTTTCAGTCACCTGGGAGGTTTTAGGTGCAGGTTCGCACCTGGCTGTCAGTCCAGCCGCAAGACAGTCGACGTCAGGTTTTCCAGGCCGTCTGCACTCCTCCTTGTTGGGCTCTGGCTTCCAGCCCAGGGAACTCCACATAGCAAAGAATGGATCAGAACTCCCAAACTCAAGTGATTCCACAGCCTAACAGCAGCTCCAGGACAATCACACCCTCCACACCCAGCTGCTGGCTGTGTTATAAAGGCCCGGGAAAACCCGGCCTGGACCGTGGGGAGTAGGCACCCACCCAACTCTTTGCCTACTCCCAGTAAGAGCCGGCCCGGATCGGCTTTGCAGCCATGCTATTTAGCAACTATGTCAGTAGCACTACCAGCTGCTGACATCAACAAAAATGACTCTTACCTCACCGAGGCTATGAACCTGGGTGACACATACCTGCCATCCACGACGGCACCCTGCACCTTACCACATACCCCCCCCCTTTGTTAATCCCTGAGGGGGTGGACACACGAAAAACAGTGTACCCGGTATGGTTTTAACCGGATCTTGGCCTGAGGCTCAGTGACGATGTCATGTTGGATGAGAGACGTGCGGCCAGGGAGGTCCGAGAACATATCCGTGTTCCGACTGACGAACTCCCTGACTTCCTAAACATGTTTGGCCATTTTTACCGTGGTTACGGCTTCACAGGCCTCGAACTGTGGGGCTGGACCCTTGTCACCTAGAAGCCCTGGCCGGGGGCTGTTGTCGTTGGCCGTGTCCCTGTCTTTCCACGGCTTCAGTAAATTCACGTGGTACACCTGCTCCGGCTTGCGCCGCCCTGGCTGGTGTACTTTGTAATTTACTTTCCCTACCTTCTCGATAACCTCATAGGGGCCCTGCCACCTGGTTAGGAACTTGCTGTCAAGGGTGGGCACCAGAACCAAAACCCGATCTCCCGGGTTGAAGTTCCGTACCCGAGCCTGACGATTATACACCCTACTCTGGGCTTGTTGCGCTGCCTCCATATGCTCCCGGACCAGCGGCAACACCCTTTCCATCCGGTCCTGCATCTGGGTGACATACTCAATGACACTTTTGTGGGGGACAGGCTGTTGTTCCCACGCTTCCTTGGCGATATCCAACAGGCCCCAAGGGTGTCTGCCATAAAGCAGTTCGAAGGGCGAGAACCCAGTAGAGGCCTGGGGCACCTCTCGCACTGCGAACATGAGATAGGGCAGAAGCAGGTCCCAGTCCTTCCCATCTCTGGACACCACCCTTTTTAACATATTTTTTAGAGTTTGGTTAAACCTTTCGACAAGACCGTCCGTTTGCGGATGGTAAACGGACGTCCGCAATTGCTTTATACGCAATAATTTACACAGTTCCCTCATAACTTTGGACATAAAAGGGGTCCCTTGGTCTGTCAGAATCTCTTTTGGCAGGCCCACACTCGAAAACATTTCCATTAACTCTTTGGCAATGAGCTTAGCCGAGGTATGTCGCAGAGGCACCGCCTCCGGATACCGAGTAAAAAATATACATCGCAGGCAGCATCCACGGTGAATGTCCTTTATTAAGGATCGCAATCCCAAGCGTTAGTGCACGTACAAAAGCAGCTACGTTTCGGCTATATACTAGCCTTTGTCAAGCTCAATGTGACTATGAATTAGTGGCTATAAATATCAAAGTCCCCACCCCTTAAAATCAAATACAGCCAATGCTATTAAGTCTCAACTTAGCCCTCATTTGCATAATCTATTCAGACATCTGTGCAAACTCCTATAGCCCAGAGCACATACCGCTCTTCTCCGGTGGTGTCCATGTGCGGCTGCATTCGGCATCCGGCGCGTCTGTCAGAATCCACTGCGCATGCCCGCTAGAGTTCAGAGGTTACTACCCCGCTCACGTGATCGCTGACTCACTCGTCACTGCGATCACGTGATAGCCGGCATTTCCGCCCTCACCACTGCTGCGCTCCAGCCGTCGGAACCGCTACCATGGTAACCACCACAACAACAAATGCCGTTATCCCACTCACGCGATCACAGACGCTCACGTCAATGTGGTCACGTGATGGCAGGCTCTTACATCCCCAATGCGACTGCGCTCCGGATGTCGAGTCCGTTGTCATGGAACCTACCACAGCCACACAAAACTCAATAATAGATATGCAGAGTAAGCTCCAGTGAGATGAACAATGGGACCATAAGAGGTCCATTCGTGGATGTGACATCAGTGAACATATAAAAAGTATTTTACATGTGAGACAGTAATGTGTCCAATAAAAACCACATTAAAAACATAATCATGAGGAACCAGATCATATCATTCACATAAACTTAGACATTAATAACGTTAAATTCTATATTCATCCCATAAGGTTGGAGCGCTTTTAACTCGAAAATCCATCTGAGCTCTTTCTTGCGCAGTATACGATTTTTATCCCCCCCTCGTCTCAGTGGTCCACAGAATCAATGATGCGGAACCTCAATTGGTTCACAGAATGAGCATAGTCTACAAAATGCTTAGCCACCGGTTTGTCTAATAATCCTCTCCTGATATTACTTTTATGGGAGTTAATCCGTTCACGTGCCTCCATGGTGGTCTCACCTACATAGATGAGGCCACAAGGGCAAGAGATCATGTAGACAATATCACGGGACCGACAGGTGAAGAAATCTCTGATTTTATACTGTTTACCGCTATAGGGATGGGTGAAGGTATCACCCTTCACCATATTTCCACAATTGCAGCACCCGAGACATGGGTAACACCCCATTTTTCTCGGGGCCAGGTATCTCTGTCCATCATCGATGGAGTTCTTCAGCTCAGTCTTCACCAGTCTGTCCCGTAGAATCCTACCCCTTTTATATGCCATCATGGGCACCTCTCCAAATTCCTTAACAGTTGGTAAGCCCCTCTGTAGAATATGCCATTCTTTACGTATGATTCTCGCTATCACGTCACTGTGGGCACCAAAAGTAGAGACAAACGGGATACGCTGACTGTCGTTCTCTCTTATGTTAGTACGTAGAGTCTCAGTCCGATTAACCGTCCGTACCTTCTGTGTTAATCGTCCGATTAACTTGCGAGGATAACCCCTATTCAGAAATTCGTCACCCATCTCTGCTGTCCTTTGGTCAAACCGTATCTCCTCAGATACCACCCGCCTTACTCTTAGCATCTGACTCCATGGTAGTGATTGGATCATCCGATGCGGATGGCTACTGTCAAACCTTAACAAATTGTTGCGGTCAGTCGGCTTGTAATACATGTCGTCGTCACCACCCCATCATTAAACTGTACCAACACATCTAGGAATTGTAATTCACATGTCGACATCGTCATTGTGAAATTAAGACCTGGGACAAAGGTATTGAGTTCATGATGGAACAACTCCAATTGGTCATATGTTCCATCCCACACTACAAAAATGTTGTCGATGTAGCGCCACCAGCACCGGGCACCCCCAAAGTGGATAGATCTATAAATAAACCTGTCCTCCACATATGCCATAAACATATTGGCATACGTCGGGGCCACGTTCGACCCCATGGCCACGCCGCACTGTTGTTGGTAGAAGACATCACCAAAGCGAAAATAATTCCGCTTCAGTAGTGTCTCCAGCAAGCGAAGGACAAATTTACAACCACTCGGGGAGCCCGGCGCGGCCAGGGCCACATCGACGACATTTAATCCAAACGTGTGCTCTATGGCTGTATATAGTGAGACAACATCGAAACTGACCAGGAGAGGACAGCCAGGCCAAGACAGTTCACCAAGTTTCAAGAGAAAATGACTCGTATCCCTAATATAGGAAGGGCGCTGGTGGCGTGGACACGTGAGATTTTTATCCACAAAGATGGCAATATTACTGAATATTGACCCCCTCCCCGATACAATCGGGCGTCCAGGGGGGTCAATCAGACTCTTATGAATCTTAGGAAGTACGTAGAACAGAGGAGTGACCGGGTGTTTTATCAACAAAAATTCCCCTATATCATCATCAATGACGCCATCATCTCGAGCCTCACCGATGATCATCTCGAGATTACGCATAATCTCCCACTTGGGGTCGTTCCGTAATATCATATACACCTCACGGTCATCCAACTGTCTAAGTACCTCCCGTTCATAAGCCACCGTGTCCATCACCACCACCGCCCCTCCCTTGTCTGCAGATTTGATCGTGAGTGCCTCATTGTCCTCTAACTGTGTCAGTGCCTGTCTCTCATCCCTGGTCAGATTCGACGCCACCCCATGGCTGCTCTGCTCCCTCAACTGTGTGATCTGTTTGGATACAATCTCCACATATGCCTCGACCACATGATTATTATGGGGAGGAGAAAAGTTACTTTTCAAATGCAGTCCCAGTGATTTCAATTTAAACTTTCCATCATCATCTATTTTGCCCACATTGGCATCTCTGGATACATTAACTGTGGAAAAAAAGCTTTTATCCTCAATGTTCTGAAAAACGCTGTAGTTCTAGTTCTAAGTCAAACCAATTCCTCTCCTGTTTTGGACAGAATGACAAGCCCCGTTCCAGCAATTTCAATTGGACATCGGATAGTTCCATAGAAGAAATGTTCACAACTAGTCTCTTAGTGGAGTCTGTTTGCGTCTCGTGGTCCGCCCTCTTGTCATCCTGTTGGACGTCTGGAAGGGTGGTAGCATGATGTTTCTCTGCTCTGTGGTGTCTCCTCCCCCCCCTGCGGCACCGCCCCCTGTGTCTCCCTGACGGGGGTCTAAAAAAGTGTGCTTATTGGTATCGTCAGAGGATTCGGAATCCGGATACCGAGTGGCATAGTCGAGAACTACCAGAATGTGTTGGTGGCCCCTGGCAGACTTTGGTACAGGCCCAATTAGATCCATAGCGATTCGCTCAAACGGGACCTCAATAATTGGAAGAGGTACCAGAGGACTACGGAAATGTGGCTGGGGGCTATTTATCTGACAGGTGGGACAGGACTTACAATAATTTTCTACCTCCTTGAACACACTGGGCCAATAAAACCGCTGCAGTATGCGGTCCTGGGTTTTCTGCCACCCCAGGTGTCCCCCAAGAACATGTTGGTGGGCAAGCTCCATGACAAGCTTGCGATACGCTGGTGGGCACCACCAACTGTTCAATAGGTTCACCGGATTTGGTTCACCCGATATAACATTTCTTGGTGAACAACAAAGTGGGGAAATATTAACTCAGCCCCTGGTTTCTGGGGTTTACCATCAATTTCCAGCACATTCTCCCAGGCCCTGGTTAGGGTTTGGTCCCGGTGTTGGGCGGTCCCAAAACTGTCTCCGGAGACATGGAGGTCTGCCAACTCAGGTCCTGGTGGCAAGTCCTCCATGTCTCCCACCATTACACTCAGTGGGGGTGTCTCCCCCTCTATCACAGAAGTGGTGGTCACCCCTACGGCAGGCCCTTCAGACTCGGGCCCCCAGGGCTCTGGCCTCCCACTGGAACTAGGCCACTCTGCTTGGGTAACCCCTGTCTCATGGCTATTAGTCACTTTCATTTCAGGCCATAGGGACGGAAAACCAGGGAAGTCTCTCCCAATTATTAGTTCATATGGGAGTTTAGTAGCAACAGCCACCTCGTGGGTCCACTTACCAGTCGCTCTGGACAAAGTCACTAATGCAGTGGGGTAGTCTTTTAGGTCTCCGTGGATGCACAGGACCCCGATTTTACGGCCGGTATACTCTGCAGGCCGTACCAGGGCAGCCCTTACCAGGGAGACTAGACTCCCGGAGTCCAGCAGGGCCACCGCCAGAGAATCTCCCACCTTTACCTGACACAGGTAGTTATTGTCCTGCACCTCACGGGTGCCAGTTGCACACAGCTTCCGTGCATACAGGGAGTGGCGATAGCCGTAGTTCCCTTCCATCGGCTCACCCCGATGCGGACAGTCGGCCCTGATGTGGCCTGGCTCCTGACACCTCCAGCATACCACGGGAGGAGGATCCGCAGGGGGTACACTCCGTGCAGGCCTCTCTGTCACCGGACGTCGGAACTGGGGTGGAGGCCTCCGGGGTTTGACTGACCCCTTCCCAGCAAGACTCCCTGCAGGTTTCTGGTGGCCTCGTAACGCTCCACCAGGTCAACCATCTCCAGGGCACATACCGGAGACGCCTGGCCAACCCAGTGCTGGAGGGGATAAGGCAGGGCCCTACAAAAGATGTCTGCCAGCAGACGGTCCAGCATAGCAGCCGGACTTAGAACCTCAGGCTGCAGCCACTTTGCAACCTGTGCAGCAACTCATAGTACTGCGGCCTGGCGGGTCTCAGCCGTTTTAAAGTCCCACTGGTGGACCCGCTGAGCCCCGGACCAACACGTTTACCCCCAGTCTGGCCAGGATCTCCCCCTTCACCGTGGGGTAATCAGCAGCCTGGTCATCTGATAGGTCAAAAACCTGCTGGGTCCGGATGCCAGAAACGGAGCGACCACCTCGGCCCACTGGTCACGGGGTAACTTCTCCCTCACGGCTTCTCAAAGACCGCCAGATAGGTCTCAGCATCATCCTCGGGGTCATCTTGGGAATCGCTGCACGGACCGCTTCCGGGCATCATGGTCGTGGTGGACGCTCCTGCAGCTGTAAGGCCATCACCTGCTGTAGTAGTAGCTGGTTGGTCTCCTGCTGCTGCTTGTTGGCCTCCCGCTGCTGCAAGTTAGCCTCCACAAGGGCTTTTACAACCGCCTCCATTTTGTCCGGGAACACAGGCTGCAACTTTGCCGGCCTAATATAGGACATCCAGTCGTGCCCAGAAAAACAAAAATTTTCCGGGCGTTCACGCCAGCCTCACTGCGCATGCCCGCATCCGACACCAAATGTGGGGAGTCGCTTGGTAGACTAGCGTGCGGGTGCAGTACCGAAGGCAAAACAAGGAGTCCAGAACGTGCAATCAACAGTGTTTTATTCACACTTGCACAAAAATAAACGACAAACAGTCTCTTGGTGTTAATTCACACATCAGAAGTATTAAGGCAAAACAAAACAGTCCCGTTGCAGGTTTCAGTCACCTGGGAGGTTTTAGGTGCAGGTTCGCACCTGGCTGTCAGTCCAGCCGCAAGACAGTCGACGTCAGGTTTTCCAGGCCGTCTGCACTCCTCCCTTGTTGGGCTCTGGGCTTCCAGCCCAGGGAACTCCACATAGCAAAGAATGGATCAGAACTCCCAAACTCAAGTGATTCCACAGCCTAACAGCAGCTCCAGGACAATCACACCCTCCACACCCAGCTGCTGGCTGTGTTATAAAGGCCCGGGAAAACCCGGCCTGGACCGTGGGGAGTAGGCACCCACCCAACTCTTTGCCTACTCCCAGTAAGAGCCGGCCCGGATCGGCTTTGCAGCCATGCTATTTAGCAACTATGTCAGTAGCACTACCAGCTGCTGACATCAACAAAAATGACTCTTACCTCACCGAGGCTATGAACCTGGGTGACACGTACCTGCCATCCACGACGGCACCCTGCACCTTACCACAATATATATACATATAAGGCTACCAGATGTGTATACTGTAGGAGATGTCAGGCATGTTTAAGTTAACCCTTAATGGTATTATGCTAATAGCTTATATAATAGTGCCACCTAGGTATGAGTAGGGGACATTACACCAGTAGCAGGAGTGCATTCTGGGTAATGCCATGACGTCATGAGTCATTATCATATGTACACCCCTCTCTGACATAATTGGTAAACTCCAAACTAGGAGGGTGTGGTCATATGATAAGATTTTAGTTAAGAAACCACATACAAAAAAAAGAGGGAGGAAGGAAAAAAGAAAGAAAAACAAAACACAAGACAGAGGCTAAGGGAGCCAAAGAAACAGAGAAGACCCCTGGAGGAAATCCTGATTATCAAACATCCTGGAGAGCTGTCTTCCCTTTAGGCCTCTTTCACACGGGCGTCACGTTTGACGCCCGGATAAGAGGCGGGTGCGTTGTGGGAATATGCGCGTGCAAACGTTTGTAATGCGTTTTGCACGCACGTGTGAAAAATCGCCATGTTTGGTACCCAGACCCGAAGCCGGACTTCATCACTTTAGTCCGGTTTCGGGTAGAGTATTCTGGAGAATTTATTATTTTCCCTTATAACATGGTTATAAGGGGAAATAATAGTATTCTTAATAAAGAATGCTGTGTAAAATAGGGATTAAGGGGTTAAAAATTAAAAAACTTAACTTACCTTAGCCACTTGATCACGTAGTTGGCGATCTGTCTTCTCTCTTTAAGCTTCAGCTACCAGCTTAAGGACCTGTGACAACGTCACATCACATGGTCCAATCACATGGTCCATCACATGTATTTTAAAAGTATCAAAATATATCACAAAATACATTTTGGCCAGTGTGACATTTATGCATTTTTTTTTTATTTTGCAATTTTCTCTATAACTGGGGCATCCAAATGTGACAAGTGATGCTTGTGTGGCATTACGGCCCTGCTTGGCAAGGTAGAAACCACTATGTGCACAAAACAAGCAATCACCGACAGAATATATTAAGGGGCAACGTCCAAAACCATCCATAAGAACAGTAAAGGATCACTACCACCCCATCCCCATCCGAGCTATCGGCATTACTTCTAGAAGTACAGATGTAGCAGAGTTAACACACAAACTCTTCACTCAAAATGGTCACAAATGCAACATATCCAATGAATATATTTTATATTATGTCATTTTCAACTCTAAAACTAGACAATCCAGAGCTGGTGGGACATACAATAAAAAATAACCAAGGATTCCCCCACTGGTAAATTCATGTGAGATGAGTGAACCACGTGACTTCTACAAATACAGGGGTGGCGGGGACCCCACTTGTTGGATTTATCTACAGGTACATGTTGGTCAGGGTGTACAGATTAAGAAGAATTTCCTTTAGAAGGGCGAGTAATGGCTTTTATGTAATGAGACAATCCTAGCCTGGGTCACTTTTTGGGAGAACTTGCACATTACTGATGAAATATGCCCAGTAAAACCAGAGCTGACAGTTTTTTTATGTTACAAATACTTATAGGGGTAGAACAGACTGGGCTGGAATAGGGAGATCGTTATCTTTTTATATCAGGCCCTGGTTTTGTGCTTCACCAGGTATGGTTGAAAGATACACTACTCCCATAGATTTATAATGTGTCATGCAGACAGACTTAGGCCTCTTTCACACGAAGCGGGTGCGTTGCGGGAATATGCGCGATTTTCCCGCGCGGGTGCAAACGTTTGTAATGCGTTTTGCGGGTGCATTGCGGGAATATGCGCGATTTTCCCGCGCGGGTGCAAACGCTTGTAATGCGTTTGCACGCGTGAGAAAAATCGCCATGTTTAGTACCCAGACTCAAGCCGACTTCATCACTGAAGTCCGGTTTCGGGTCTTCTGGAGAATTGAATATTTTCCCTTATAACATGGTTAAGGGGTAATACTTAATGAGAATGATGTGAGTGAGCGGTTAACATATAACAGCTAGCTGAGTGTCCAATCACTACTGCGATCCGTGATGCTTACCATGGTAACGATGGACTCATGTGATTGGACCATGTGATGTGACGTCATCACAGGTCCTTTAGTTCTTAGCTGATGCAGGGAAAGAGAGGACAGATCGCAACCACACGATCAAGTGGCTAAGGTAAGTTAACTTTTATTATTTTTAACCCCTTCCACTTCATTTTACAATGCATTCTTTATTAAGAATGCTATTATTTCCCTTATAACCATGTTATAAGGGAAAATAATAAAGATCGGGTCCCGCTGCTAAGCAACCATGCGGGAAATCGCAACGCATCCGCACTCTGCTTGTGGATGCTACGATTTTTCCAGCAGCCCCATTCACTTCTATGGGGCCTGTGTTGCGTGAAAAACGCACAATATAGAGTATGCTGCGATTTTCACGCAACGCAGAAGTGATGCGTGAAAATCACTGCTCATGTGCACAGCCCCATAGAAATGAATGGGTCCAGATTCAGTGCGGGTGCAATGCGTCATCCTCACGCATTGCACCCGCGCGGAAAACTCGCCCGTGTGAAAGGGGCCTTACTCCTATCAGTGGTAGCGCCTCTCTCTATTACTACCCCTGTGCTGTCCCATGCATAGTTAGAGGGAGGTGGAGCGTCCTTAAAAATGATTTTAGGACTTTAAGTCAAAGGCTTAGGTCAAGGACCTCAAACGTAGTGTTTTCCAAAATACTATCTGTACGACGAGCCCCACAAGAAAGGCAGCAGGAGATTAGGGAGGTTCACAAGTGGCTCAAGAACTGGTGTAGGAAGGAGGGGTTCGGGGTCCTGGAGAACTGGGCCGACTTCTCTGCCGGCTACAGGCTCTATCGTAGGGACGGGCTGCACCTCAATGGGGAAGGGGCAGCTGTGTTGGGGAGAAAGATGGCAAGAAGGTTGGAGGAGTGTTTAAACTAGGGACGGGGAGGGGGGGGGAAATTACGTTATAGAAGGGGAAGATAGTGCAGATAGAGACCAGGGGCATGGTAATAGAACTGGAGGAGGGAGTAGTTCAGAACAGTTCAGAAGGAAAGGTGTAGGGTAAAAAATATATACATAATCCTCCTAATTGTATGTATACTAATGCCAGAAGCCTGACTAATAAAGCTGGTGAACTAAAATTAGTGATGTGTGAGGAGGACTATGACATAGTGGGAATAACAGAGACATGGCTGGATGATAGCTATGACAGTGGGAATAACTGAGACATGGCTGGATCATAGCTATGACAGTGGGAATAACTGAGACATGGCTGGATGATAGCTATGACTGGGCAGTTAATGTACCGGGTTACAGTCTGTTTAGAAGAGATCGCCAAAACCGGAGAGGGGGAGGGGTCTGCATTTTGTAAAGTCCTGTCTAAAGCCCACAGTCTGAGAAGATATAAGTGAGGGACATGAACATGTAGAGCAGGCATCCTCAAACTGCGGCCCTCCAGCTGTTGCAAAACTACAACTCCCAGCATGCCCGAACAGCCTACAGGTATCAGCCTAAACAGGGCATTGTGGGAGTTGTAGTTTTACAACAGCTGGAGGGCCGCAGTTTGAGGATGCCTGATGTAGAGTCACTGTGGGTAGAAATACATGGAAAAAAAATAAAATACTAATAGGAGTTTATTATAAGGCTACTTTCACACTCGCGTTCTGTGCGGATCCGTCATGGATCTGAAAAAACGCTTCCGTTCAGATAATACAACCGCATGCATCCGTTCAGAACAGATCGGTTTGTATTATCTTTAACATAGCCAAGACTGATCTATCTTGAACTAAATTGAAAATCAATGGGGGATGGATCACTTTTCTATTGTGCCCCATTGTTTCAGAGAAAACGGATCCGTCCCCATTGACTTACATTTTTGTCTCAGTTTCGTCAGACGTAACCCAAATCCTGCAAGCAGCGTTTTGTTGTCCGCCTCCAAAGCAGAATGGTGACTGAACAGAGGTAAACTGATGCATTCTGAGCGGATCCTTTTCCATTCAGAATGCATTAGGGCAAAACTGATGCGTTTTGGACCGCTTGTGAGAGCCCTGAACGGATCTCACAAACAGAACGCCTAAACACGAGTGTGAAAGTAGCCTAAGCTACCTAATATACCAGATTCTTCAGATAATCTACTACGAAATAGACGAGGCAGCAAATCATTATAAGATCGTTAGCAAAATTTAGCCAACTAAGAGAGGCCATAGGCCTAACTAACTGGGACAAATTCCTCAATAAAAATACAGCCACAAAATGGGATATTTTTAAAAGAATCCTAAAATCTAATTGTGAGAAGTACATACCTTATGGGAGTGATGGCCAACCTGAGGTTCTCCAGCTGTTGCAAAACTACAAATCTCAGCATACCCAGACTACCTACAGCAGGGCATGGTGGGAGTTGTAGTTTTATAACAGCTGGAGTGCCGCAGGTTGGCCATGCCTGCCTTATAGGAATAAAAGGTTAACAGACAAGAAATGTAAAGAACGCACAAAATGACAAAAAGAAAGCATTTAAATCACTAAAATAGGAGGGTAGCGAGGAAGCATTAAAAA
>CM065594.1:287194317-287563462 GCA_033119425.1 Bufotes viridis
ACACTGTTATTTCCTTATGCTGCTGCCATCTCACCACTCTGTGGCCTCCTGATGTTGCTGCCAACTCAACACTCTGTGGTCTCCTGATGCTGCTCCCAACGTACCACTCAGTCACTGGGCCACTCTGTGGTCTCCTGATGTTGCTTCCAACTCACCTTGTGGTCTCCTTAGGCTGCTGCCATCTCAACACTCTGTCACTATGCCACTCTGTGGTCTCCTCATGCTTCTGCCAACTCACCACTTCGTGGTCTTCTGATGCTGCTGCAAACTTAACACTATGTGGTCTCCTCATGCTGCTGCCAACTCAACACTCTGTCACTGGGCCACTCTGTGTCCTTCTCATGCTGCTGCCACTTAACCACTCGGTGGTCTCCTCATGCTGCTGCCAACTTATAACTCTGTCACTGGGCCACTCTGTGGCCTCCTTATGCTGCTGCCAGCTCAACACTCTGTCACTGGGCCACTCTGTTGTCTCCTCATACTGCTGCCAACTCAACACGCTGTCCCTGGGCCACTCTGTGGCTTCCTCATGATGCTACAACCTCACCACTCTGTGGTCTACTCATGCTGCTGCCAACTTACCACTCTGTTACTGTCCCACTTTGTGGCCTCCTCATGCTGCTGCCACCTCACCACTCGGTGGACTCCTCATGCTGCTGCCAACTTACCACTATGTAACTGGGCAACTCTGTGGCCTCCTTATGCTGCTGCCAGCTCAACACTCTGTCACTGGGCTACTCCGTTGTCTCCTCATACTACTGCCAACTCAACACTCTGTCCCTGGGCCACTCTGTGGATTCCTCATGCTGCTACAACCTCACCACTTGTGACGCTTTGCGATCCACAGCGATCCACAGCGATACGAGGAAATCGCAAATGCGCCATATTTCACAATCCCAGAGACACCAGTGCCATAACTAAAAAAACTTCTCTTTTCACTAAAGGAGTAATTCACAGAGCAGAGTTGCCATTATCACCTCCTTGTGATAAACCTTTCCTGCCCCATGCCAAGTTGATTAGCCATCAATCTAGTTCTCTAGTGACAGAAGCTCATAAACCTGGTCTTTGCAGCCGTAGTGTCTCCAATACCAGCAGGGTCCTCACACCTTCAGTCCTGCCAGTGCGCTTCAAAGAGAGCAGGACAGATCCTTATCAGGCAGCTGGTTGAGACACAAGGAGAGGTCACTGGCCAGCCTCCTCTAATACATAGCTCTCATATTTGCATCCATATTTCCTCATATTTCCTGGGTTCGGAACCAATGCACTGAACCATCTCTTCAGAGATTATTCCGGCCCCAATAATACACCTTTCTGGGAATCGGCCATTCAATCAGAGATTCTCTCTCTCAGATATCAAAGCTCTCAGGGAATCCAAATGGTAATTCTATCCTGTTTGGTATCAGAGGATCTGTAAAATTGTGCTGATCATCAATATGGCCTCTATGTCCTAATTTGACCCACGGATACGGAGAAACTGGCACGACAAAGATTCAGCCAGATTTTCTCTGTCCAGGGCAGGAACTGCCCCTCTTCCAATTACCCAAGGCCGGACTTGTGCGGGTCACAACCCCTCCCCACTACAGAGTGGGTAAAACCCTGCGACACATCCAGCCCTGAGTCCTTTCTTCTTCTTCTGACGTCGAACAACATCCCGACTGCCCGCTGGACACGGGCACACCACCATATTGGATTATACCTTACAAAGACTTTGCCTTTCACTGGACTTTACTACGGTAATTCAGAACTTACAGACATTTTATTCCCTTCCATCTCTTCTATTTCTATCCAAACCAATCTGTTCAACTGACAGGTATATTTATCTGTCGGTTTTAATGTATATATTTTTGTGTATAGTTTAGAATAAAAACTAACGATTTCATCGTTCCAGTTTTGCCCTTGTTACTTGATCATCTGATCTATGCTAAGAACTCTGTCCTCAGGAGACATACTACCAAATTGTTTTATTTTTATAATTTGTTAATCTACTAGCTAGGTTACAAATAACCGTTCTTCTATTTAGGAATAGCTAGCCGGGGTCTCTTCGCTCCGATTCAATACGAAGAGTGGTGGCAGCAAATTAAATCAATTTCCAGTGTGAAATTGATAATTTTATTTTTGCCTATTGTTTATGCAATCGCGATTGTATCATTTCTGGGCCCACCAACCAATCTTAAACGTCTACTGTGCTCACAGTGGATTCGCCTCCAGAAGTCTCTAGTGGAGACCTGTATGGCAACTTTGGCATAGTACGACGGGATTGGCGGGTGGTTGTCACATTGGTGGCAGCAGTGGGATAGCAGAACCCAAAACCAGGCAGAAGTCAGCTTTTGGGAGATCAGAGCACAAAGAACTGACAAGTGCAGCTTTTTATGCAATCAGAACAATAGGACAGTGGTTACTTAGTATCCTGTCCTGCGGAACTTGAGTTCCGGGCGCAAAACGGTACACATTGATAGTAATAGATTGGTATACATTTTCTCACCTTTTCTTTGCTATATCCTATTCTTTTACTCTCCTTTTCTAAATGTCTGATTCAGTTCCAAATTACCAAAGTTGGTCTGTCTCCGACTTACAAGCCGTGTGTGAGTCGCAAGGCATAGCTATTCTGAGCAAAAATCTATCACAGTTGATCAAGGCTTTGACGGAGAGAGACGGCCAAGCGATGGAGGATTCCAATCCCATGAGGGAGGCTTCGCTGCCCCTTCGTTCAACGTCACCCAGCACCGCCAGTTATGGGAGTGCTGATGTTGCTACTTCAGCACTGGGTGATGCAGATACCCTGAATAACACCATGTCCACAGCTCCTGCTAACCCTCAGCAAGGAACAAGCAGCTCTGGACTAAACTTCACTGCTTTGGGCCCTATGAGCCAGCAGTTGTTACTCGGCCTGACTGGAGCGGATCTACGTTTATATCTGGAGATGCAGCTCGAGAGAGAGGAGCGACATCAGCAGTTCCAGCAGAGAGAAGCGCTGAAGCACCAGCGTGCACTAGAACTGGCCCAAGTGAGACATGCCGAGCGGTCTTCCTCTGCTAACACTCCTGCTGCAGGAGGCATGCCTCTACCCCTGGTCCCCAAAGCAAGGTTTCCAGTTATGGAGAAAAACGGGGACATTGATTTATATTTATGCTCGTTTGAGAGAGCGTGCCGCCAGTTCTGTATCCCTGAGGATCAGTGGGCTCTACACCTGATGCCTCACCTGACTGGTAAAGCGCTGGATGCTTTTGCTGAACTACCCACAGACCAAGATTGCGATTATTAGACTATCAAGGATGCCATAATCGCTAAGTTCCAGTTAACCCCTGAGGTTTACCTGAAAAAGTTCCGTGCCATCCAGAAAGGATCTACAGACTCTTATGCGGATGTGGCTAGCCGCCTATGCACCACATTCCGCCAATGGACCAGAACTCTTAAAAAAAAGACTTATGCTATCCTTGAGTGTTTGATGATCCATGACCAACTCCTCGCTGTATGCCCTACAGACGTGAGACAGTTTGTGCTAGAGCGCAAGCCCCAGTCTGCGAAAGAAGCTGCTGAGCTGGCAGACATGTTTGTCGCAACCCGGGTACCGGACATTCGCAAACCTGTGATGACGGACATCCGCAGGCCTGTGGTATCAGACATCCGCAAACCCCTGGTACCTGACAGCCGCAAAACTCCTGTACCCAACCAGGACAGAGCCATGTCCCAGAACTGGAGAGAAGGCAGGCCCGCTGGCCCAGTGAACCGTGAGACAACCAGGCCCTGGTGTGAGCGGTGTCGCTGGCCCGGTCACACCAAGCAAACCTGTTACGCAGGGAAGCCGGCCCAACCTCCTAGCACTGCGACGACGCCAAGCCCTAAGGGGGCCAACGCTCCCACACCTACCTCGTCTGCTGTATTGCTGGTTGGAGGATCCGAGGTGCAAGGCGGATCCCAGAATCACCAGCCTGTCACTGTGAACGGCCAGACTGTCATCGGATTCCGAGACACCGGTGCAGATGTCACCTTGGTCCGTTCACATCTTGTGACGGAGAAGGATATCCTTCCAGGAAAGTACCTCACTCTGACCGGAGTTGGGGGCACTCGCACTCATGTTGCACAAGCCCAAGTCACCATTGATTGGGGAATGGGACGGCAAAAGCGGGTTGTTGGGGTCCTGGATGATATTCCAGTTGCCACAGTGCTTGGCACTGATTTGGGCACCCTTGTTTCCCATTACGAATACCCTGCAAGTGCGCAGGAGGCCCAAGCAGGACTCCCTGACCAAAACCAGGTACTGTACAGCCCTTTGGGGAAACAGGGAGACGGGGACACTTTGCCTGCTATTTCTACTGTCCCTAACGCACCTAGGGAGGTATCAGATTTAAATGTACAAGCAACCGAATGTCATTTGCCTACTTCTGCACCTGTCATTGTTGATCCACATGCATGTGTTAGTGTTAGCAATGGTGATATAAATGATGCTGTACCTGTTCTGGCCATTACACGTGCTATGGCCAGCCGCCTGAACTCAGAACCGACTGAAGGGACCCCCTCGGGCGATTCTGACCTTCAGGTGGATGACAATGCGAGAAAGACCTTTTCATGTGATGATGATGATTGTGTCGCTGCGCTGGCAGACGCTTCCAGTGTCGCCAGTAACCTGGGCTCCGATGGGGCTGTGGGGACAGAACCAGCCGTCCCTCCACCCACATCTGACCCCAGCATTGAAGGTCACTCTCCACAGCTGACTTCATATGTCACTGGTCAGCTGGAGGAGACCTGTGGCGCTGCATTCGTGCAGGCCTTGAAGGGTGACCCTAGTCTGGATTCCGTTAGGGTCCGAGCCGACCAGCCTCCAGGCGAGGGCGCTCCACATAAAATCTAATGGGAGAACAACCGACTGTACTGTGAAGCTGTACAGCCAACAAAAAGTGACGCAGGTGAGAACACGAGACAGCTGGTAGTCCCTAGGGAATTTCGGGCACAGGTGCTCAAAGCAGCCCACGACATTCCACTTGCAGGACATTTGGGAATCAGAAAGACCCAAAAACGTGTTCAGAACCATTTTTTCTGGCCCACGATGGGAACGGACATAACTAAGTACTGCCGATCGTGTACCACTTGCCAGAGGGTTAAGAAGGCTGGAGGACCCCGCAAAGCTCCTTTGCAGCCACTGCCAGTGATCACAGAGCCCTTCCAGAGAGTGGCAGTGGATATAATTGGTCCCCTTCCCATTCCTAGCAGTTCTGGCAAGCGCTACATCTTAACGGTCGTGGACTATGCCACCCGTTATCCAGAGGCGGTAGCACTGTCTTCTCTTAGGTCTGCCACGGTAGCGGACGCCTTGATCGGGATTTTCTCACGTGTAGGTTTTCCCGCCGAGATGATCTCTGATCAGGCCTCTTGCTTCATGTCGGAGCTAATGGAAGCCCTCTGTGAGAGGATGCAAATCAAGCACACCACTTCCAGTGCGTATCACCCACAAACCAACGGCCTTTGCGAACGTTTTAACGGAACGTTAAAACAAATGCTGGCCACATTCGTGGAATCGCACGGGAAGGACTGGGAGCGGCACCTGCCTCATTTGCTGTTCGCTTACAGAGAAGTGCCACAGGAGTCCACTGGGTTCTCCCCCTTTGAACTCCTATATGGACGAGACGTCCGAGGGCCCTTAAAACTGATTCGGGAGACCTGGGAGGGAAAAGGTGACCCCTCAGAAGTCTCCGTGGTTGAATATGTCCTAAAATTTCGGGACAAGATGGAATCCCTCATGACCATAGTGACGGAAAACCTCGCAAAGGCACAGGCCAAACAGAAGGCTTGGTATGATCAGCACGCCAGAGAGCGGTCATACCAAGCAGGTCAGAAGGTATACGCCCTACTCCCTGTCAGGCAGAACAAATTGCAGGCTGCCTGGGATGGGCCATACACCATCCTAAAACAGGTGAACCCAGTCACTTACCTAGTGAGTCTTGGGGGTAAGCGACAGAAACTGTTCCACGTGAACATGTTAAAAGCACACGAGGAAAGGGAGCAGTATGTATTAGCGGTGTGTAGCCAGCTAGAACCTGAGGAGCCAGATCCCCTGATAGACTTGCTAGCAGAGCTACGAGACGTGGAAGATGATTGGAACATCAACCCCCACCTCTCGTACCCACAGCAACTTCAGCTCACCACTCTCCTGCGTGCGCACAGCGCCACATTCTCAGGAATCCCTGGCCAAACCAACCTAGCAGCTCACCGAGTTGACACAGGGACCCACAAGCCCTTACGGCAGGGTCCCTATCGCACCTCACCCGAAGTACAGGCTGAGATCAAACGAGAGATTGATGAGATGCTACAGTTAGGGGTCATCCAGAAATCCTCTAGTCCATGGGCCGCCCCGGTTGTTTTAGTCCCCAAAAAGGACAAGACAACCCGGTTCTGTGTCGACTATCGGAGACTGAATGACATCACCATAACCGATGCGTATCCCATGCCTCGAATTGATGAATTGCTGGATCAGCTGGCGGCCGTCAGCTATCTAACAATCATGGACTTGAGCCGTGGATACTGGCAGATTCCGCTTGCGCCAGAGGCGAGAGCGAAATCTGCATTCATCACCCCTTTGGCCTCTATGAGTTTACTCGTATGCCCTTTGGAATGAAGAATGCGCCCGCCACCTTTCAGCGGGCCATGAATGAACTGTTGGAAGGAATGCAAGGTTATGCCCTAGCATATCTGGACGATATAGCCATATATAGTCCAACCTGGGAAGATCACCTTGACCATCTGTCACAGGTATTGGGAAGACTATCTGCTGCCAATCTGACCGTTAAGCCCAACAAATGTCAGATTGCCATGACAGAGGTGCAGTACCTAGGACACAGAGTAGGCAGCCAGACCCTGAAACCTCAGATAGGGAAGGTCGATGCCATTGTAGCATGGCCACGGCCTACCACCAAAAAGCAAATACAGGCGTTTCTGGGAACGGCAGGGTACTATAGGAAGTTTGTTCCGTCCTATAGTACTCTGGCTAAACCACTGACCGATGCAACGGGCAAAAACAACCCAACTCGGTCACATGGAACTCGGAACTAGAACAGGCATTTCGGGCCCTGAAGGAAGCGCTAGCTAGCGCTCCTGTCCTTCAAGCTCCCGACTTCTCCCGTCAGTTCCTAGTACAAACTGACGCCTCAGACCACGGTCTGGGAGCCGTCCTTAGTCAGGTGGACCCAACCGGGAATGAGCACCCTGTCCTCTACCTAAGCCGAAAATTACTTCCGCGGGAAGCCGCGTACTCCACCACTGAGAAAGAGTGCCTAGCGATCGTGTGGGCCCTACAGAAATTACAATCGTACCTATATGGACGATCCTTCATGGTCATCACAGATCACAACCCTCTCAGCTGGCTAAAACGTACTGCTGGTACCAACGGAAAACTCCTCCGCTGGAGCTTAGCGCTCCAACAGTACGATTTCATGATTCAGCACAAACCGGGAAGTCGCCATCAGAATGCTGACGGACTTTCCCGCTGTAATGAACTCAAATAGGGAGTTGGGATTGCTTCAGTCCCAGTCTTGCTGACCACTCCTTCCCCAATCTTCCAAAGGGGGGAGGTGTGACGCTTTGCGATCCACAGCGATCCACAGCGATACGAGGAAATCGCAAATGCGCCATATTTCACAATCCCAGAGACACCAGTGCCTTAACTAAAAAAACTTCTCTTTTCACTAAAGGAGTAATTCACAGAGCAGAGTTGCCATTATCACCTCCTTGTGATAAACCTTTCCTGCCCCATGCCAAGTTGATTAGCCATCAATCTAGTTCTCTAGTGACAGAAGCTCATAAACCTGGTCTTTCTGCAGCCGTAGTGTCTCCAATACCAGCAGGGTCCTCACACCTTCAGTCCTGCCAGTGCGCTTCAAAGAGAGCAGGACAGATCCTTATCAGGCAGCTGGTTGAGACACAAGGAGAGGTCACTGGCCAGCCTCCTCTAATACATAGCTCTCATATTTGCATCCATATTTCCTCATATTTCCTGGGTTCGGAACCAATGCACTGAACCATCTCTTCAGAGCATTATTCCGGCCCCAATAATACACCTTTCTGGGAATCGGCCATTCAATCAGAGATTCTCTCTCTCAGATATCAAAGCTCTCAGGGAATCCAAATGGTAATTCTATCCTGTTTGGTATCAGAGGATCTGTAAAATTGTGCTGATCATCAATATGGCCTCTATGTCCTAATTTGACCCACGGATACGGAGAAACTGGCACGACAAAGATTCAGCCAGATTTTCTCTGTCCAGGGCTGGAACTGCCCCTCTTCCAATTACCCAAGGCCGGACTTGTGCGGGTCACAACCCCTCCCCACTACAGAGTGGGTAAAACCCTGCGACACATCCAGCCCTGAGTCCTTTCTTCTTCTTCTGACGTCGAACAACATCCCGACTGCCCGCTGGACACGGGCACACCACCATATTGGATTATACCTTACAAAGACTTTGCCTTTCACTGGACTTTACTACGGTAATTCAGAACTTACAGACATTTTATTCCCTTCCATCTCTTCTATTTCTATCCAAACCAATCTGTTCAACTGACAGGTATATTTATCTGTCGGTTTTAATGTATATATTTTTTGTGTATAGTTTAGAATAAAAACTAACGATTTCATCGTTCCAGTTTTGCCCTTGTTACTTGATCATCTGATCTATGCTAAGAACTCTGTCCTCAGGAGACATACTACCAAATTGTTTTATTTTTATAATTTGTTAATCTACTAGCTAGGTTACAAATAACCGTTCTTCCATTTAGGAATAGCTAGGCGGGGTCTCTTCGCTCCGATTCAATACGAAGAGTGGTGGCAGCAAATTAAATCAATTTCCAGTGTGAAATTGATAATTTTATTTTTACCGATTGTTTATGCAATCGCGATTGTATCATTTCTGGGCCCACCAACCAATCTTAAACGTCTACTGTGCTCACAGTGGATTCGCCTCCAGAAGTCTCTAGTGGAGACCTGTATGGCAACTTTGGCATAGTACGACGGGATTGGCGGGTGGTTGTCACACCACTCTGTGGTCTACTCAAGCAGCTGCCAACTTACCACTCTGCTACTGTCGCACTCTGTGGCCTCCTCATGCTGCTACAACCTCACCCCTCTGTGATCTCCTCATACTGCTGCCAACTTACCACTCTGTCACTGGGCCATGCTGTGGTCTCCTGATGCTGCTGCCAACTTAAGACTCTGTGGTCTCCTAATGCTGCTGCCAACTCACCACTCTGTGATCTCCTCATGCTGCTGCCAATTTACCATTCTGTCACTTGACTACTCTGTGGCCTCCTCATGCTGCTGCCAACTTACCACTCTGTCACTGGGCCACTCTGTGGTCTCCTCATGCTGCTGCCAACTTACCACTCTGTCACTGTGCCACTCTGTGGTCTCCTCATGCTTCTGCCAACTCACCACTCTGTGGTCTCCTGGTGCTGCTGCCAGCTCACCACTCTGTGTTCTCCTGATGCTGCTGCCATCTCAGCACTCTGTGGTCTCCTCATGCTTCTGCCAACTTACCACTCTGTGGTCTCTTCATGCGGCTGCCAACTTAACACTGTTATTTCCTTATGCTGCTGCCAACTCACCACTCTGTGGCTTCCTGGTGCTGCTGCCAGCTCACCACTCTGTGTTCTCCTGATGCTGCTGCCATCTCACCACTCTGTGGTCTCCTCATGTTTCTGCCAACTTACCACTCTGTGGTCTCTTCATGCTGCTGCCAACTTAACACTGTTATTTCCTCATGCTGCTGCCAATTCACCACTCTGTGGCTTCCTGATGTTGCTGCCAACTCAACACTCTGTGGTGTCCTGATGCTGCTGCCAACTCATCTTGTGGTCTCCTTAGACTACTGCCATCTCAACACTCTGTCACTATGCCACTCTGTGGTCCTCTCATGCTTCTGCCAACTCACCACTCTGTGGTCTCCTGATGTTGCTGCCAACTCACCTTGTGGTCTCCTTAGACTACTGCCATCTCAACACTGTCACTATGCCACTCTGTGGTCTCCTCATTCTGCTGCCAACTTAACACTCTGTCACTGGGCCACTCTGTGTCCTCCTCATGCTGCTGCCACCTCACCACTCTGTGGTCTCCTCATGCTGCTGCCAACTTACCACTCTGTCACTTGGCCACTGTGGTCTCCCGATGCTTCTGCCCACTCAACCCATGGTGGTCTCCTGATGCTGCTTCCAACTTGACACTCTGTGGTCTCCTGATGCTGTCGCCAGCTCTCCACTTTGTGGTCTCCACATGCTGCTGCCAACTTACCACCATGTCAATGGGCCACTCTGTGGTCTCCTTATGCTGCTGCCAAATCAACACTCTGTCACTGGGCCACTCTGTGTCCTCCTCATGCTTCTGCCACCTCACCACTCTGTGGACTCCTCATGCTGCTGCAACCTCACCACTCTGTGGTCTCCTCATGCTTCTGCCAACTTACCACTCTGTGGTCTCCTCATGCTTCTGCCAACTTACCACTCTGTCACTGGGCCACTCTGTGGCCTCCTCATGCTGCTGACAACTTACCACTCTGTCACTGGCCCACTCTGTGGTCTCCTCATGCTACATTCAGGTGCCTAAACAGGTGCACCTGAATGTAGCCTGTAGATAAAAAACAATAACAATAACCATCCTACATAAGGTAACAAATATGTAGTTGTGACGAACAATCAAAGACTAAACAAAAGCAAAGACAGGTGCAATCTGCGATAATAGCTTAAGACATGTCCTCCTAGTAGGATATGTTGAACTAACCTCTCAATTGTACATCAGTGAGAGGGTTTAGTATTATCGCAGAGTGCACCTGTCTTTGCTTTTGTTTAGTCTTTGATTGTTCTTCACATCCACATAATTGTTACCTTATGTAGGATGGTTATTAAAGTACTTGTAGTCCGTTGCTGGCATCTTCCATTGTATGCATTTTTTTTTTGCTGTTGATTGCCATAAGCAACGGACTACAAGTGCAGGATATGCTCCCCTATATATATATATGCACAACCACATGTGGGTTTGAGCATATCCTGCCTGTTTAACACCACGTTTTCTAATGGTTCGTATAGTACAAAAACCATAACTTGACTCCTTGCAAACCGCAAGGCAAATAGAATACAACAGTAGCCCAACATGTTTACCTCTTCTCCACAGTCAATGGGTGAGGGAAGTATATAGAGGAGGTGCAGAGAGACAGAAGAAGTGGGAAGTACTATTATGAATGTTATCATGATAATGTTAAACCACCTCCCTAACACAGAATATATATATATATATATATATATATATATATATATATTAGTGGTGATGTGTACAGTATAAGTGCTGTAAAGCGTGTATATTCCACCCAGATACCTCAGCTGGGTGAGATAACTGAAATCCAGAAAGCTGCAGTGATTTCAGCAAAATTTTGTCTAGATGTTGTTCTGGGCTGGATTTCATGTGGACTGGGGGATAGGTTTGGTAGTGGGATCTTCCAGTCCACCACCTTCCACTACATGTATTGTCTTTTGCCAGAGGTGATCGTAGGTGAGGCCTACTGCTGTAATCAAGGAGAGATAAAAACAACCCTCTGTGTATGACTTGGAGGGAGAAAGGCTGAGGAAGCCTGAGAGAGAGAGAAGGGGAGCCTGAGAGGCTCTGTGTGGTCTTAGCCAGGAGGGCTGAGGGGCCACGAGGCTTTGTAACGATGCCTATGGAAAGAGGGTTGCACGGTCAGAGTCAGGAGAACTTCTGGACCATCTCCCCCCAAGGGTGCTGGTGTGGTCACAGCCTAGAGGCTGCTGGACCGTATATGGCTGAGGAAGCCGGATCTAATCATGTGTGTGAACTGCGCTCTATAGATGAGGTAGAGACAACACATGTATTAGGTAGAGCCCAGACGGGCAGGTGTTTATTTTCGATGTTTATGTGTGTGATGGTGCTAAAGTGCCGAAATTAAGCACCTTTTGGACTTGAACCCCGTTGTCAAAGGTGAAGTCAGAGGTGATTGCTACCACCTGAAAGAGAGCGATCCCTTAAATTGATGGAGGATGCGGGCAGTGTCCATGCAAAAAGGGCAACAGCAGGTTGCTAAGGTCAAGTGTCCATGCTAAAAAGGCACACAATTTGTTGCTAGGGGCAGCAAAAAGTTAAAAGGCAAAGTGTTACTAGGGGCGACGGTATGACAAAATAGCATATGCTGCGGAAGATTTTATTGGAGAAATTTAAAGGGCCAGATGTCCAATGTCAGGATAAAGCTGCTGTTGCAAATCTGGACACTTTTGCTGTGTTGCAAGGAAATCTTGTGGTGATTTAAAGGGCCGGAAGCCCAAGTGAAAGAGACTGACCTGTGGAGAAATGTTTTTTTTCCGGTCACTATGAAATCCTATGTGGAAGTTGCTGCGGCTTGGTGGAGTCCATCAGGTGCAACAAAGTATTGCTGGGAGTGTTGCCAGCTGGAGGACTGTGCAATGGAGGATCACTTGATCAGGAGATCTGACAAAACATGTGAGAGTTCTCTGCAAGTTGGTGATTGGGGGAATACCTCTGAGGGTCATTCTAGATTCCCACCAACAAGTGTCTCGGGTCATGCCCGATGTTCTGGACTTTCTGAAGAGGGGGCCAGAGACAGATAGCACTGTGTCTCTGACCTTTGTAATGGACTATGGCTCTGTACAGTGGGAGCTCTTGAAATGTGAGACCCTGGAGGTGGAATTCATACTGGGCAGAGACTTTCCATTGTTTTGGCAGCTATGGAGCGGAGAAAGTGCTTCAAGTTCGGCAGTTGGAGAACCTGAGGAAAAGTCTTCAGCAGAGTGTGTGACTCGTCGGCTTGAAAAGGAAGACTGGATTCAAGGCCAAGGTGTTTCCCAAGGCACTGAGAAACCTGTATGTGATCATGTGACCAGGAACCAAGGGCTAGGGGTTCCTAACATCCAGGAGAAGGATGATGACATTAGTGGAGATGTGCGTATAGCACTTGGGAGCGCCGAACCCGTGACGTCTGTGTGTAAGAGCCTTCCTGTTATGGTGTGTGTGACGGAAAATGTGATAGTGAGCACGGCTTTGGAGGTTGGGCATGTTACTGACCAGTGCCGTACTACATCAGAAGCAATGAACTGTGGTGTGAGCCGACGGCAGTCACTATGTGCCGAGCTGGTAGGTGTTAAGAAGCCCGGTCCATTAACAGGGTTATTTCGGGTCAGAAACCAACCCAGGTAGCATGTAACAATGCCGAGACACGGACGTATGGATTCGTGGATCGAGACAACAGAACAGCGCAAGATTAAATTATATATTTAATTACCTTAAAGGGGTTGTCTCACTTCAGCAAATTACATTTATCATGTAGAGAAAGTTAAAGAGGACCTTTCATCACCCTAACAAATCTAAACTAAGTATACATACATGGAGAGCGGCGCCCAGGGATCTCCCTGCACTTACTATTATCCCTGGGCGCCGCTCCGTTCTCCCGGTATGTCCTCCGGTGACTTCAGCTCTGCGTCTCAACTGGGAGGAGCCTGCCCTTGTTCTCCTGGGCGTCTCCTTCTCCCAGGCTATGAGCTGAGCGCTGCGGTTGGTCAGCGCTACATCCTGGGAGAAGGAGACGCCCAGGAGAACAAGGGCAGGCTCCTCCCAGTTGAGACGCAGAGCTGAAGTCACCGGAGGACATACCGGGAGAACGGAGCGGCGCCCAGGGATAATAGTAAGTGCAGGGAGATCCCTGGGCGCCGCTCTCCATGTATGTATACTTAGTTTAGATTTGTTAGGGTGATGAAAGGTCCTCTTTAATACAAAGCATTTACTAATATATTGTTATTGTCCATATTGCTTCCTTTGGTGGCTAGACTCATTCATCCATCAAATTATACATGTATCCATGGTTACGACCACTCTGCAACCCAGCATTGGTGGTCGTGCTTGCACACTAAAGAAAAAAAGCACTGGCTTCTCTGGTGGCCGGGACCATAGGAACACACATAGGCCAGCATTTTTTTTATTATTTTGCAATTTTCTTTATAACTGAGGCATCCAAATGTGACAAGTAATGCTTGTGTGGCATAACGGCCCTGCCTGGCAAGGTCGAAACCACTATGTGCACAAAACAAGCAATCACCGACAGAATATATATTAAGGGGCAGAGTCCAAAACCATCCATAGTAACAGTAAAGGATCACTAACCCCCCCCAGTCCGAGCTATCATAATTACTTCTAGAAGTACAGATGTAGCAGGGTTAACACACAAACTTTTCACTCAAAATGGTCACAAATGCAACATATCCAATGAATATATTTTATATCATGTCATCTTCAATTATAAAACTAAACAATCCAGAGCTGGTGGGACATACAATAAAAAATAATCAAGGATTCACCCACTGGTAAATTCATGTGAGATGAGTGAACCACATGACTTCTACAAATACAGGGGCGGCGGGGACCCCACGTGTTGGGTTTATCTACAGCTACATTTTGGTCAGGGTGTACAGATTAAGATGGTATACCTTTAGGAGGGCGAGTAATGGCTTCTATGTAATGAGGCAATCCTAGCCTGGGTCACTTTTTGGGAGAACTTGCACTTCACTGATGAAATGTGCCCAGTTTTTTTAATGTCACAAATACTTATAGGGGTAGAACAGACCGGGGCTGGAATAGGCAAATTGTTATTAGTTTAGATCAGGCCCTGGTTTTGTACTTCACCAGGTATAGTTGAAAGATACACTACTCCCATAGATTTATGATGTGTCATGCAGACAGACTTACTCAATGACTTATTATTATTATTACTTATTATTATGACTAATGATTAAAGACTTAATCAATGGTAGCCCCTCTCTCTATTACTACCCCTGTGCTGTCCCATGCTCAGTTAGAAGTAGGTAGAGCGTTTTTAAAAATAATTTTAGGGATTTAGGTCACAGGCTTAGGGCAAGGACCTCAAACGTAGCGTTTTCCAAAATACTACCTGTACCACAAGCCACACAAGCAAGGCAGCGAGAGATTAGGGAGGTTAACAAGTGGCTCAAAAACTGGAGTAGGAAGGAGTGGTTTGGGTTCCTGGAGAACTGGGCCGACTGCTCTGTCGGCTACCGGCTCTATCATAGGGATGGGCTGCACCTCAATGGGAAAGGGGCAGCTGTTTTGTGGAAGTAGATGGCTCAAAGGTTGGAGGAGTATTTAAACTACGGACTAGGGGGCGGAGGGTGGGGGGAGCTAGGTAATTACATTATAGGAGGGGAAGATAGAGACCGGGGGCAAGGTAATAGAACTGGGGAGGAATGGAAGGAGGGACTAGAACAGTTCAGAAGGGAAGGTATAGGGTAAACAATATACACAAACCTCTTAATTGTATGTATACTAATGCCAGAAGCCTGACTAATAAAACTGGTGAACTGGAATTAGTGATGTGTGAGGAGGATTATGACACAGTGGGAAAAACTAAGACATGGCTGGATGATAGCTGTGACTGGGCAGTTAATGCACAGGGTTGCAATCTGTTTAGAAAGGATCATCACAACAGGAGAGGTTGAGGGGTCTTCCTTTATGTAAAGTCATGAACATGTGGAGTCACTGTGGGTTGAAATACATGGAAAAAAAAAACAATAATAAAATACTAATAGGAGTTTATTATAAGCCACCTAATAGACCACAGTCAACAGAAAATCTACTACTAGACGAAATAGACGAGGCGGCAAATTATAATGAGGTTGTTATTATGGGGGACTTCAACTACACAAATATAGACTGGGAAACTGAAACCTGTACATCTCATAACAGAAACAAGTTCTTTGCAATAACCAAAGACCATTATTTTTCCCAACTGGATTAGGACCCGATTATAGGGACGGTCATACTGGACTTAGTATTAACCAATAGACCTGAGAGAACAACAGATTTGCAGGTTGGAGGACACCTGGAAAATAGTGACCATAAAGTAAGAACCTTCCAATTGTCATTAAAAACAGTGTTTCCTCAGAGAGGAACAAAAAATACCACACTTCAAAAAAGCTAAATTTAGCCAACTAAGAGAGGCCATAGTCCTAACTAACTAGGACAAAGTCCTCAACAATAAAAATACAGCCACAAAATGGGATATTTTTAAAAGTATCCTAAAAGCCGGAATTAGACTTACCGGTAATTCTGTTTCCACGAGTTCACCACGACGGCCACATGAGATTGACCCCTGACCTCTGTAGGGGCAGGAACAGAGAGAGGGTTAAATTCCCCCCCACCCACCACCAGCCTCAGTGTATCCAAAATTACAGAGACAAAAGCAGTGATAACACACATAAGAGTAAGAAGAACAACACTAAGGGTATTACTTCATACCCTCTATATAGAAAAAAGGGACGGGAAACTATGCCGTCGTGGTGAACTCGTGGAAACAGAATTACCGGTAAGTCTAATTCCGGCTTTCCACTTCGTCACCACGACGGCCACATGAGATCTATAAAATTATAGATCAATGGGGGGGGGACAACTGCCTGAAGGACATTACGTCCAAAAGACAAGTCCGCACTATGGGATAAATCAAGCCTATAGTGTTTAACAAATGTGTGGATGCTAGACCAGGTAGCTGCTCTACAAATGTTATTTAGGGAGACCCCTGCTCTCTCAGCATGGGAAGAGGACATAGCCCTAGTCGAATGGGCCCTAAGTTTAGGAGGACAAGAGAGGCCTTGGATGGAATAGCACAAAGAGATTGCGTCCTTAATCCATCTGGCAAGAGACGCTTTAGTGACTTTCTGGCCTTTATTCTTCCCTGAAAAAAGAACTAGGAGACTATCAGATTTACGAAAGTCCTTCGTGGCCTCTAGATAGTTAATTACACATTTCACGACATCCAGAGAATCCGATGGATTCTCCCCACTAGAAGAAGGTAGATCAAAGGATGGTAGAATTATCTCCTGGTTGTGGTGGAAGTCAGACACCATTTTTGGGAGAAAACCTGGGTCTAGTCTCATAGTGATGCGATCATCGAAGATCCTCAGATAGGGTTCACGAATGGATAATGCTTGGATTTCCCCCAGCCTCCTGGCTGATGTTATTGCTATTAAAAAGGCAGTCTTGAGGGTAAGATGTTTAAGGGAGCAATCTGACGTAGGTTCAAAAGGGCTCCTTGTTAGACCGGTAAGGACGATGTTCAAGTCCCAGCTAGGAACCCTAGATTTTAAAGAGGGACGAAGGCGAGAGGCTGCTTTGATGAATCTACGGATCCATCTATGAGCTGCTAAGTCCTTGTCAAAAAAACAAGATAGAGCTGAAATTTGGACCTTGAGAGTAGAGGGTCTAAGTCCCAATTCCAGGCCTCTTTGAAGAAAATCTAGAATATTCTGGATGTCTGGAGGGTCTGTAGACATAACCGATCTTCCCGACCAGGAGCTATACCTCTTCCATATCTTTAGGTATATGGCGTAGGTAACTTTTTTCCTACTAGCTTTAAGGGTTGAAATGACTTGATCTGAGAGACCTTGAGATCTCAACCTTAGGACTTCAGGATCCAAGCCGTCAATTTGAGGAAGGCCGGATCCGGATGGAGGATCGGACCCTGGTGAAGAAGATTCCTTGATATTGGAAGATGCCAAGGGTCGTCCACCGAGAGGTTTTTTAATGCCGCAAACCAGCTTCGCTTTGGCCAATATGGTGCTATCAGAATCAGGGTTGTGTCCTCTTGACCCAGTTTCTGAATCACCTTGGGAAGGAGAGGCAGGGGGGGAAACGCATAACAGAGAGTCCAACTTCAGCGAATCGAAAAAGCGTCCAGGGCCCAGGGATTGTCCCTGGGGTTCAGAGAGCAAAACCTTGGAAGTTTGGAATTCTTCCTGGAAGCAAAGAGGTCGATTTGGGGAGTGCCCCATCTGAGTATCAGTTGACGAAACACCTCCTGATTTAGAGACCACTCGGTTTGATCTATGTGCTGCCGACTTAGGTAATCTGCTTCTATGTTTAGAGCTCCTTTCAGATGAACTGCGGAAATGGAGCGAACGTTGGACTCTGCCCAGGAGAAGATCTTTTCTGCTATGGACATTAATTTCACGGATCTTGTTCCGCCCTGACGAGATAAATAAGCCACTGTGGTTGTATTGTCGGATAGGATTTTCACATGATAGTCTCTGATCAGATATCCTGCCTTCTCTAAAGTCTTCTGAACTGCCATTAGCTGAGGTCTGGGCTTGGATCTTGGGGGTCCAGGTGCCTTGAAAGTAGTGGTCTCCTACTTTCGCGCCCCAGCCTCTTTTGCTTGTGTCCGTCAGTATTTGTACTGACGGTGTCTTCCTCCAAGAAACCCCTAGAGAGAGGTTGAACCGGGAACTCCACCAAACAAGAGAGTCTTTTACTTGATTTGGAATTGTCACTCTGAGATCTAGGGACGTTTGATGACGATTCCATATTTTCAGGATCCAGGATTGTAGGACCCTGTAGTGGGCCTGACTCCAAGGAACGGAGGGAATGCATGAAGATAGGAGCCCCAAGAGGCTCATGGCATGCCTTATGGAGGTTGATTTTTTGGACTGAAACAGCCTTATCCTTTCTCTTAAGTTGGCTATCTTGTCTGGAGGAAGAAAAGTACGCTGACTCGCTGAATCTAGAATAACTCCCAGAAACTCAATTGATCTGCTCGGAGGCAACCTCGATTTCTTTAGGTTGATTATCCAGCCGAGATTTCGACCGAAGCAAAGAAATTCCTGCAGATCCGCAAGGAGTTGATCTTTTTCTCTCCCTATTAACAGAAAGTCGTCCAGGTATGGGGCAATCATTAGTCCCTTCCGTCTTAGAGGCGCCATCATTTCTACAATGAGCTTCGTGAATATTCTTGGGGCAGACGATATCCCAAAGGGAAGAGCGACAAACTGGAAATGGAGAATCTCGCCCCCGTTGTCCCTGATGGCGAACCTCAGAAACCTCTGAGAGGTTTGGTGAATTGGGACGTGATAGTAGGCGTCCTTGAGGTCGACCGTACATATCCAAGAGTTCTCCTTGATGAGGGGAATGACCGACTTCAGGGATTCCATCCTGAATTTCCGATATTCTATGAAAACGTTTAGTTTTTTCAGATTTATTATGGTTCGAAAAGATCCCCCTTTTTTGTTCACTAAAAATAGGTTTGAATAGAATCCTACGCCTTGTTGGGCAAGAGGGACCCGGGATATTACACCCATCTGTAGAAGATCCAGAACACCCCCCAGAATTTTTCTGCGGATGGAATCTGACTGTGGGTTTGTGATCTGGAAATGGTTTGGGGGAGATGAAGAAAATTCTATTTTGTAACCTGATCTTACTAAGTCTAAGGCCCAGGGATTTGATGTTACTTCCTCCCAACCGGCCAGAAACTTCTTCAATCTCCCCCCCACCATGGCGTCATTGTTTATCGGTGGGTCTGGCCTGGAAAGAGGGAGTGGGGTTTCTGCCTTTCCCTCCTTTGGGGTAACTCCATCGCCCTGATTTGCCCTTGTCACGAAAGGGGCGACTGCCGGATGAAGAAGATCGAAAGGGATATCTCCTTTTAAAAGGACGATCTTCAGGGAACCCTTTCTTCTTGTCAGCAGCTTTCTCTAAAATACGATCAAGGACTGGACCAAAAACATATTCTTCTGAGAAGGGAATGGAACACAATTTCATTTTAGATGTCTTGTCTCCTGTCCAGCACTTCATCCAAAGGGCACGACGGGCCGCATTAGACAGTCCCGCATCTTTGGCAGCGGATCTAACGGATACCACAGAAGCGTCTGCTAAAAAAGCGGTAGCGGATTTCAGCAAAGGAAAGGAGCTTAAGAGTTCTTCCCTTGGAGTCTTGTTTTTAATACGTTCCTCAAGCTCAGAGAGCCATAACCCCATAGAGCGAGCCACGGAAGTAGCCGCAATGTTGGATTTCAAATTAAACATGGCCGCCTCCCATGCCTTTCGTAATAAACTATCTGCTTTTCTGTCCATGGGGTCACGTAACTGAGAGGCGTCTTCGAAGGGTAAGGCCGTTTTTTTGTTTACTTTCGCCTCCTGAACATCAATTTTAGGAGTTTCATTAAAAATCTTACTCTCAGCTGGATCAAAAACAAGACGATTTTTGTATGTTTTTGCAACCCCCAGGCGTTTTTCGGGATTAGCCCACTCCTCCAACACCATCTCTTTTATGTTCTCATTAATAAGGAATACACGTGTCTTCTTGATGCGTAAAGCCCCAAACATATCGTCTTGTACTGAGTGAGACTTGAGAGCCTCCTCTATACCCATGGTGGCACGCACAGCTCTGAGTAAATCAGGCATACGGTCAGAAGAAAAACAGAATTTCCTCTCAGTCTCAGAAAAATCTGAGTTAGATACAATTTCCTCATCATCGTCCCACTGTTTGGAGGATGATGCATCTTCCATAATGTCCTCAGACTCTGAGGAAGAATGTGAAGTTAATTTTTGTTTTTTAGATGGAGGAGGACCCTTGGCCGATAGCTGAGACACAGAGGATCTCACTTCCTCCTGAATAATAGTTTTTAGCTCCTCAATTAAAGACGGCTGTTCCTCTTTAAGAATTGAAGAGATGCAGTCTTTGCAAAGGCGTTTGTGGTAGTCATCAGGAAGCCTCTTATAACACGTCGAACACTTGCTGGGCTTCTTCAGCTTCTTTTGAGTATCCTTGCCAGAACCCTGGGAAAGGATAATGGCCCCCATTAGTATATATGAATTTTAATATATTCTATAGGGGGCCCAGCCAAGGGAGTGCAAAAGAAGGAGAGAGGAACACCCAGTTCTCTGACCAAACAACATGCAGTGCAGGTAAAGCAACCAATCTCCCCAGAGGGGAACTCACGGCAGGCGGCACGACAGGGGGCTCTCCAGGTGAGCGAGGCTCGGTCGACATGTTGGCGCACACAGCACGCTGTGTCGGCACTTCCAGCGCTTGGTGCCGATGTCAGAAGGCGCAACCCTATGACGAGGCCGGAACCGGAAGTGACGCACCGCCTCCACCGTGATGACGCGCAGCCGGCAGAACCCGCGATGGGTCTGGCGGGATCTCGCGTCTGGGAGCAGGCTTGCCGTTCAACGGAGCGAGTCCTCCCCAATTCCCTCTGCCCAGCGTTAGTACCAGGACCGCAGGAGGGCAGAGGGGCACCCCGGAATAGGATGCACAGGTACCGCAATCTTCATCTCCCCGAAGGGAGACCTCTCTCTGCCCCTGTCCTCTGTAGGGACAGGAAACACTGAGGCTGGTGGTGGGTGGGGGGGAATTTAACCCTCTCTCTGTTCCTGCCCCTACAGAGGTCAGGGGTCAATCTCATGTGGCCGTCGTGGTGACAAAGTGGAAATAATTGTAAGAGGTACATACCTTATGGGAATAAAAGGTTAAGAAACAAGAAAAAAAACTATGCGGATAAATAGAACTGTAAAGAAAGCAATAAATGACATAAAGAAAGCATTTAAAACACTAAAACAGGAGGGTAGCGAGGAAGCATTAAAAAACTACAAGGAAACAAATTGAATATGCAAAAGACAAATAAAAGCAGCCAAACTAGAGACAGAGATATTCATTGCCAAAGAGAGTAAAACTAACCCTAAAATGTTCTTCGATTATATAAATGGTAAAAAGTTTAAATCTAAAGGTGTTGGACCTTTACAGAGTAATGAGTTTTCTTCTCCACTGTATTCACTAAAGAAAATAAACTGTCAGATGAAATGCAGAATGTAAAAGTAAATTCGCCATTAAAAGTGCCCTGTCTGACCCACAAAGAAGTACAATTAAAATAGACAAATTGCTGGGACCAGATGGCATACACCAACGTATCCTAAGAGAATTAAGTAATGTCATAGCCAGAACCTTATTTCTGATATTTAAGTACTCTACAGGAGAAACTCGAAAAATTAGAATATCATGCAAAAGTTCATTTATTTCAGTAATGCAACTTAAAATTAGAATTTTGTGAAAAGGTTCAATATTCTAGTCTCAAAGTTTCACACTCTAGTCAGCTGAACAAAGGGTACCTGAAATTGTGACTTTGGGGTTTTCATAAGCTGTAAGCCATAATCATCCAAATTATAACAAGGCTTGAATTATCTCGCTTTGCATGTAATGAGTCTATCTCATATCAGTTTCACCTTTTAAGTTGCATTACTGAAATAAATGAACTTTGCATGATATTCTAATTTTTCAAGTTTCACCTGTATACTGACAGGGGGTGTTCCACAGTATTAGCACAAAGCAAATGTGGAGCCAATATTCAAAAAGGGTCCAAAAACAGACCCCAGAAATTATAGGCCGGTAAGTTTAACATCTGTCGTGGGTAAAATGTTGAAGGTTTTCTAAGAGATGCTATCTTGGAGCAACTCAATGAAAATAAGCAAATAACGTCATATCAGCATGGCTTCATGAGGGAACGGTCAGGTCAAACTAATTTAATCAGTTTCTATGAGGAGGTAAGTTCTAGACTTGACAGCGGCGAATCAATGGATGTCGTATATCTGGACTTCTCCAAAGCATTTGACACTGTACCTCATAAAAGGTTAGTATATAAAATGAGAATGCTTGGACTGGGAGAAAATTTTGTATGTGGGTAAGTAACTGGCTCAGTCATAGAAAACAGAAGGTGGTTATTAATGGTACACACTCAGATTGGGTCACTGTCACTAGTGGGCTACCTCAGGGGTCAGTATTGAGCCCTATTCTCTTCAATATACTTATTAATGATCTTGTAGAAGGCTTGCACATTAAAATATTAATTCTTGCAGATGACACTAAACTGTGTAAAGTAATTGACATGGAAGAGGACAATATACTGTTAGGCCCCATTCACACGTCCGTGGTGTGTTGCTGATCCGCAAATTGCGGATCCGCAACACACCATGACGGCACTCCCCATAGAGGCTGCGGACAAGAATAGGACATGCAGACAAGGCTGCGGACAAGAATATGAGACGCTCTATCTTTTGCGAAGCCACGGCCGAAGTCCGGAAGTTCGGGGCCGCGGCTCCGCAAATGCAGAAGCGGAGAGCACATAGTGTGCTCTCTGCATCACGTCCGGCCCCATTCACAATGAATGGGTCCGCATCTATTCCGCAGAATTGTGGAATAGATGCGGACGTGTGAATGGGGCCTTTCAGAGGGATCTGGATAGATTGGAGGCTTGGGCAGATAAGTGGCAGATGAGGTTTAACACTGACAAATGGAAGGTTAGGCACATGGGAAGGAATAATGCAAGTCCCCAGTACATACTAAATGGTAAAACACTGGGTAACTCTGACATGGAAAAGGACCTAGGAAGTTTAGTGAACAGCAAACTAAGCTTTAGAAACCAGTGTCAGGCAGCTGCTGCCAGGGGCAATTAGAGAATGGGTTGCATTAAAAGGGGAATAGATTCTCATGATAAGAACATAGTCCTGCCACTTTACAAATCACTAGTCAGACCACACATGGAGTATGGTCTACAGTTCTGGGCTCCTGTGAACAAGGCAGACATAGCAGAGCTGGAGAGGGTTCAGAGGAGGGCAACTAAAGTAATAACTGGAATGGGGCAACTACAGTACCCTAAAAGATTATCAAAATTAGGGTTATTCATTTTAGAAAAAAGACTTCTCAGGGGAGATCTAATAACGATGTATAAATATATCAGGGGTCAGTACAGAGATCTCCCCCATTATCTATTTATCCCCAGGACTTTGACTGTGATGAGGGGACATCCTCTGCATCTGGAGGAAAGAAGGTTTGTACACAAACATAGAAGAGGATTCTTTAGGCCCCATTCACACGTCCGTGGTGTGTTGCGGATCCGCAACACAACCGGCCGGCACCCCCCACAGAAATGCCTATTCTTGTCCGCAAGCACTCTGAGGGGCCACTGTCTCATTTTGTAATGATTGTATATATGCTTTGTGTACCCTAACTGTAGGCCAGTTAATTTATTGGTTATTAGTGTTCCCTAGGGCTCAATCCTCACAATTCCAATTATGAGTCTCCAGACTTGACTCTCCATGTGGTCAGTCCTGGGGTTGCAAAAGCTTTACTCTATGTGTTCAGCTATGGTCAGCCCTTGGGAATCCAACATGCACAAGCACTCTTATCCATAATATAAGCAATATCTACAGATACTAGGGTAACAAGGCCACTAGGTGGGAATCTGAACCCCCAGAGAGGGAATAAGTAGCAGAAACAGAGGTGGATGGAAGTATCAGAGCCAGTCAGCCCTGTTGCTCCAGACTTTACTCTGCTAACTTGACTCTGTGTGTTCAGCTATGGTCAGCCCTTGGGAATCTGAATTCCTCATCTATAATTATAAGCAATATCTACAGAGACTAGTGTAAGAAGGCCACTGGATGGGTATGGTTACCCTGCTCTCAATTACCTGTATAGCAGCAGGCACAGAGGTCCATGGAAGCCCTAGGGAATAAAAGATTCCTCACTGAAATGGTGATCAGTGAGTCAATGTACCTATCAGAGGTGTATTCAATCCTAATATGTACTCTAGCAGACATAAAAGTGGATGCAATCCATAGTGTGTCATTGTCAGCCTTGGGGATTCAGACTTGACTCTATGTGATTTCAGCAATTGTCAGCCGTGTTGCTCCAGAGTTTACTCTGCTAACTTGACTCTGTATGTTCAGCTAGGGTCAGCCCTTGGGATTCTGAATCTGTCATCTATAATCATAAGCAATAAACAGAGACTAGGGTAAAAAGGCCACTGGATGGGTATGGTTACCCTGCTTTCAGTTACCTGTAAGGTAGCGGGCATAGAGGTCTATTGAAGCCTTAGGGATTAATAGCACCATGCACTCTCATCTGTAAACCCTTGATAGCACTGCTGACAGCATGATTTTTTTTCTCCTGACACTAGGGTAGCAAGACCGGTGAATGGGAATGGTTACTCAACTGTCATTACCAGTCACCTCACTAAAATGGTGGTCAGTAAGTCAATGTACCTATTAAAGTTGTATTCAATCCTAATATGTGCTCTAGCACAGTGTTTCCCAACCAGTGTGCCTCCAGCTGTTGCAAAACTACAACTCCCAGCATGCCCACACAGCAAAAGGCTGTCCGGTCATGCTGGGAGTTGTAGTTTTGCAACAGCTGGAGGCACACTGGTTGGGAAACACTGCTCTAGCAGACATTGAAACACTATGCATTACATCCACTTCTTTGTCAGCCCTGTGGCTCCAGACTTGACTATCTTACATCTGTGTGTTCAGCTATGGTCAGCCCTTAGCAATCTGTAAATATTGCTTATATTATAGATGAGAGATTCAGAGACTACGGTAACAAGGCCACTTGATGGGTATGGTTACTTTGCTCTGAGTAATAATTAACAAAATGGTAAAAACATCATAACAACAGTTTAATAATTTAATATTAATTAACAGAATGGTGAAAAAAAAACATTATAAACAAGAATATACTATCTTAATATTTCACTTGGACAAATTATAACATTCTTTTATATCTACAATAAACAAAGCAGCATGAGGTCAAGTGTCAAGCCAACTTAGCTCGGTTTCTTCACCAAATTAGTTTTTACGGACACCATAGTCAAATAGCAGTTCTGTGCCCGGTGAAAGGTTTCTCTTTGCCTCAAAGAGAATAACTGGCTGTTTTCCGTTCTTCACATGTTTGAGCACAGGTTTCAGATTTGGCCTTTTTGATGAGTGATTGATAAGCCTCCCAAAAGTCGAAAACATTCCTTGGTGGCACGGGCAAGGTACACTTGAGGCATTTAAGCACATCTTCTTCCCTTTGTCCCGGAAGAAGAAGCTATAACATTTCTCTTCGGTCAATGTTTTTTGTAGCTCCTCAGCCTCCTTGCCATCCACTAGGACTCCGTGATAGTCACAGACAATGTCTCCTTTCTGAAAGACCTGACTGGTTTTAAGTGAGTAACCCCCTTTTCTTTTATCCACCACAGCCACAAGTCCTGGCCACTCCTGGGAGTCTATTAAAGCTTCAATAGGTTTCATAGTGTCCTCTTTTCTTCTCGATTCTTGAGGTCTCCAGGCCTGTAGAATGTCAAATGTTCTTGGCACATTGGTGTCCCAGGCCTGACGTTTCATATAAACCTTCACTTGCTCTTCGCTGGGAAGTTTCCTAAAGTGTTCTACACAAGAAAAAAAAAAGGGGGGGGGGGAGGGGGTCAGTAAGTGTACTAAATAAATGATATTGCTGCCCTAACAATTGTGTCAATTCAGTTATAATACAGTTGAAACAGAGGAAATATTTATAAAAAGCTTACCAACAACATCCTTGATACGATCTCCATATTGGGTTCGTCTCCATTTATCCAGGCAGTATTGTGCATTGAGCTGGCTGGCCTGCCTACAGACATTTAAGGATGGAGGAGACTGGTTGAGGCCTAAAGGATATATTTGAAGCAATTTTTGGAAGCTCTCCTCTTTAAGGTCTACAAGGTCTTCGACGCTTGCAGTGCTTTCCACTCCTCCTTCTCCTTCCTCTTCTGCTTCTTCTTGATTTTCTCCTTCTCTCCTCCTCTTTTTATGAGATGGACCACTACTCTCAGTTTCATTTGCACCCCTCAATGTGGTGAGAATCTGCATACCCTGGATAATTGCATTTTTTCTGAATCTGAGTTGGCTGATGTCCAGGTGGATATAATTGTTAACAATTTCTCTATCTTCCTGACATAGATTGTCATCAGCCCACTGATCAAAAGCCTCTTTTGCCTCTTTTCCAGTTACTGCAGGTATCTGAAACCTAAGGGACATAAATAAAGGCATTGTTAGGTACAGGACACTTTAGTGGTACAAGTCAGTAAATGTAATAACTAGTGTTGAGCGCAAATATTCGAATAGCGAATTTTTTTACGAATACTGACACTTTGCTAATTCATGAATATTTAGAATATAGTGCCATATATTCGTAAAAACGAATATCCATTTTCTTTCCTTTTTTTTTTCAGTCAGAACCCAAGAATAAAATACTGTTAACAAAGATAGAGAATATAGTGCTATGTTCTCTATCTTCATTAATTCTAGCAAGTCAACCAATAGGAAAGTCATAGCCCGTTCAAAGTGTCATTATGTAATATTCGAGTACTGCGAATTAAACTTTGAACGGGGTATAACTTTCCTATTGGTTGGCTTGCTAGAATTAACGAAGATAGAGAATATAGCGCTATACTCGTATTCGTTATCTTCGCTAATTCTAGCAATACAAGTAAACTTGCCTATACACAGCTCTAAGTTGGAGGCGCAATGCGAGAATATTGCGTAATATTACTCGCATTGCGCATCCAACTTAGAGCGGGGTATCTGCAACTTACTTTACTATTGTTTGGCTGGGTAGAATTAACGAATACGCATATATCGCTATATTCTCTATATTCGCCAATTCTATCAAGCCAACCCAATAGCAAAGTTGACTGTACCCAGCTCTAAGTTAGATGAGCAATGCGAAAATATTACTTTGCCTATTCTTGGCAATAAATAGAATAAGGAGTCAGTTATTCTATTTATTGAAAAAAAAATAAGTAAAAGTAATATTTTCGCATTGCGCATCCAACTTAGAGCTGGGTACAGTCAAGTTTCCTATTGGCTTGCTAGAATTTGCGAATATATAGAGAATATAGTGCTATATTCGTATTCGTCAATTCTTCCCAGCCAAGTAAACTTGTCTATACACATCTCTAAGTTGGATGCGCAATGCGAGAATTTTAAGTAATATTAGTGGCATTAGGCATCTAACTTAGAACTGTGTATAGGCAAGTTTACTTGGCTGGGAAGAATTAACGAATATGCCGAATACGAATAGTGCACTATATTCTCTAAAGCTAAACAATAGTAAAGTTGCCTTTATACACCGTTCAAAGTTCAATTCGCAATACACGAATAAATAAATCGCATATTATTCACGATAAATAGAATAATGACGAATATTCGATTACAACGAATATATGACGAATACTCAATCGAATATTCGCGAAATCAAATTTGGCACCTCCCGCTCATCACTAGTAATAACTAATTATTCTCAGTCCTACTGATCACTCACTTCTCATGTAGTCTTTTTAAGTCATTGCACGGATTTGTGACTGGTTTTCCTTTGCACGACACAAAGAACTGTTCCACTGTCTTTGATTCCTTTGCCAGTTGGGTTGGTCGGATGTTTTTAAAGTATGTGCTGAACAACTATAAGAAGGAAACCACAGTGTTAAGGAATTGCCTCACCATGATATAAATTATAAAGAAATAAAGAATAGATTTTCTTAAACACTTACCAGCTCCTCCTCATCTGTAAGCGCAATAGCAGTCCCTTGTGTTTTTACAATGCAGACCCTCTTTTTAGTCCTTCCATCAAAGTAGGTGGTATCCTTCCTCTCCAGCCAATCTTTCACCATCAGGTTTTGGACCACCGATGGTTTGCGAAGATGATTGAGCATCAGCAAAGCTTCAAGGTAGTAGCATGTGATGGTTTTCTCTTTGTCATTTAGTTCACAATTTGGGACTGACCGAGAGAACATGTTTACCACGTGGGGCTTTGCTGCTGCTAGTACTCTGTGGCAATTCTTAGGGTTTGGATGCCTGTTACTGATAAAGAAAAAACTAAATAGTTATGTTAATTCAGGCATGCTCAACCTGCGGCCCTCCAGCTGTTGCGAAACTACAACTCCCATCACTCCCTGACAGCCTACAGAAGGGCATCGTGGGAGTTGTAGTTTTACAACAGCTGGAGGGCCGCAGGTTGAGCATCCCTGTGTTAATTGATGGAGAAAAGCATAAACTATTCAGAGCCATGCAATACCAATTTGGGACTATATTTCCACCGCCCCTGTGTAATTATTTAGTTCTAATGGCCTAACCCTTGCTTACATTATTTTTGGCTTTTTGGTAGAATTCTGATTAAGCTCTTCATTTATTTTCTTAAGGTCTGCCAGAAAGGCCCGACAGTTTCATGGAAGTTTTCTGATCTCACAAATCTAGCAAACTGCTGGATATGACAAAGGTAATTTTAATGGTGCTTATAGCCGTCTTCAAATGCAAGTGGGTGCTCACAAATTGTTTGGTTTTCTCTGGGTGACTGAGAAATCCCAAAGAGATCTCATCTGGGCTCACGAAATATAAGTAGCGGGCAACATTTTCTACCTAATAGAAAAGACATAGAGGTCAGTTTATATATTCAGTGTCTAACAAGGTGTCTGTAATGCATACAAAGTGATAGAAAAATCATACATACCATTTGCCTTATGCTCAACTCTGAGAAGTGAATTGTCAGGTATTCTCTGAAGTTCAGAAACATTTGGGAATTCACATCATGCTTCTTGTGGACACCAGCCCGAGTCAATTCTCTTCTTAGGGAGGTGACAAAGCTACTCCTGAAACAAACAGTGAACAATTAATGTGCGTTCTATCCATTAGTGGGTACACTAGAATCATAGTAGTGTTATAATACACCCATATCATTACAAAATTTAAGAAAGAAAAATTTAACTTACTGATCCTGTTCAGTAACTTCATCAGAAGGTTGTCTAAGGATGTACATAAAATCAACATTAACATTTTATAGATAGATGGATAGATAGATAGATAGATAGATAGATAGATATTAAAGTATATATTTACTTTTCAGATGGTTTATCTGCTACAATGCATCCATGACGCTCCAAGAAATCTACAAAGAACTCTTGTGCATTGGAAAATCCACTCTCCTTGTAATTGAGGGTGTCATAGAAGACAATACTTAAAGACTCCACTACTTTACGCATTCTCTTCTTTGATTCCTCCACCTCTCGGGTGATCTCAGCTTCAGTTGCTGTTTTCTTGCACACTTTGCGGAGGTGAACTGACAGCTTTCCTTGCATTCTCATGCAGTGCTTGCAGACCAAGAGATTGCGGTTTTCCTTCTGGTATGAGGCCATCCTTTCTCTTCTATAACTTGCCTTCAACTATAAAACAAAGACAAAATTAATAAGCGTGGTGGCTCACTCCAGAATAGTATATGGAAGTGGTGCTCAATCCTTTGGAAGCTTACCCGATGCTTCCTGATCAGATATGTATAGATTAATGGAAAGATGGATGGCACTCACATCAAATAGGGTACATGGATTTTATTATATTATATTATCTTGGTAAAATTTAAAACAACTTCTATGAATAGACAACTTATGGTGTTGTTAGGATGTGCGCACTCCTTTAAGTTGTGTGGTATATACCAATACCTACATGTGTAGCGGTATATCCACTATATTGATATATATGAATTAAAGGTCATTCAAACAATTGTTTAAAAATGTAGAAAAGATAAAAATGAATAGTAAAAATAAAAAATGAAAAATAAAAATAAGAATAAAAATTCAGCGTATATATATAATTGTCCACAAGGTATTAGGAGTATTGTCCACAAGGGTAATTAGAACTTAGACATGATTAAAGATCAAACATGTAAGAGTAGTTCATATCTGTTTCATCCGTATACTCTAAATAGAGAAGTCCACATATATGTCAGCCAAAAGTCCTATTTTCTACAGGGTTCTCCTGGTACTAATCTCTACTTGAGATATAGATAGTTCAATTTTTCCCTTATAGGGCTTCGGGCTGTATACTATGTATTGTATTTGGTAAGTCGATTATTTGGAAGGGGTTCGGTACATTACCCTACTTGTGCCCACTTTATTCCTTGAGTGAAAACTAAATCAGAAAAATGGTCTTCTGGGGCACTATCTGCTGCCGAGATTCTCCCCTCACCCACAATAAGGAATCAAGTTACTAAGTTCAAAACCTTTCCCCCTGTAATCAAGTTGTCCTATTAGACGCTTTACAAACGTATCTTTATCTAAGACACACACACATTGGTGTGTTCAGACTGCTGAACAAGCAGATCTCTAAACCATTTTGTGCTTTTTGCATACTTTGCAAACTTTTGCCATTTTCTTTTTGTGATTTACTTCATTTGAGGATCTTGATTTTTGATATCCTTAAAATTTGTCTTTTGGCTACTACTTCTGCAAAGTTTATTGTTTTGGTTCCAAAAGGGAAATCTTTAAGATATTCAATTCAATGAACAATCATTGAGTCTGTATCCAAAATTTAAGTACATGTATGTGTTTTAAAACATAGACTTACATTGTATATAAAATGTGTTTTTGTTTTGATTCCTATTTTTTGTAGGATGATCTGTCCTTTTCATAGACACCATTTTGAGGTCTGACTTTTTGATCCTTTTTATTTTTATTTTTTGTAGGAGGTTAAGTGGCCATTTTGATTTTTGATTTTATTTTCCCATTTCACTGTATGGGATAAATAATTTATATCTTAACCACTTGAAGACCACAGGTTTATACCCCCCTAGTGACCAGGCCCTTTTTTACAAATCCGCACTACACTACTTTTACCGTTTATTGCTGGGTCATACAACTTACCACCCAAATGAATTTTACCTCCTTTTCTTCTCACTTGAGCAGATCCATGGATCCGCAAGACACATACGGACGTCTGAATGAGCCTTACAGGGGGGTGATTAGTGACAGGGGGGGTGACAGGGGGTGATCAGGGGGGTGACAAGGGTGATCAGGGGTTAATCAGTGATGGGGGCTGGGGGGGGGGTGTAGTGATTGGTGCACTTTACTTATGTTTCCTCTGGTGGTCCCAGACAAAGGGACCACCAGACAAGCAGACATATCAGACGCTGTTTACAAAACAGCGTCTGATATGCGTTTTAAATGCCTTTTTTTTTCTCGTCTACAGCCTGCCAGCGCATGATCAGCGCTGGCAGGCTGTAGCTTCAGTTGTCCCGGTCACGATCGCATGAACGCGCGCGCACGGCCCACGCGTGTTCATGCGAAATCTCAGGTCTCACGAGATGACGCCGATAGGCGTGACTGAGACCTGAGAGAGCCGCCGCGCTGACGCCCATCGTCGTTAGCGTGGCGGCAAGTGGTTAATAGTACTTGTGTTTTCGCATGCGGCGATGCTCATGTTATTGCTTATATATTTTAATTTTATTTTTATTTTATTTTTTATGTTGGGGAAGGGGGGGTGATTTGAATTTTTATATATTTTTTTTTCCATAGGGAACTATGACAAGCAATAATCAGATTATTTATCGCATAGACTCCAGAGCATTAACATTGGAGTCTATCAAAGATTCACCACTCTGCTCCCACAGTGCCACAGGCAGGGGTAATGTGCAGCACAAAAAAATAATAATAATAATAGATTTTTTTGGTCTTTAAACAACCATAACAGAACTCCGATGACATGCCCTGTCTGCTATAGAACACACAAGATTCTCTCTACACATCTGAAAAGAAAGTGTATGAGGCGTAACACCGAGGAGGACAGGAAAGCTGCATTAGAATCGTCCAAGAGGACCCTGGTCAACATAGCATCGAAGGGCACTGTCATTTCTTCTGACATCATGATTTTGGGATCTCTGGAAAATGTTGTATCTTTTCTGGAGGACAAAGTCTTTATAATAACAGACAAGCCAACTTCAAACAGGTATGTGCTACCTCTGTATGCCTATCATCTCATGTGTGAGTCCATCCCAGTACCCAAATTCATATTTTATATATTATAGGAATGTCAGACACGAGAGAACATCTACCTCTATGTCTGATGTCAACTCCACATTGCAAGTAGCGGCCTCTCAAGTATAGCCAATTCACACGGAAGATGATGAGGACACATTCCAAACTCAAGAAGATTTGGAGGTCACACATTGCAGTGTGAAGTCTGAAGAAGAAATTGAGGATGTGCCAGTCGAGACCGAGGCCCAAGATATAGAAGAGAGAGACAGCATTCTAGAAGAAGGCCATTAAGAAGGACAAGGAAGAAAAGAAGATGGAGAAATGGAGGAAATTGATGACATCCTGGATAGTCAGACACAGAGGTCAGTGTTTTGTGACAGCTTATGTCTTCTCAGTATAGGCAAAATGTCTTTCGTCTAACTAGTTGCATTTTCCTTCTAAATTATAGAATCCTACAGACAAAATTGACAGTGGATACAAGAAAGATGATGATGCTGAAGGGTTGTACTGGCATCATTCATTAGACAACCCAATGCTTTGCTTCCTATCTGAAAGACACTTTGAAGGTCAATAATTATAAACAGGAGGTTGAAGATGTGGCAAGGTTCCTTTCTTACATGAACCCAAAGACTGTAAACCTGCAGTTCGTAAAGGATGTGGAAAAGGCCAACTCCTTCTTTACCAAGCTGAGGATTTTGAATCTAGCAAACCAGACCATTTTCAACTACCTGGAACATGTCCGGAGGTTCCTGACCTATCAGCCAAGATCCACCAACCTCTTATACAAATTTGGATGTTTCGTAAAGTCCTATTATTTCTTTCACAAAGTGACCGAAGACATAGAAAAGAGGGTGTCAAAGAGGATTTCTAGAGAGGTTGTCAGCAAACAGTGAGCTATTCTCTCTCTCTCTGTGTATAATTATATATATATATATATATATATATATATATATATATATATATACACAGTATATATTGACAACCTCTTTGAGGACACCCCAGGAATGTCGCAGGCTTCTAGATGTGGCAGAAACATCATTCTAACAGTGTTTCAAGGATGTCCAAGGTAGAAACACTGATCGAGAAACATATGTAGAAATGATCTATTATTTGGAGGCCCTGCTTGTATTGAAACATCTAAAACGACCAGCGGTAGTCCAAAATATGACCGTGAGTCACTTCTTCATCCCCTTTCTTCATTCTTATTGTCGGTTTGCTTTTCTGTCCATTAAACTTTTGCAACTCTTGGCTCTTAGGTTTCTGAGTGGAAAGAATGAATCTCCCACACATATAATGGGGAAGATCTTGCTATAATTGGTGTTAAGTTACATAAGACATCTTCATAACAAGTGGCTACTTTTGTGCTAAACAAGGAGGAAGAAATGGTAAGCTTTCTCTAAGGTTATAGGTTAACATAATATGGAAATAAGACATTTTAATAATTTCTCATATCTTTTTTTATTTTAAATTTCCCCCCACAGTAGTTTAAAGTCTACTTTAGAAAAGTGAGACCAAAGTTGCTAATGTTTCCAATGACATCTTGCGGTACCACAAGACGTAAGATTCAAAAAAGTCACTTATCATTTTCAAACTGTAAATATAGTGCCAATATATGAGAACTTGCACATTACCGAAAAAATGTGCCCAGTAAGACCCATAGATTTACGATATGTCACGCAGACAGGCTTACTCTTACCAGTGGTGGCCCCTCTCTCTATTACTACCCCTGTGCTGTCCTCATGCTCAGTGGATAGCCTGCAGACATCCTATCTGTCATTCCACTTGACTGCAAGTAGCTGGCCATTTTAAAGTGTGAATGACACCCCTTTTTCCACATGTCTGGACACCAGCTCTTGTGGGAATCCAGCTCTATTTTTTGGACTTTCACATATAGGCCCCTGTATTTGTAGTTTTACAGGACTGGAGGGGCCCCATACCGATCACAGGCAGGGTGGTACCTTTGGGAAACCATTTTTTTTTTTAAATTTTCTCTCACTAAAAATTTATGTTTAGAGAAGAGATAACATTTTGATCACCAGTGTTCATATAATACAAGAGACTGTTTGTTTGGGGAGCTCTCACAGCAGTACCAAGCCCTCAGCTACCTCTGTTAACTGAAAGCAAGGTGCTGTTTTATCTCCCTGTAAAAAGGAGTATCTGACTGAATAAACCAGTGACCACCAAAAAACATTCCCCACACTCTGAACATGAAAATGGCTTCTCCCCTGTGCGATTTCTCTGATGCGTAACAAGAGCTGATTTATGGTTGAAACATTTCCCACATTCTGAACATGAATACGGCTTCACTCCTGTGTGAATTCTCTGATGAACAACAAGATCTGATTTATGGTTGAAACATTTACTACATTCTGAACATGAATATCGCTTCTCTCCTATGTGAATTCTCTGATGTTTAACAAGATGTGATTTATTATGAAAAGGTTTCCCACATTCTGAACATGAAAATGGCTTCTCCCCTGTGCGACACAGGGACAGACAGACACACACATACAGCGGCAGACAGACACACACACACATACAGGGACAGACAGACACACACACACATACAGCGGCAGACAGACACACACACACATACAGCGGCAGACAGACACACACACACATACAGCGGCAGACAGACACACAGCGGCAGACAGACACACAGGGGCAGACAGACACACAGGGGCAGACAGACACACAGGGGCAGACAGACACACAGGGGCAGACAGACAGACACACAGGGGCAGACAGACAGACACACAGGGGCAGACAGACACACACACAAACAAACACACAGGGACAGACACACACGCACAGGGACAGACACACACGCACAGGGACAGACACACACACACGCACAGGGACAGACACACACAGGGACAGACACACACACACAGGCACAGACACACACACACACACAGGGACAGACACACACACACACACACAGGGACAGACACACACACACAGGGACAGACACACACACACACAGGGACACACAAACACACACACACACAGACACACACACACAAACACACACACACACAGGGACAGACACACACACACGCAGGGACACATACACACAGGGACACAGAAACACACACACACACACACACAGGGACAGACACCTGTGCAATCGTCAACCAACTCCTATCTTAATGTGTGGCCACCTTTAAGGGACATTAAAAGGGAATTCCACCTTTAGTTATGCTCCAACCTTTTGTTACCTTCTAATATGACACCCACTGATTCCCAGTACTGAGGGGACATGGACTGGGGTTGCAAAGGGAATGATCAACATGTACCAGAAGGTGGTCTAAACTGTAACCCATTAGGCACTGGCTAGACTGTGGTATGCTGTCTAAGCATTGTTGGACTGGATTACCTAGGGCCCACTAGTAACATATTTTGGGGGCCAACTATACGGATACATTCAAATATAATAAATAATTTAACAAGTTTTTTATCACCATGGGAACGTCTCCATACTAAAATGTACTGTCGGATGTAACATAGTAACATAGTATATAAGGCCGAAAAAAGACATTTGTCCATCCAGTTCGACCTGTTTCCTGCAAGTTGATCCAGAGGAAGGCAAAAAACCCCTGTGAGGTAGAACCAATTTTCCCCACTTAAGGGGAAAAAATTCCTTCCCGACTCCAATCAGGCAATCAGACTAACTCCCTGGATCAACGACCCATCTTTAGTAGCTATAGCCTGAAATATTATTACGCTCCAGAAATACATCCATGCCCCTCTTGAATTCCTTTATTGTACTCACCATGTGATAATTAAGTTGAAATTGCAATGCGATTAATATAACTTGAAGTAATCACATTGCGATTTCAACTTAGAGCTAATGGGTCTAATGGGTCAGCTTGCTAGTGCCAAGTTGAAATCGCAATGTGATTACTTCAAGTTATATTAATCGCATTGCGATTTCAACTTAGCGCTGCTATATTCCATATTCGTTAACTTCATTAATTCTAGCAAGCTGACCCATTAGAAACCCAGCTCCAAGTTGAAATCGCAATGCGATTAATATAACTTGAAGTAATTGCATTGCGATTTCAACTTAGACCTGGTTTACTATGGTTGGCTTGGCAGAACTAGCGAATATGACAAATGTATTAGTCATATTCCTCTAATCGAAGATATGAAATATTCTCCATCTTCGTTTTAGCTCCATATTTGTCAACTTCACTAATTCTAGCAATCAAATGGGAAAGTTGACTATAGAGACAGTTGTGTTTAATTTGCTGTGCGATTATATTACTTAGCTTTTTTTAAAGAATAAATAGAATAATTATAATAAGTATCAAGTATTATAATTATTCTATTTATTTAAAAAAAAAAGCAAAGTAATATTATCGCATAGCGAATTAAACACAGCTGTCTCTATAGTCAACTTTCCTATTTGATTGCTAGAATTAGCGAAGTTGACAAATATGGAGCTAAAACGAAGATAGAGAATATTTTGTTATCTTTGTTTTGAGGAATATGACAAATACATTCATCATATTCGTCATCTTCGCTAATTCTAGATATAAAACCAATAGGAAAGTAGCCTTAAGTTAAAATCGCAATATGCGATTATTTAAATCGCATATTAATCGTGATAACTAGAATAATGACGTATATTCGATTTCGACGAATATGAGACGAATATTCTAGCGAATATTTGCAAATTTCGTCGAAATCGAATATGGCACCTCCCGCTCATCACTATTGAATATGTATGTAGTGCAGTAAGTCTACTGTGTTATGTGCCACTTGTGCAGGGGTTGGGAGACTAGGGGCCCCTTGTACCCCTGTGGGCCAGTCCGAGCCTGAGTCTAAGCAATGCCTTAGGCCTTATGCTCTCAACCGTTGTGCGTCCGTTCCATGCATTGGGGACTGCAATTTGTGGTCCCCAGTGCATGGGCAACATCCGTGCAGCGGCCGGGACAGATCGAGACCCATTCAACTTGAATTGGTCCATGATCCATCCGCACCGCAAAAAAATTGAATACGGACAGAAACACCACGGAAGCACTCCGTAATGCTTCCCATCTGTGCTTCCATTCCGCACCGCATCTCTGTGACTGCGGACCCATTGGGGACCACAATTTGCAACGGATGGGTTGAATGGGTCCCTGCTTGTTCTATTTTTTTGGGGTGCGGAGGCATGGCCAGAAACTTCACAAAGGCACCCCGTAGTGCTTCCATGGGGTTCTGATCCGTGCTTCCGTTCCGCATCTCCGTAATTGTGGACCCATTCAAGTGAATGGGTCTGCATCCGTGATGCGGAGTGCACACGGGCCGGTGCCCGTTTATTGTGGACCTACCATATGCAGGCCGCAATAAGGCCACGGGCACACAATGGCCGTGTGCATGAGGCCTAAAACATAAACGCCTATAAGAAAATAATAATCAATAAAACGCTTTATTGGCAAAAATTCATAAGAGGAATTTTTGGCAATAAAATATTTTTGATTTCATGCGTTCTGATATTTTCTTATAGGAGTTTATATTGTGTTTTATCATAGCGAGGCATAGCCAGAAACACCACGGAAGCACTCTGTAAGTGCTTCCGATCCGTGCTTCTGTTCCGGATCTATTCAAGTGAATGGGTCCGCATCCGTGATGCGGAGTGCACACGGGCCGTTGCCAGTGTATTGCGGACCTGCCATATGCGGGCTGAAATATGGCCACGGGCACACAACGGCATGAGGCCTAAAACAAACTCCTATAAGAGAATAATAATCAGTAATGTCCCAGTCCGTCCACTGTACTGGCGCTCTGTACTCCGCAGGCCTGCCTTGGAGATCTTGCGAGATGGCAGCAGCGCTGCGCAGCGCCAGCAATGGCATGTTAAAATGTTTAAAGGGGCCGCGCGGAAACGAGTGGGCCCCCGTAGGAGCTCTGGCCCTGGCACTTGCCCGGATTTTCCGGGTGCTAACGCTGGGCCTGGTTACCAGAGGACCTGTCACCGCTCCTGACATGCCTGTTTTAATAGCTTCATGCATTCCCCATGTAATTACAGTTCTGGAAAATCTATTCTTATGGCTTTATGCTGTGTCATTCCTCTATTATTCCTGCTAGACGTTATGGATGAATTGATATTTGCGTTCAGTAAGGGTACAGAGGGGGGTAACCAGTTTGGGGGGTGTACCTGCACAGTCAGAAAATGGCAGCACTGATTGGATAGAATGAGTACGTGCAGGGACACATCCCTAGTTATCACCCCTCTGTACCCTTACTGCAGACTGCTAGCAATTCATTCATAACATAGTAAAAATAATAAAGGAATGACACATCATAAAGTCATAAGAATAGATGCTCCAGAACTGTGATTACATGAGGAAGGCATGAAGCTATTAAATCAGACATGTCAGGAGTGGTGACGGGACCTCTGTAATAATACCTCTGACAGTGCCTTTAGTAATAGTAATGCCCTCCATACTTCCCCCAGTCCACATTCCCATTCTTTTTGTCCTCAATAATAATTTAGCACTTTTCATGAGCCAGGGAGAACTGTGGCCAACTACTACTACTTCTGGCCTGGCCAGTACTGATACCGCTGCTACCACCCACATTCTAACTCTGGGAGGACGAGGCATGGGTCTTTCGTTTGGTACTATCCCATTTTCCAGACATTTTATTATGAGACATATAAATGAATAGTTAGGGGTTTGATACACACAGAATATTCAATGGTAGTAGCAAAATTGCAAGTGTGTTTTCTGTAATTTAAAGACAGAGGCACAATTATACAGTAAGAAAACTTTTTTTTTTTTTTTTGTTCCAGATGGACTGTGTAAGTGCATAGTTATAACTTTTCTTTTTTTTTTTTTTTCAGCGTTTCTTTCTCAAAACCTCAAGTTGCTACATGGGCTTATTGCCAGCACAGCACCCCAAATAGCATTCTGCTGCTATGCTGAACAACTGCACATTTTTGGAAGGGCTTTATATTCATGTTCATTTACCAACATACTTCATTCACCGGTTCTGTTCTCTTTCCTGCGTAAATTCTACACAAAGTTCATGTGGTCCAGTCCCTAAACTTGTCATCCACTGCCCATTGCTAAATAAATTTAGTTTCCTTCGCCAAGGACTCTGTAGACGATTTTTAAAATAGCTTTGGTGGCTCTACCGTCGAGCGCTCGACCCCACTACAGTCACATGTTCCATACGGTCACATGGTATAGATACAGTTGAAGCAGCTATATACTATGTGACCATAGCGGGGATGCGCCCTCCACGGTAGAGGGGATCTTGATGAAAAATGAATAAGAGGATTCATAACCCAAAAAATGTTACGGGTCACTCTTATTGAGCTAAACATAACTTTTACTATTTATGCTAAAAGGAAATACAAGTGTGATCCATTAAAACTATGGGGGTCCCGGTGTCACTATTATGTCATAGTGTACAGATCACGTCTATCATCTGATAGGATATTGGAGTGAGGTGTTGGCTCAAAGTGCACATGAAATTCTGGTGGGGGGTTGATCCACAAGTATTTTAGGGTGATCTCTAGATTACCCCATATGTTCCAGGTCTAGTGGTCTCTGTGTGGTCTGACTGCAGGATACCTACTGGATTCTTCCAAAATAGCAGAGAGCACTGGATTTTGTGAATACTCGCTTTAGTGAGCAGTCATACATAGGTGTGGAGAGTGTCCCCTCCTGAGATCTCCCCTTACTCCTTTTTTATACCCCTAAGCGGAGGAAGAAGAGAGGGGAAGTAGGTATGATCAGATCACACACACACACTCCTATCAGAACCTAGGTGTGGAGAGAGATCTCCTCCACTGCTGGGGTCTTACTGAATCTGATCAGTTTAGACTTGATTTCATCATCTTTATTCTGAAGGAAATCATTTCAGGGACTTATGGTATAAATATTTGCTTTCCCAGTTTATGTGATAATGTAGAGATGATATCTTCAGCAGCATGATATGCTTAGGGACATACAGAAGACAAGGAGGAGTAGCTGGTGGGGAGGGAGCTCTCAGGAGGATCTGATAAATGACGCTGTAATCTTGTAGTTCACAGGATGTCAGCCACACAGGACAGACTGATCTCCTGTCTGACAGGACAGCAAGCCTCGGACTGGTGGTCAGACTGGAGATCACATTGTCAGGTGTCCATCATCAAAGGATATAAAATGTACGGATGTTTCTGAGCATCTAGAAAATTGCTGGTGAGTTTACATCATTTGAGCTGAAGAAAATAATCCTATACTGCTTTTCCAATGGTTCCCTGGCCCTGGGGGGCTTCACTATTGGCCGGGAAAAAGTCGGGTACAGGATTACAATAAAATGTGACAGGTCCTTGAGCTTCTCCTTAGTACAACCCAAACTCCCCTGATGAATCCAGTGCCTTGGTAATAAATGTAGGGAGGGTTTGCTTATGGGCATCTTTATTAGGCATGGAACCGTAATTCTACCTCTGGCACTGGATAGTGCTTGCTAACAAACAGACCTACAGAATCTACCGCCTGATAGAAGTTTGTGTGTGGAGGCAACTTTAGAAAACTGATGGTGCGTTAGAATTATACGTGCTGATGAAAATAATTCTACATAGCTTTTCCAATAATCAACTGCCAATATCATATTATACTGTATGCAAGTAAGAAGGGTGACTTGTATCTAGATGTGCTAGAACGAAATCCATGATATGGCCTTGGTACTGCCACCCTAGACTACAAAACCCTTAAAGACAGGCTCGGACTGGCCCACAGGGGAGCCAGGGAAATCCTCGGTGGGCCCCCCAACCAGCAAGAGAGCTTCCCAGTGGCGGGAATGAGAAGAAGGTCTCCCTGGGGAAGAAGTGTTCTGGCGCCATGGCGGGTTGTCAGCCACTTACTGCGGATGCTCAGCATCTTGTCTCACTTCAGCTCTGAGCAGGAGGAAGATGCCACCTTCACCCGTGACAAGAGCGGCTCCCCAACCCAGCCTCCAGCCCCAGAGTCCCTGCACCTGTATCCTTCCCGATCACCAGCCTGCTCCCTGGCCTGAAGAACCACGGGAACACCTGCTCATGAACGCCATGCTGCAGTGCCTCAGCAACACCGATCTGTTCGCCGAGTTCCTGGGCCTGGAGTAGTACAAGGAGAGCGAGGTCTCAGGTAGCCCCCTACCCAGCCCGCGGCCGCAGGACCGGGGGAAGGTGACAGAGCAGCTGGCCAAGCTCCTGCAGTCCCTAGAGTACACGCCACAGCACAGCCGGGAGTTCAAGGTTAGAGCTGGCCATGCGTGTGCTACTACCCCCAGCGTGCCCCACCCTCAGGGGACTACGAGTACCAACATTGCCTTCCTGTGGTACTGCAAGTCCCAGCTCCTCCTGATCTGCAGTACTGTAATTCTCATCATGCGTGAAAATCGCAGCATGTTCTATATTCTGCGTTTTTTACGCAACGCTGGACCCATAGAAGTGAATGGGGCTGTGTAAAAAACGCATCGGATCCGCAAGCAAGTGCGGGTGCGATGTGTTTTTCACTGATGGTTGCTAAGGGATTTTGTTTTTAAACATTCGCATTTTTCACCTGCGCGGAAAGAAAATAAACTCAAACAAATACAAAAGTGACTTCATTTGCTTGCGATATGGTGCGATTTCACTAAACGCACCCGCAATGCATCCGGACCTAATCCGCAACGTTCGTCTGCAAAGGGGCCTATTACTCCAGCCCTGGAAAGACAACTACTCCCAGCACTCCCCCTGCCCTGTAAAATATTTTTCTCCCAGCGTATCCCTAGCCTTGTAAAGACTACTACTCCGAGTGTGTCCCCAGCCCTGGGAAGTCTACTACTCCCCGTGTGCCCCTAGCTAGTACTACTCCCCATGTGCACTTCCAGTACTCCCGCAGCGCACCCATTGCCTTGGAAAGGCTACTACCACCAACATTCCCCCATGTTGACCATTTCAATTGTCAAAAGGGGGTGTTTGAAACTGTCCAGTCGGAGCACTCAAACCAGGGAGAGACACACTCTAGTGACATTCTAAGGAGGAATAACAGAGGGATGGCACAATGCAGAGTTTTAGGATAAGTTAGGAGACCTAGACGCATTTATCTGAGCATAAATGAAAACTGCATGATGACAGTGTGTGTGTGTGTGTAAGAGTGCCTGCATGTATGACAGTGTGTGTGTGTGTGTAAGAGTGCCTGCATGTATGACAGTGTGTGTGTGTGTGTAAGAGTGCCTACATGTATGACAGTGTGTGTGTGTGTAAGAGTGCCTACATGTATGACAGTGTGTGTGTGTGTAAGAGTGCCTACATGTATGACAGTGTGTCTGTGTAAGAGTGCCTACATGTATGACAGTGTGTGTGTAAGAATGCCTGAATGTATGACAGTGCGTGTGTGTGTAAGAGTGCCTACATGTATGACAGTGTGTGTGTGTGTGTAAGAGTGCCTGTATGTATGACAGTGTCTGTGTAAAAGTGCCTGCATGTAAGACGCATTTATCTGAGCATAAATGAAAACTGCATGATGACAGTGTGTGTGTGTGTGTGTGTGTGTAAGAGTGCCTGCATGTATGACAGTGTGTGTGTAAGAGTGCCTGCATGTATGACAGTGTGTAAGAGTGCCTGCATGTATGACAGTGTGTGTGTGTAAGAGTGCCTGCATGTATGACAGTGTGTGTGTGTGTGTAAGAGTGCCTGTATGTATGACAGTGTCTGTGTAAGAGTGCCTGAATGTATGACAGTGTGTGTGTGTAAGAGTGCCTACATGTATGACAGTGTGTGTGTGTAAGAGTGCCTGTATGTATGACAGTGTCTGTGTAAGAGTGCCTACATGTATGACAGTGTGTGTAAGAATGCCTGAATGCATGACAGTGTGTGTGTGTGGTGTGTAAGAGTGCCTACATGTATGACAGTGTGTGTGTGTAAGAGTGCCTACATGTATGACAGTGTGTGTGTGTGTAAGCAGAAACACAAGGGGGGGTCAGTCAGCACGTCCCTGTATGCAGGTGCACATAGCTATGGCAATTATACATACAAACAAAAAAATGCAACAGCACTCTGCAACCAGAACTCTGCCCAAGATAGAAGCTATAAGAGGACATTAGTGTACGTTTTGATCAAAAGGTAATAAGCCACTCGCCACGCCAAGGCTGTCCCGTGAGTGGTCCTAACGCAAAATCTGACCTGTTATGGGCCATGACAGCCACATAAAATCCTCCTAACGCTGAATCTTACCTGTTATGGGCCATGACAGCCACATAAAATCCAGGGAGTGCGGGCCCAGCATGCACGCTGGGATAGACCTTACTTATAAACCCTTTCTGGTGCAGTAACAGCCTCCATTAGATCCAGGGATGCAGGTACCAACATGCATGCTGAGCCCACTGTGCACTCCTCCTGGAGCCAGATGGCTACTAGCAGGTAATGTGAGTACACATTCAGCTTTATACTCACTCTGATTAAAAACCAGCATCTAGGGCAGACAAACTAGTCAGGTGTGCACGACTGAAAAGGAGGTTGCCACACCTCCAACACATACTAAACAGAAACACAAGGGGGGGGGGGGGGCCTCAGTCAGCACGTCCCTGTATGCAGGTGCACGTAGCTATGGCAATTATACATACAAACAAAAAAATGCAACAGCACTGTAAGAGTGCCTACATGTATGACAGTGTGTGTGTGTGTGTGTAAGAGTGCCTGAATGTATGACAGTGTGCGTGTGTGTGTGTGTGTGTGTATATATAGGAGTGCTGAATGTATGACAGTGCATATGAAATAGTGCCAGCATGTGTAGAAGTATGTGTTGTAAGAGTTCTGTTGCTGTACCTATGCACAGAGTTTGGTTCTGTTACCTTATCTAAGTACAGAGCTTGATATTGTTATGGTATCTAAGTACAGAGCTTGATATTGTTGTGGTATCTAAGTACTGAGCCTGGTATTCTTATGGTATCTAAGTACTGAGCTTGATGGGGGTGCCCAAGTTAAAATTTTTGTGGCCAAACTAAAAGGGATGCTGTTAAAATAAATATGAAAATAAATAAATAAACTCACCATTCTGATCACTATTTGATCCAGCACCAATACTCTGTTGTCTCCGTTGGGCTGCAGCTGGGACATAATGTTTTGGCTTGGCTGCTGTGTTGAAATGTCAGGTGTACCGCACCTGACTGCTCTAACTAATCCCTGGCCTCAGTGGTGTACAGCACCAAGCCCAGTGAGTCGCTGCAGCGGTCATGTGCGCTTTTACACTACACCTTTCTATATAAAAAGGATTATTTTAAAGGATGTTGATGCAAATCGGAAAACCCCCTTAAGTGTCAATATTTGCATGAAACTATAGGATGGGCCCCTAGAGTCACTTCTAGCATTCCAGTCCGACATTGCTTAAGGCAGGGTTCATACCTGCGAGTCGCGCTTCGCGCATACGACGCTCTATCTTTACTAAAGTAAAAAGTATTTACTTTTAAAGTATTAAAGTAAAAATCGTGCGTGCGTTTGCGCTACACATTCCTATGGGGGACACGCGACAATACGCCCCAAAGAAGCTCCTGTACTTCTTTGGGCGTAGGGCGTTTTACAGTGTGTTCATACGCGCTGTAAAACGCTCAGGTGAGAACCATGCCCATAGGGAAACATGGGTTTTCGCCTGTACAGCGTAGGAACGCGCTGTAAAATGCTCAAGTCTGAACCCAGCCTTAAGATAATGGTGCAATTATCTCCTGATGTTCATGTTCAAGCTGACAATCCGAGCACAACTAAGGTTGACCATTTGTATTGTTGTATGGTCCCGGCCGAGGACCTCTCAGAAAACTGTTGTGCCACTCTTGTGCAGCCTCAAAAGATCTGCAGCAGTTCACAGAGGAGGCCATCTTAAAAGTCTCCATAGGCAGAAAATAGTGAGAAGATCCAGACAACATGTAATGTCTATGGTCAGCTGTAATCCTGCCATCTCCATCTTTCTCATTATACAAGAATAAATCATATAATACTGGTGGATAAAACAAGACTGAAGACACAATCTTCACAGCCTTCTACAGATTATAGGACCTTATGTCCATCTACCTGATCATCCTGTGGAAGAAGAGGACTGGGACATCTCTCCGATGTTCTTCTCTTCTTCTTTACTGTAGGAAACACATCCAGTGACTGAATTCATCCCTTACATACAGATAATGAGAGGACGTGTGGATTTAGTCATGTCTATTACCTGGTGGTGTGAGGGGCCGGTGATCCTCCATCATGACGTCCTTGTACTGATCTTTGTGTCCTTCTAAATACTCCCACTCCTCCATGGAGAAATAGACGGTGACATCCTGACACCTTATAGGAACCTGACAACACAATGATACAGTCATCACCCAGATCCCTTCATAGCGTTCCTGTATAATGTCTCAGCATTCCCAGCAGTGTCACCTCTCCAGTCAGCAGCTCAATCATCTTGTTGGTGAGCTCTAGGATCTTCTCTCTATTGGTTTCCTCATGTATCAGCGGGTGAGGTGGAGGCCCTGTGATTGGGCTCAGGGTTCTTCCCCATCCCTCAGACACAGGGTCCTGACAGCGCCCACTAGAGGTCTTCTTCACTACTGTGTAGTCCTGGTTATGGAGAGACACAGTAATAACTATCCCTCCATACATCTCCAGAGTCCCTCACCTCTCCAGTCATGTCCATCTGTTAGTAACATAGATAAGATGATGTAATGTGACATCATCAGAACCTCTCACCTCTCCAGTAAGCCGGAAGAGGATCTCTAGGGTGAGATTTATTATACTCTCCGCCATCTTGTCCCTGTCCATTCTTGTCGGGTCAATCAGGAGAAGGATCTTATATAGAAGATCTCCACTGAGCGGATCCTATATTGTAGGAACCTGAATGGAAAGAAGATGAGATGATTTAAAAATCATAAAAAAATCCCATGTAAAATACAATAACTGGAGATAAGAGGAGACATCAGAGGAGATAATAAAGTGTAGATGTTGTGTTCTCTCTTTTTATATGGATGGAAACATGTGTGAGGATAATGCAGTTTCATGGTATGTCACACCTTCACATAACCCTACAGCCAATAGAAGTCATCATCAGTGATGCCAGTATGAACACCACGTGACCACCATAGACCATCATAGGCCTCAATGGTCAGGTGATATACATACCGCCATCAGAGCTCCAACTAATATTGTCGCTGCAGTGATGTAAACAGACTGAAGGAGACCACAGGAGCCTCAGTGCTGGAGCGGTGGGGGATTCTACAGGTCCAATCAGGGTAATTGTGAAACGCTGCGGTATATGTTGGTGATACATAAAGATTATTATTACTATCTAGACGGACATTGGGTTGGCAGATTTGGTTTTTGGCAGCTCCTCACGACCACTCAGATGTTGTAGTTTAATAGTTTTTTTTTTTTTTTTTACAAGCAGCATGACGAAATACAGCGGTCAGTAAAGGGTTTCTCCCTCATGTACTCAGGATAGGTCATCAATACAAGCTCAATGTAGAGCTCCAACTCCCAACACCCCTGAACAATCAGCAGTTGGGGCTTATACAGATACATGTATATGTGGTTACACAAAATTTTTAATTACATGCTAATATGAAAGTATTCAGATCCAGATGCTGGTTTGAAAAATGTAGAATATTTCCAATAAAGTTTGTATAATCGCTGTGCTTCTTTTTTTTGACTTCCCTTTTTTTCCGGACATATTATTCCCTGTTTCAGCTGCACAGCTAGATTAATTTCACTAAGAAGCAGGGAACATATCACTTCTGTGAAATCTGCCATCTCTGTATTGCTGTGATGTCCATTTCCTTCGTTCACACTATGTTTTCAGCTCCGGACCTCACAGAAAACATAAGCAAGAGTAAATAACACTTACAGAAAGGCAGAGGTGCCTCTAGTTTAAAACATTCGGGCCTGGGCCCCAGATGTTTTGTCTCAGGTCCCAAATGTACTGCCTGCCTGATAAATACAACTTTATTGCTGTCCTCAGGGCGGAAATACAATTGAATCTAATGCATTGGGAGAGCTGAAGGACCTATGATGACATCACAGTCCATGGGATCAGTTCCGAAGTGATTGTTTGAGGACCTGCGATGATGTCACCATCATGTGACCAGTGCAGGAGAGGATGGCGCTCTGCAGTAAAGAGAAGTCCTGGGGAAGAAGCTGTGGTGAGGTCTGCTACATGAGGAGAGGTAAGTGATGGGAAGGATTTGGTGTGAGAGCCAGAGGAATGCTGAGGGTTGTGGTTATCTAAATGGGACTGTTTGTTAGGGCTGAAGGGAGGGATGTTATTTACATGAGACTGCAGGTTGGAGAGGGGCGGAGAGATGCTATTTGAATGGGACTGATTGTTGGAGGTGGCTGGGGCAGGGTGATGTTATTTACATGGGACTGTGTATTGATAGTGGCTGTGGGAGGGAGTGATGTAATTTACATGAGACTGAATGTTGAGGAGTGATGTTTACATGGGATTGCATGTTGGAGGCGGCTGTGGAGGGGGTGATGTTATTTACATGGGTCTGTATATTGGAGGGGCTGAGAAATTATAATTTCTGATGACACTAACGGGCGGAATATAACTACTGGGGGCACTGCAGGGGGCTCATTATAACAGTAAGGGGCAGTATAAATACTGGGGGCAGTTCAAGGAGAGAATTATAACAGTAGGGGGCAGTATAAATACTGGTGGCTCTGTGAGAATTATCAATACTGGAGGGCTATTCTACTAAGGGAGGCTCTCTTGGGGAGCGTTATCCCTGTAGGGGGCAGTATTACTACTAAGGGCATTCTAGAAGGGAATTACTATTGGTGGGGCCTTGAGGAGCACTAATACTATGGGGGGCGCTGATATTTCTTCAGGATAGTATTTGGGGGTATTGGGGGCACAGCGAGCAGTTTCCTGTTCGCCATCTTGTGAGTCTATGTTACTAGGGACGGATCTTGTCTGACAACATGAACCCACGTATCTAAAGAAATGTATCTATAACATGATGGGCAGTGCACCTACCATTACATGGTGCGCCCCGCTGGATACTGCCGCCTGCTCCCGCTCAGTATAATGGGGTCCGGCAGAGATCTGGCTTCTACACAACAAATACAGCTGCACGCAGAACATTTTGCCTTACCCGATCCCCTGCCCCTGCACTCAGCAGTACCTCCGCCACACTGAGCAGCCGATGAAAAAAAGACTCCGCAGACAGAGATAGTATATTAATGCGGGAAAATCTAATCGCAGTTTATCCGTTATTTCACCATCACACATAATAAAAATGGCGGTTTGATGAACTCGACTTTTCTGTAGCAAATACCTACATAGTGTAGAGATGGATCTTCACGGCTGATCGGTGGAGAAGCTTTCTGGAGGTTCAGAATGAGTACTCGGCCCCCAGGGATATCCACGGCCAAGGTGCAACAGTTTATACTTATTATCCTCTGGAGTAGAACCAGGATTGATATTCTAGTATTATCCATCTAATTTCATTCTATTTATGTTTTCTTTCGTAACAGTGTTGCAACAATGTAGTTTCCTGATATTTTTCTCTTTCTTTCTCTTTTTCTCCCTTTCTGCTATCCATTAACTCCGTATATCTTTTTATATTAGATTTATGTTCTGTTAGCCTCGTCCGCATCTCTCTCGTGCTGCATGGACATCTTAAACCATATATAACATTTTTGGTTATGCAAGTTGTAAAATGATACATAGGAATTTTATAACCTTTCCTTGGATGATTTACAAATTCTCCTTTTATTATCTGCCTACAATTCGTGCATGACAGACAGGGAAATGTCCCTTTTTTTGAGTATTTAAGCAAGTCTGGCACTTTTTTAGGAATTTTTACATCTCCTCTAATCAATCTATTGGCAATAGTACGCCCCTTCCTATATACAAAATTTGGTTTTATTTTAAAGAGATGCCCATATTTTTTATCATGTTGTAGTAAATCCTAATATTTATTAACAGTTTTTTTAATTAAAGTCGCATGACAATCATAAACGCCTATGTACATTGGGCGTTCGTTTGCGATTTTTTTTATTTTTTTCTCGTAAATAGAGAATCTCCAGGGATGTTATCTACTTCTTTTTCTGCCGCAATAAGGCTGGGTTTACACGGATTGGATGCGTGTGCGTTGCGGGAATATGCGCGATTTTTCCACGCGTGTGCAAACATTTGTAATGCGTTTTGCACGCGCGTGTGAAAAATCGCCATGTTTGGTACCCAGACCCGAAGCCGGACTTCATCACTGAAGTCCGGTTTCGGGTTGAGTATTCTGGAGATTTTATTATTTTCCCTTATAACATGGTTATAAGGGGAAATAATAGCATTCTCAATAAATAATGCATAGTAAAATGAGGATGAAGGGGTTAAAAATAATAAAACTTAACTCACCTTAGCCACTTGACCGCGTAGTTGGCGACCTCTCTTCTGTCTTTAAGCATTAGCTGTAGTCTAAAGGACCTGTGATGACGTCACATTACATGGTCCGTGATGGACCATGTGATTGGACCATGTGATGTGACGTCATCACAGGTCCTTTAGACTGCAGCTAATGCTTGAAGACAGAAGAGAGATCGCCAACTACGCGGTCAAGTGGCTAAGGTGAGTTAAGTTTTATTATTTTTAACCCCTTCATCCTCATTCTACAAAGCATTCTTTATTAAGAATGCTATTATTTTCTCTTATAACCATGTTATAAGGAAAAATAATGAAGATCGGGTCCCATTGCTTAGCAACCATGCGGGAAAATCGCACTGCATCCGCACTTGCTTGTGGATGCTTGCGATTTTACCGTGGCCCCGTTCACTTCTATGGGGCCTGCGTTGCGTGAAAAATGCAGAATATAGAGCATGCTGTGATTTTCACGCAACGCAGAAGTGATGCGTGAAAATCACCCCTCATGTGCACTGCCCCATAGAAATGAATGGGTCTGGATTCAGTGCGGGTGCAATGCGTTCACATCACGCATTGCACCCGCGTGGAAAACTCGCCCGTGTGAATGCAGCCCAACAATGTTTTTCGGATATCCTCGATTTAAATTTTTTTGGGATATAATCTTTTTTTGTTTAATATATTCATGGTTAGTTTTCGTTATTTGTTTCGCTTGAATAAACTGACTTTTCGGAATTCCTCTAAGGCTGGGGACACACCTAGGCGTTTCTGAATCGCGCGTATGACGCGCGTTTTAGGATGCGCGTTTTTGTAACTAAGAAACGCGCGTCATACGCGCGATTCAGTGATTCTCCCCTATGGCAACATTGTCCATAGGTGCGTTAAAACGCCCAAAAGAAGCTCATGTACTTGTTTGGGCATTGGGCGTTTTACAGCGCGTTCAAACGCGCTGTAAAACGCCTAAATGTGAACCATGCCCATAGGGATGCATGGCTTTTCACATGTTGAGCGTTTTTCAGCGCGTTTGAACGCGCTGAAAAACGCTCAGGTGTGTTCCCAGGGTAAAGGTATGTGGAGCATGATGACTAGTGATGAGCGGCAGGGGCAATATTCGAATTCACGATATTTCGCGAATATTTGGGCAAATATTCGCCATATATTCGAGAATTCGCGAATTTGTATTCTCAAGTCATTACTTTCTTGATTGCAAAAATTTGCATATAAAAATTCGTATAACTGATATTTAAAAGATACGTAATTAATAATGACGTATCGTTTAACCCTTCAGCCCCCCTAGCTTAAACACCCTTAATGACCAGGCCACTTTTTACAATTCTGCACTACACTACTTTCACCGTTTATTGCTCCGTCATACAACTTACCACCCAAATGAATTTTACCTCCTTTTCTTCTCACTAATAGAGCTTTCATTTGGTGGTATTTCATTGCTGCTGACATTTTTACTTTTTTTGCTATTAATAAAAATTTAACGACATTTTTGCCAAAAAATTACATTTTTCGCTTTCTGTATTTCTATATAAATTTTTCTCTAAATGTATTGTTCTACATGTCTTTGATAAAAAAAATCCAATAAGTGTATATTTATTGGTTTGGGTAAAAGTTATAGCGTTTACAAACTATGGTGCAAAAAAGTGAATTTCGGCATTTTGAAGCAGCTCTGACTTTCTGAGCGCCTGTCATGTTTCTTCAGGTGCTAGAATGTCAGGATGGTATAAATATCCCCCAAATGACACCATTTTAGAAAGAAGACACCCCAAAGTATTCGCGGAGGGGCTTGGTGAGTTCATGTATCATTTCATTTTTTTTCACAAGTTAGCAGAAAATTACACTTTCTGAGGAAAAAAAAATATATATAATAAAGTTTCCATTTCTGCTAACGTCCGGCAAAAAAAAAAAAAATCTCAGACGGACTCACTACGTCCCTCAGTGAATACCTTGGGGTGTCTACTTTCCGAAATGGGGTCATTTGTGGGGTGTGTTTACTGTTCTGGCATTTTGGGCGGGGCTAAATTGTGAGCAGCCCTGTAAAGCCTAAAGGTACTCGTTGGCATTTGAGGGTCTCCGCAATCATTACACGTATGGCCAGCATTAGGAGTTTCTGCGATTCTCCTTATATGGAGCATACGGGTAATGAGATTTTTTTTTTCCGTTCAGCCTCTGGGCTGAAAAAAATAAATAAAAATGAACGGCACAGATTTCTTCATTCGCATCGATCATCGTGGATGAAAAAATCTCTGCCAAAATCAGTGACTGCGGTGCGGTGGGCTGGGCGCTAACTACCTAACAAGTAGCTAACTAACTGGCGGTGATAAGAGACCCTTATGCCCCATTCACACGTCTGCAATTCTGTTTGCGGAACGGAATTGCGGACCCATTCATTTCTATGGGGACAGACTTTGTCCCACTCGGATCCGGAATTACGGATCCGCGCTTCCGGGTCTGCACTTCTGTTCCGCAAAAATATAGAACATGTCCTATTCTTGTCTGCAATTGCGGACAAGAAAAGGCATTTTCTATATAGTTCTGGCAATGTGCGGATCTGCAAAATGCGGAAAGCACATTGCTGGTGTCCGTGTTTTGAGGATCTGCGGATCGGATCCGCGGATCCGTGAATCCACGGATCCGCAAAACACATATGGATGTCTGAATGGAGCCTTACAAGGGGTGTGATCCGTGACAGGGGGGTGGTCAGGGAATCTAGATGGGGGGATCAAGGGTTAACAAGGAGTTAATAAGTGAGGGGTGGGGTGGGGGGGGGGGCTTAGTGTAGTGTTTGGTGCTACTTCACAGTGTTACCTGGTCCTCTGGTGGTCGATGCCAGTAAATGGGACCAGAGGACCAGGTAGCAGCTATATCAGACGCTGTTAACAAAACAGCGTCTGATATACCTGTTTGATGTGATTTAATTCGCATCTACAGCCTGCCAGCGATGGATCATCGCTGGCAGGCTGTAGTTTACCTCCTGAGTTGCGCGGCACTGTGAGCACGCGCGTTCACAGGAAATCTCGCGTCTCGCGAGATGACGCGCCGATGCGTCAGATCAGAACTGCAGGACCGCCCGTGCGTTAGGCGGTCCTGTAGTGGTTAAATACCAGTTTATGCAAATTTTTATATGCACATTTTCATATTTGCATATAAATTTGCATATAAAAAATTCCGCATAAAAATTCGCATAAACTGGTATTTTTAAAAAAAGAATATTCGCGATTGCGAATATATTTCGCGATATTCCAAATATTCGCAAATTATCGAAGTGCCGATATTCGCGATTAAAATTCGCAATTCGAAAATTCGTGATCAACACTAATGATGACTAGTATATAGCAACAAGTTATTTCGATCGGTCGGTTTGGAATATAAAATGGTATTGAAATTACCCGTATCCTCTTTTTTAATCCCAACATCTAAAAATTGTATGATAGTCGGGTGATATGGCAACGGAAATTATTTCGTATCGTGGCATGAGTTAAGATATTCCACGAATGTTATCAATGATTGTTCAGTGTCTCCCCATAAAAGGAAAATATCATCCACACATCGCAACCCTGTGGTAGTAGGTGTTAACTTGAACATAAAATTATTTGCAAACCTTGGAGCTGCGGAAGACCCCATCGAAGTCCCCCGCAGCTGCAAGTAAAAAGTATCGTCGAAACGAAAATCATTTTTCGTAAGAACAAATTCGAGGAGTGTCTTCAGGAACATAGTGGTGCGGTCATCCATTGTCGCATCCGGCATTAGGAGCTCCTTCACACACCATAGTCGGAATGTACATCCAAAGTACACAAAAAAGTTACACCATCGCTGGTTTCTTTGTTTAGTTTTTATCGAAAATCGGTTGTGTCAAGCAGACATCGATTTCGTTTTTTTTACTTTTTTCTGCGAAAATGAATCCACATATATGGATATAGGTTGAAGGAGGGATCCTATGCAGGAGACGCTTGGATGTCCCGGGGGGGGGGGGGGGGGGTTTCTATCCTTATGGACTTTAGGGAGCAGATATAGCACAGGCACTTTTTTTGGTAATCATACCTATAGTAATATATTCAGTTAATAGCCTTTTAAGTACTTTCGCAAATATAGATGTAGGATCATTCCGAAGTTTTTTATAAGCATTTTCGTCATTTAACTGTTTATGTGCCTCTGCTAGATATGCCCCCCTGTTCATAACGACGATAGCACCCCCTTTGTCGGCTTTTTTTTTATAATTATAGACGTATCGTTTTGTAATGTTTCCAGGGCTATTTTCTCTTTTTTTTGTACAGTTATTTTTCTTTTTTTTTTGCACATTAGACCATTTAATGAGATGCTTGTTCGAAGGATTTTAACATATCACTCGGTATGTCTGGGTCAAATGCACCACGTCTTTTGAAATTAAGAGGTAGTTCATTTAGCGAAGACACACTGGTTTTTAATCCAATTTTATTATCTGCTGAAAACATTTTAATCCGTTTTTAACTTGCATAACCAAAAATGTTATATATAGGGTTGAGCGAACTTGTGTTTTAAGTTCGGCGTCCAAAGTTCGGGTTCAGGTTATCCAAGCATCCTGTTATGGATTCCGCTAGCATGGACCATAACGGAATTTGGAACACGGGGTGAAGGACCTGGGGTGACATCACCGTCATGTGATCAGTGCAGGGGGCGTGGCTCAGCATTGGATCACCTCTTATCTAATCCAGTACTGAGCCACGCCCCCTGCACTGATCACATGACAGTGACGTCACCCCAGGTCCTTCGTGTTGTCCAAGGTTCGGGTTCATTGAAGAATCCCCTTATGGATTCCAAATGCCGTTATGGTCCGCGGTAGCGGAATCCATAACGGGATGCTACGATAACCCGAACCCGAACTTTGGACGCCGAACTTAAAACAGAAGTTCGCTCAACACTAGTTATATATGGTTTAAGATGTCCATGCAGCATGTGGTACATATGGACGAGGAATACGTCTGGTTCTACTCCAGAGGATAATAGGTATAAACTGTTGCAACATGAAACAAAGTGGATTACAAAAATGGAAAGTTTAAAACTGAAAGGGTTAAATGATACCTGCAACTTTAAGGTGTTTCTATGATCTCTCTAATTGTAACCAGAATTTTTTTTTAAATTTTATAGCTGAATTGTAGCAACATTGTATCTAGACCTTAGAGTATTTAAGGATGTTGGTTACACCTGAATAGAAATGAGAATAGACTGAAGTGCTTTGTGAAAGTGAATGGCAGAGCAAAGTGAGGCTCCGAGTCAGTCTGAAGCTTAAATAAGAAGGGAGTCATTTGTTGGACTATTGTGATTAGACACCCCCCAGCCCCATTCACTATAATGGGGAGCGGCAGAGATCAGGACACAACCCAGAAAACATGCAGAGTAGCGGCCGGACGAAAACCGCTGATCGCAATGGGATTTGTCCAGCCACTTCTCTGCGTATTTGTCAGGGTGCGGCTGGATGGCCACCACTGGTTCCACCGGAACGTAGAAAGATCCTGAAGACTGCTCCTTGCTGCATCTCTAACGCAGCTCTAAACAGGCCTTACATTTTTGGAGCTAGTTCCACTTACCTGGGCGGGGCGTGTCCTCTTCTTCGTCTGACAATCCTTCACCATGGAGCTTCCGGTATTTTTATTTCTACCACCATGTGCAGGAGTCAGGCTGTACTACAGGAGGAAGTACAGGCCATGTGATCATGTGTGGGAGGAGTCAGGCTACAGGATGTGCTGCAGTAGGAAGTAAAGGACCTGTGATGATGTTTTGACCATGTGACTGTGTGTAGGAGGAGTCAGGCTCCAGTCTGTGCTACAGGAGGAAGTAAAGGACCTGTGATGATGTCACGGCCATGTGATCATGTATGGGAGGAGTCAGGCTCCAGGATGTGCTACAGGAGGAAGTAAAGGACATGAGATGATGTTTTGACCATGTGACCGTGTGTGGGAGGAGTCAGGCTCCAGTCTGTGCTACAGGAGGAAGTAAAGGACCTGTGATGATGTTTTGACCATGTGATCATGTGTAGGAGGAGTCAGACTCCAGTCTGTGCTACAGGAGGAAGTAAAGAACCTGTGATGATGTCATGACCATGTGATCATGTGTGGGAGGAGTCAGGCTCCAGGCTGTGCTGCTGGAGGACGTACAGGACCTGCGGTGATGTCATAACCAGGTGATCATGTGAGGGAGGAGTCATGGAAATCACATATTGCCCGGATATATCCCCAATGTCAGACCCACTGAGGGGGTAATTTTTTTACTGCCACACAACGTGGCATTATTTGTACTGGCGCACATTATAATGGCTACTTTTTGTACTGGCGCACATTATAAGTGGGTATTTTTGTACTGGCTCACATTGTATGGGGCATTTTTGTACTGTCACATATTATAAAGAGAATTTTTAGCCAGTCTAAAGGGCAGCTTAGTCCTTTGAATCTAGAGGGGAAAAAAACAGTCTGGTTTGAGAGCTGCACTTATACAAGCAGACAAACAAGGCGAGTTTGTGAGCATTCGCGTGTTTGAGTTTAAGTGTGTTTGCAAAGAAAACGGGGGTCAGTCAGCACATCCTAATGCGCAGATGCCTGTTGCTATGGCTGAAAACATTGCCTTGACGTGTGGCAGACGGGCCCAAATCATTTTGTACAAAATGTATTTGCCAAGCATCTCATTTACAAAATAAGCATAGCATTAGCATTAGAATACTTTCTTGTACTATATTTGTTTTGCAGAGTGCTGTTGCATTGTATGTTTTACCTTTCAGCCATAGCAACGTGCACCTGCGCATTGGGATGTGCTGAATGACCCCTTTTTCTTTGCAGTTTGTACTGGAGGTGTGGCTGACACTGCAGTCGTGCACTCCTGACTGGCCTGTCTGCCCCATAGGCACCAGGAGAGGTATAGGGTGGACTCTCATTGCATTAGTTGGTAGCCTTCTGGCACCAGGGGAGGTGTGAAGTGGGCTCGGCATGCATGTTGGTACCTGCATTCCGTGGATTCAGTGGAAGCCATTTTAGCACCAAAAATTTAGTGTTAGGTTCCCGTCTTACAGAGATTGCCTTGACGGGTGGCAGATAGGCCCAAATAATTTTGTACAAAATGTATTTGCCAAGCATCTCATTTACAAAATAAGCGTAGCATTAGCATTAGAATACTTTCTTGTACTTTATTTGGTTTGTAGGATGCTGTTGCATTGTATGTTTTACCAAGTGTGTGTGTTTGTATTAAGTGTGTGACTTTAGAGTACGTGATTTAAGATTCAGGGACTTTAGGAGAGGCCTACTGTCAGTTAGATTCTTATCACTGCACTATATTGTATTTTTTCTCTTTTCTTGTGTAATCCCCATTTAGTATTAGAGATGCCCCGAACTATTCGCCGGCAAACATCGCTTGTTCGCGTTTGCCGCGGCAGGCGAGAATACATGATGTTTGGTCCGCCCCCTATACATCATCATTGAGCAAACTTTGACCCTGTACCTCACAGTCAGCAGACACATTTCAGCCAATCAGCATACCCTCCCTCCCAGACCCTCCCTTCTCCTATCAAAAAGCAAGGACAGCATTCATCTTAGATTAATTCTGAAGCTGCAGTGTTAGTTAGAGCAGGGAGAGTGCTGCTGCTGAATAGGGAAAGCGTTAGCTAGGCCAGTGTTCTGTGTTCACTCCAGTCCTCAAAGACTCATCTGCTGTAAGGACAGCGTCCTGACAGCACCCCAAAAAAGCCCTGGTACATCAGTCTGCTTTTTTTTTATATATATATATATATATATATATATAGCAGTTGCCTGCTCGTGGGTGAGAGGCCTCAGGCCCACAGACTGTACTGTGTGCACACCACTCATATAGGGTGGCACAGTACCTTGCAGAGAAAAAAGTCATTTAATTTTGACCCTTTAATATAATTGCAGTTGCCTGCCAGTGAGTGTCAGGCCCACAGACTGTGCTGTGCCCACTGCCCACCACTCATATTGGGTGGCACAGTACCTTGCAGATAAGTCATAACATTTTTACCCTTTAATATAATTGCAGTTGCCTGCCAGTGAGTGTCAGGCCCACAGACTGTACTGTGCCCACTGCCCACCACTCATATAGGGTGGCACAGTACCTTGCAGATAAAAAAAAGTCATTCAATTTGTACCCTTTAATATAATTGCAGTTGCCTGCCAGTGTGTGTCAGGCCCACTGACTGTACTGTGCCCACTGCCCACCACTCATATAGGGTGGCACAGTACCGTGTAGATAATAGTAATTTAATTTTTACCCCTTAATATAATTGCAGTTGCCCGCCAGTGAGTGTCAGGCCTACAGACTGTACTGTGCCCACTGCCAGTGCCCACCACTCATTTTGGGTGGCACAGTACTTTGCAGATAAAAAAGTCATTTAATTTTTACTCTTTAATATAATTGCAGTTTCCTGCCAGTGTGTGTCAGTCTCACAGACTGTACTGTGCCCACTGCCCACTACTCATATAGGGTGGCACAGTACCTTGCAGATAAAAAAGTCATTCAATTTTTACCCTTTAATATAATTGCAGTTGCCTGCCAGTGTGTGTCAGGCCCACTGACTGTACTGTGCCCACTGCCCACCACTCATATCGGGTGGCACAGTACTTTGCATGAATAGTACCACTAATCAAAACAAAATGACAGGCACAGGCAGGCCCCCCCACAGGGGCCGTCGTGATCGTGGTGCTGTGATTTCCTTTGGCCCTAGAATAATGCCCAGTGTTCAGAGGCCACGTACCCTGAACTTGAAAAATTCTGAGGACATAGTTGACTGGCTTACAAAGGACACCCAATCTTCTACAGCTTCCGCTCGGAACCTTGACGCACCATCCTCCTCCAGCTCAGCTTCGGGTACCTCTCAAGTTACCACTCGCCCGCCAGCCACCACCCCCACTAACACTAGCACCACAGCTGCTTCACTTGATCTGTCAAAAGAGTTATTTAAACATCAGTTGGAAGAAATGAGTGATGCGCAACCATTATTGCCAGAGGATATAGATAACAGGGATATGTCTCAGTCAGGCATCATTACACACATGGACGTACGGTGTGATGATGATGATGATGTTGTACCCGCTACTGCTTCCTTTGCTGAGTTGTCAGATACAAGTGAAGCCGTTGATGATGACGATGTGTCTGTGGATGTCACGTGGGTGCCCGCTCGATGAGAAGAAGAACAGGGGGAAAGTTCAGATGGGGAGACAGAGAGGAGGAGGAGGAGACAAGTTGGAAGCAGGGGGAGTTCGTTGCAAGGAGTTAGTGGCACAGTCAGACAGCATGTATCGGCACCCGGGGTCAGCCAGACAGCACACCAATTAACGCATGCTGTTGCCACCCCCAGAATGCCGTCATTGCAAAGCTCAGCAGTGTGGCATTTTTTTGTGTCTGCCTCTAATAACAGCGATGCCATTTGCAACCTGTGCCAAAAGAAACTGAGTTGTGGGAAGTCCAACACCCACCTAGGTACAACTGCTTTGTGAAGGCACATGATCTCACATCACAAACGCCTATGGGATCAACACATGAGTACAAGCAGCACATAAACTCAAAGCCACCATCCTCCTCCTGGTCCATCATCTTCAGCCACGTCAACCACTGCTGTCCTCCCTGCCCCCTCTCAACCACCCGCCACTCCATCTCTCACCTTCAGCAGTTCCTGCTCATCTGCCCACAGTCAGGTGTCTGTTAAGGACATGTTTGAGCGTAAAAAGCCAATGTCACAGAATCACCCCCTTGCCCGGAGTCTGACAGCTGGCTTGTTGGAGCTCTTAGCCCGCCAGCTTTTACCATACCAGCTGGTGGAGTCTGAGGCCTTCAAAAAATTTGTAGCTATTGGGACACCACAGTGGAAAGTACCCGGACGAATTTTTTTTTCACAAAAGGCAATCCCCAACCTCTACCATGTCATTGAAAAGGAAGTCATGGCATGTCTGGCACACAGTGTTGGGGCAAGGGTCAATCTGACCACTGATACCTGGTCTGCAAAGCACGGTCAGGGCAGGTATATCACGTACACTGCACATTGGGTCAACCTGCTGACGGCTGACAAGCATGGAATGCGTGGCTCCGCAGCGGAGTTAGTGACACCGCCACGACTTGCAGGCAGGCCTGCTGCCACCTCCTCTACTCCATCCTCTTTGCTAACCTCCTCGGCTGAGTCCTCTTCTGCTGCGGCGTCTGGCTCCACATCAACTGCACCTCCCAGCTCCCCGGGGGCTATTCCACATCCCAGATACGACAGTGTCACGCTGTCTTGGGGTTGACTTGCCTGAAAGCAGAGAGCCACACAGGACCAGCACTCCTGTCCTCCCTGAACGCACAGGTGGATCAGTGGCTGACCCCGCACCAACTGGAGATTGGCAAAGTGGTGTGTGACAACGGAAGCAATCTGTTGGCGGCATTGAATTTGGGCAAGTTGACACATGTGCCGTGCATGGCACATGTGTTGAATCTGATCATACAACGCTTTGTATATAAGTACCCAGGCTTACAGGACATCCTCAAGCAGGTGCAGTGTGGCCATTTCAGGCGTTCCTAAATGGCCATGGCGCACTTTTCCAATATTCAGCGACGAAACAACATGACAGTGAGGCGCTTGATTTGCGACAGCCCGACACGTTGGAATTCAACACTCCTAATGTTCGACCGCCTGCTCCAACAAGAAAAAGCCGTCAACGAGTATTTGTATGACCGGGGTGCTAGGACAGCCTCTGCGGAGCTGGGTATTTTATTTGCCACGTTACTGGACGCTCATGCGCAATGCCTGTGGGCTCATGCGTCCTTTTGAGGAGGTGACAAACCTAATCAGTTACACCGAAGGCACCATCAGTGACCTAATCCCATTTGTTTTCTTCCTGGAGAGTGCCCTGCGAAGAGTGCTGGATCAGGCCGTAGATGAGCGTGAAGAGGAAGAGTTGTGGTCACCATCACCACCAGAAACAGCCTTATCATCATCGCTTGCTGGACCTGCGGCAACGCTGGAAGAGGAATCTGAGAAAGAGGAGTCAGAGGAGGAATGTGGCTTTGAGGAGGAGGAAGACCAACTACAGCAGGCATCCCAGGGTGCTTGTTGTCACCTATCTGGGACCCGTGGTGTTGTACGTGGCTGGGGGGAAGAACAGACCTTCAGTGAGATCAGTAAGGACAACCTTGTGCAAATGGGGTCTTTCATGCTGTCATGCCTGTTGAGGGATCCTCGTATAAAAAGGCTGAAGGAGAGCGACCTGTACTGGGTGGCCACGCTACTAGACCCCCGGTATAAGCAGAAAGTGGCTGAAATGTTACCGAATTACCGGAAGTCGGAAAGGATGCAGCAGTTCCAAAACAAGTTAAAAAATATGCTTTACACAGCTTATAAGGGTGATGTCACAGCACAACGGGAATCTAACAGGGGAAGAGGTGAAAGTAATCCTCCTCCTACCACGACCACGCCGGCAAGGACAGAACGCTTTACAGACGTGTTGTTGATGGAGGACATGCTGAGTTTTTTAGTTCCTTCGCATCGCCACAGCCCTTCGGGGTCCACCCTCAGAGAACGACTCGACCGACAGGTAGCAGACTACCTCGCCTTAACAGCAGATATCGACACTCTGAGGAGCAATGAACCCCTTCACTACTGGGTGTGCAGGCTTGACCTGTGGCCCGAGCTATCCTAATTTGCGATAGAACTTCTGGCCTGCCCCGCTTTAAGTGTCCTGTCAGAAAGGACCTTCAGCGCAGCAGGAGGCATTGTCACTGACAAGAGAAGTCGCCTCGGTCAAAAAAGTCTAGATTACCTGACCTTTATTAAGATGAATGAGGCATGGATACCGAAGGGACTGACAGTGGGGGATGCATTTGACTAAAAAAGGCCTGATTACATGCCTTGGCCTCAAAATGGTCCCCACGAGGCTGTATTTAATCTCTGCATGCCGGATGACTTGCGTGACTTCTCTGCCACCAACTTGGGTTCAAGCCGCAATGTTTTAGACTTTCTGCCTGGAAAACATCAATTTTTCCGGCAGCTGCTACAGCAGCGGCTGTAACAATACCATGTGTACGTGCCTAATTTTTCTGGCCTCTGGTGCAGCACTGTGGCTGCAAAAACGAAACAAAAAAAAAAGGCACATACATGTGTCAATTCCCCTTCGTGATCGTTACCTTGTTGTGGTGAAGAGGCTTGCGTATCACAATGAAGAGATCACCTCTATGAGTGTGTTGGCAGTGTTGGCAAACCCCAGATGGTAAGGTCGTTGCTTCATTGTGAACAGACCAAAAGCGATCGGCTGGATACTTTTTTATAGAAAAAACATTAATTTTCTTTGTGATCATCTAAGGTGAATATTAAAGTTATTAGGCCAACAATGGACCCACACTGCAGAATCATTGTTTTCTGGGTCACTTAACTGTCACTGAACTACCTCAGCACGACCATGGGCTTTAAAAAACCGCCTTTGCCTGCAATCTCCCAAACGTGCGCATGAGCACAGTCATCACTGCACCAAGATTGACGCATAGAGGAATAAAATTTATGTCATGAGTGTCTCAACTATTGACAAGTCTTTGCGGTTGTCTAAAATCTATTTGATACACGTCCCCTGATAGGGGACGTAACAGGGATTAAACTGATAGGAATAGTACTACTTAACACACCACTCATATAGGGTGTCACAGTACATTGCACGTCGCACGCTCAGTGCCCCAGATTGAAAGGAAGAGGACAGACCAACCATCTTTTTCCATCTCCCGGTTCCGAAAATCTATTCCATACACCGGCCCCTGATAGGGGACAAAACAGAGATTAAACTGGTAAGAAGAGATTTTTTTAATATAATGATTTAATTGATGTATGTAGTGCAGTGTGTGATGTGTGTAGTGCAGGGTGTGTGATGTATGTAGTGCAGCATGTGATGTGTGTAGTGCAGCGTGTGATGTGTGTAGTGCAGTGTGTGATGTGTGTAGTGCAGGGTGTGTGATGTATGTAGTGCAGCGTGTGACGTATGTGGTGCAGTGTGTGATGTATGTGGTGCAGTGTGTGATGTATGTAAAGCAGTGTGTGTGATGTATGGAGTGCAGTGTGTGATGTGTGTGATATATGTGGTGCAGTGTGTGATGTGTGTGATATATGTGGTGCAGTGTGTGATGCAGGGTGTGGTGTGTGTGGTTCAGTGTATGATGTATGTGGTGCAGTGTGTGATGTGTGTAGTGCAGTGTGTGTGATGTATGGATTGCAGTGTGTGATGTGTGTAGTGCAGTGTGTGATGTGTGTAGTGCAGTGTGTGTGCATGTATTGCAGTGTGTGATGTGTGTGGTGTAGTGTGTGCTGTATGTAGCGCAGTGCGTGTGATATGTGTAGTGCAGTGCGTGTGATGTGTGTAGTGCAGTGTGTGTGATGTGAGTAGTGCAGTGTGTGTGATGTGTGTAGTGCAGTGTGTGTGATATATGTAGTGCAGTCTGTGTGATATGTGTGGTAAAGTGTGTGAGGTATGTAGTGCATTGTGTGATGTGTGTGTGGAACAGTGTGTGATGTGTGTAGTGCAGTGTGTGTGATGTGTGTAGTGCAGTGTGTGATGTATGTGGTGCAGTGTGTGTTATATGTAGTGCAGTGTGGTACAGTGTGTGATGTATGTAGGGCAGTGTGTGTGATGTATGTAGTGCAGTGTGTGTGATGCATGTAGTGTAGTGTGTGTGATGTATGTAGTGCAGTGTGTGTGATGTATGTAGTGCAGTGTGTGTGTGTGACAAGGTCCACCACCAACAGAGGCTGAGCTGCCCAAGTGGCCCCCCCGCCATTTAGATATGTATGTTTGTTATTAATCCTGTCGACAGGAAACCGGATGGATCTGTTATGATTCCTATAGACTTCTACTATGATGTAGGCCTCTTAAAGGCTTCCGTTTTGCATTCTGTCTTATAGATTCCGTTATTTTTTGTTATAACCATGTTATAATGGAAAGCCGTAACGGAATCCATAGCGCTAGTGTGAGCCCACCCTTAGGCTGGATTCAAACGTCCATGGAACACGGTCTGTGTGATACCGGCCTAGATTTCTTCTGAGTGCAGGAGCGCACTGCATAAGTGGTTGCTATGACGCCGTGCGTTTCCTGCTGCCGCCGCAGTACAGTGTTGCACTGGTTTGATCTATACGAGTGTATCACTGTTCTGCAGTGGAAGCAGAAAGCGCACAGCATCATAGCAACCATTTACGCAGTACGCTCCTGCACGCAGAAGAAATCCAGGCCGGTATCACACAGACGCTGTTCTACGGACGTGTGAATCCAGCCTTAGTCATAGAGCTACTGAGTGAGACAGATGTTTCAGAAGAAGGGATGCCTTTAACATACATATATCTCCTTGAGAAACCAATTTGATCCTAAAGGGTTAATTGAATCTGAATGAGGATCTCCTGTAAACTAAACTCTGAGTCCTGTCATTTCTCTTCTCTCTCTGCTGACTGTCCTGTCTGTCCCTTATCACTGCTGCAATGAACACAAGCAGTAGACTCAGTAGTGCTCTCTGCTCTGTGGGGACAGGATTCTTTAAACTCAAAGAATCAAATGAGTCTATAGGTAAGGGTACATTTACACTTGCGGCAGGACAGATTCGGCAGGCTATTCAGCCTGCCGGATCTGTCCTGCCGCAAGTGGCCGTGCACTGCCGTGCTGCCGCTCCGTCCCCATCGACTATAATGGGGCGGGGGGCGAAGCTACGGCGCAGCACGGCACTGCACAGCCGGAGATCGCCGGACGAAAAGTCGGACATGCAGTACTTTTCGTCCGGCGATCTCCGGCTGTGCAGTGCCGTGCTGCGCCCCCCGCCCCATTATAGTCAATGGGGATGGAGCGGCAGCACGGCAGTGCACGGACACTTGCAGCAGGACAGATCCGGCAGGCTGAATAGTACCCTAAGGAGAATCATCCGGTTCTTAGGCTCCCTGTACTATGTCCGGAGACTCAGAGCTGCCTCACATATGATTGGTTACAGGGCAGGGGGGCGGGGCTTTCAGCAGGTTACCCTCTAGGGTCAGGTTAAGCTCCTACGTGGTGCTGCTCTCTGCTGTCTGACTGAGCTGTTTCAAACGATTCAGCTCAGTCAGATGAATGACTCCTACAGTTAAGGCATACTCCCTCCGTCCTCCAGCGCGGCCGGCAGCCCGGCAGGCGCAGCAGCGATGTGGTCAATGGCCTGTCTGCTGCCCAGAGGCTGGGGAGCTGGCCTGCGCCCTGAGGCTGGAGCCTCCCCAGCCTCTGTGTCGGCCTGGCCCTGAATAGGAGTCAGCAATTATACACCTGCCATCATTTACAGTGCCTCTGATTAACCCCAAATAAAGTTCCGCTGCTCTAGTTAGTCTTTCCTGAAATGTTTTTAGTCGCTTCCCACAGCAAAACCCATGGTCCACAGAGAGCCTCCAAAGCATCAGAGGGATCTCATTGTTAAAAGGTATCAGTCAGGAGAAAGGGACAAAAGAATTTCCAAGGCATTAGATATACCATGGAACACAGTGAAGACAGTCATCATCAAGTTTGGAGTGCAGTGTGTGTGATGTATGTGTGATGCATGTAGTGCAGTCTGTGTGTGATGTATGTAGTGCAGTATGTGTGATGTGTGTGGTGCAGTCTGTGTGTGATGTATGTAGTGCAGTCTGTGTGGGATGTATGTAGTACAGTCTGTGTGTGATGTGTGTGGTGCAGTGTGTAGAACACTCTTTTAGTGTATCATTCGCTGGCTCTTCTTCCTCTCCCCTTCCTGTTGGCGTTCCTCAGGGCTCAGTACTAGGTCCTCTACTCCTTTCCCTCTATACAGCCCCCATCGGACAGACTATCAGTAGATTTGGCTTTCGATACCATCTCTATGCTGACGACATGCAACTATACACTTCATCCCCTGACATCACCCCTGCTTTACTCCAAAACACCAGTAACTGACTGGTAGCGGTCTCTAACATCATGTCCTCTCTGTATACTGTATAAAACTGAACTTCTTGTCTTTTCCCCATCTACTAACCCACCTAAACTTGATATCTCAATTTCGGTCTGCGGTACTATCATTACTCCTGTGCAACATGCCCTCTGTCTTGGGGCCACATTTGACTCTGATCTTTACTTTGTTCCCCTTATTCAATCACTTACACGCTCTTGTCGTCTGCACCTCAAGAATATCGCCAGAATCCGCCCTTTTCTTATGGTGGAAACTGCAAAAACTCTTGTTGTTGCCTTCATTCATTCTCGTCTTGACTACTGCAAGGCATTACTAATCGGTCTCCCTCTCACTAAAGTCATTGATTTATGCTGTTTAATACTGCATAACTGTATTTCAAATGCATGTTGTCATATTTACCCTGTTCATTTGAACAGCACTGTGGAAAGGGTTAATGAACACAGAGACTTTTGGGACTTTGAATGAGAAGCTGATAATTTTCCACAGCTACCATAGGGTTGCAAAAAACATGTTTTAGAGGAAAATAGCCAGACGTTCAGACAGACTGACCTTTTGAATGTCTGGTTTAGCTATGTTATGATGTCTGAAACCCTGTTTTTGTCTGGAAAAACTGCTGTGTTATTGCTGAGTCTATGAGAGACAGGAGTTGTAACTTTGTATTTGTTATGGTGAGTTTCTCAACTCCACCCTCCCACTAGAAGGTCCTAGTTAGTCTAGAAATGGTATATAAGGACAGCAATCAAAGCTCGTAGTGTTCTGCAGTTAGGGAACGGTGCTTGGAGAAGGATACTCTGCCAGACTGCATGAGTAACCAGAAGAAGACGCTGAGACGGTATACTCTGCCACAGATCCTGGGACTCCAGCCTTTAGCCAGGGTACCAGCCTTCTGAGAGAGAGAGATGGACAGCTAACTCAGGTCTTTCCTCAGTAAACCCTCAGGGAGGAGACTGGAGAAGACAGCCCTTAATCTCATCCAATCTGATACTTATGGCCCATCTTGATAATAGGACATCATGAAAACCCCTTTAATGACATACGCATTTATCTAGAGCATGTGGTGGTTTAATGAACGAATCTTAAAGGGGTTGTCTGGTTTTAGAGCAGAACAGACATATCCCCTTCTTTATCCAGGCAGCAGTTCTGAGGGGAGCATTCAACATTTATCACGCAGGACAAGGGCTTTTTCTGCAGATCCGGTAACGTTACGGGATTTCTGCTAGGCGGAGGCTTCTGCCTAGCAGCTTTGCAGGTGACGTCACCGGCACTAATGGGCAGGCTTTAACGCTGCCCTAGTCTGTAAAACAATTGAAAAGCCTCCGCCGAGCAGTGTAAAAATGTAAACAAAAAAGCAAAAAACAAAACATATGAAATGCTCTGATGTTCATCTCAGAGGGGCTGGCTGGGTGAAAAAGGGCATATGCCCGGATTCAGCTCTGACCCCAGACAACCCCTTTAACTTTTATTTATTGTGCTGCCTATCTAATTTGTGTAACTTTTTCTTACATGATGCATGGGACTTTTTATTAGTATGTTTTTCAGAAACGTATTTTCTTTTTAATTCAAACTCAAGCTCCTTATTCTTTAAATATGCAGATTAACGGCAAAATAAATGGTTAAAATTGGTTCCCTGTTTTGGTCATATTGATAGTTTTTGTTTTTTTTGTTTAATGTTAAAAGAGAAACAATGCATTTTGTTCTATTTTATTCTCACTTGTATTTTATTATATATTTTGATACTTTTAAAATATATTTTGGCCTATGGGACATTTACACATCACTGTAAGTGGGGCATCCAAATGTGACGAGTGATGCTTCTGCACCATAACGGCCCCTCCCTGGCAAGGTAGAAACCACTATGTGCACAAAACAAGCAATCACCGACAGAATATATTAAGGGGCAGCGTCCAAAACCATCCATAAGAACAGTAAAGGGTCACTACATCCCTCTCTCCATCCAAGGTATCGTCATTACTTGTAGAAGTACTGTCAGGTGTAAGACATCCGATTATAAACCCAGACAAAACTGTAACTGCGCCCATGGAGCTCATAGAACGGCCTGAATATTAGAGATCCTCCAAATAAAACATATCATCTCCGTATCACCATACAATAATAGGAATGAAAATAGTCATAGGAAACAAAATGATCAAAAATTCAATATATCCAATAAAAATATTTTATATCTGTTCTTCAATTATAAAACTTAAAAAATCCAGAGCTGGGGGAAATACAAAGAAGAAAATAACCAAGGATTCCCCCACTGGTAAATTCATGTGAGATGGGTGAAGCACATGACTTCTACAAATACAGAGGTGGCAGGGACCCCACTTGTTGGGTTTATCTACAGGTACATTATGGTCAGGGTGTACAGATTAAGATGGTATTTCTCTAGGAAGATGAGTAATGGCTTCTATGTAATGAGGCAATCCTCGCCTGGGTCACTTGTTGGGAGAACTTGCACATTACTGATGAAACCCAGTAGGAGCTGACGGTTTCTTGACAAGCTCATATTTGACATTTTTGGTTTTACAAATACTTATAAAAGGTAGAACAGACCGGGGCTGGAATAGGTAGATAGTTATCTTTTTATATCAGGCCCTATAGGTTTTTTTTTATTTCCTCTCACCAAACATTTTTGTTTAGAGGGGATATATATACAGTATGATCGTTCACTTTTAACCGGATCTGTCCTTTTATGACCGGTATTCATTCAATACAGGAGACAAAACGTGTTTGAGGAGCTCTCACAGTGGTGCCAATCATCACTCCAAGCCCTCGGCCACCTCTGGTAACTCAAAGCAAGGGTCTGTTTTATCACCCTGTAAAAATTAGTATCTGAGAATAAAGCCAGTTAGCGACACTGACTACCATAAAAACACATAAGGGAGGTGACTAAAGGGCTAAGCATGGAGATGGCTTCTTTCTGTGAGTTTTATGATGTGTAACAAGATTTGATTTCTGCTTAAAACATTTCCCACATTCTGAGCATGAAAATGGCTTCTCTCCTGTGTGAGTTCTCTGATGTGTAATAAGAGATGATTGCTGCTTAAAACATTTCCTACATTCTGAACATGAAAATGGTTTCTCCCCTGTGTGAATTCTCTGATGTACAACAAGATTTGATTTATGCTTAAAACATTTACTACATTCTGAGCATGAAAATGGCTTCTCCCCTGTGTGAATTCTCTGATGTATAATAATATGTGATTTACTGTTAAAAAATTGACCACATTCTGAACATGGATATGGACTCTCTCCTGTGTGAATTCTCTGATGTGTCATGAGACCTTGTTTATACTTAAAACATTTCCCACATTCTGAACATGAAAATGGCTTCTCCCCGGTGTGAATTCTCTGATGTGTAAGAAGACCTGGTTTATCCTTAAAACATTTCCCACATTCTGAACATGAATGTGGTTTCTCTCCTGTGTGACTTCTCTGATGTATAACAAGAGCTGATTTCTTCTTAAACCACTTCCCACATTCTGAACATGGATATGGCTTCTCTCCTGTGTGAGTTCTCTGATGTATAACAACATCTGATTTAGTGTTAAAAAATTTACCACATTCTGAACATGGATATGGCCTCTCTCCTGTGTGAATTCTCTGATGTGTAACAAGACCTTGTTTATACTTAAAACATTTACTACATTCTGAGCATGAAAATGGCTTCTCTCCTGTGTGAGTTCTCTGATGTGTAACAACATCTGATTTAGTGTTAAAACATTTCCCACATTCTGAACATGGATATGGCCTATCTCCTGTGTGAATTCTCTGATGTGTAACAAGACCTGATTTATGCTTAAAACATTTCCCACATTCTGAGCATGAAAATGGCTTCTCCTCGCTGTGATTTCTCTGATGTGTCACTAATTCCGATTTGAATCTAAAACATTTTCCACATTCTGAACATGAAAATGGCTTCTCTTTTACGTGAGCGGTTTGATGTTTAGAACCTCTTCTGTGACTTTTATTCTGTGTTACAGTCTGTGATGAATCAGAAGATCGGACCTGTTTAAAAGAATCAAATGATGCATTGTTGCTGTGATTGGATGAGGGTATATCTTGGATATTGGCATGCTCTTCATCTCGTGTGATACCACAATCATCTACTTCAAAAGCTGAAGATGCCAGATGGTTCTCCAAGTTCCTGGTACAGTCATCTGCCAAGAATAAAGCACATTTTATTATTGATGAATAATATACCAAAATATTCTATTGAAATTTAAGTTTGAAAAATCCAGAGAAAGTCATGGCACAAAATACAAGAATTAACTGACTAAAACAGTGTTGGCCAAAAGGATCACAATCTTATAGTAGACCGAGGGGCATAACTAGGCCAGGTTGGCCCCCACCCTTGAGCAACTTCCCTGCAACCTCTTTTCAGGACCTCTGCAATTCGACTGGGCATGCTCTCAATCAACTTCTGGGCCAATTCCTGACTGATAGCAACCCATTCTTTCATAATCACTTCTTGGAGTTTGTCAGAATTGGTGGGTTTTGTTTGTCCACCCGCCTCTTGAGGATTAACCACAAGTTCCCAATGGGATTAAGATCTGGGGAGTTTCCAGGCCATGGACCCAAAATGTCAACGTTTTGGTCCCCGAGCCACTTAGTTATCACTTTTGCCTTATGGCACGGTGCTCCATCGTGCTGGAAAAAGCATTGTTCTTCACCAAACTGTTGTTGGATTGTTGGAAGAAGTTGCTGTTGGAGGGTGTTTTGGTTCCATTCGTTATTCATGGCTGTGTTTTTGGGCAAAATTGTGAGTGAGCCCACTCCCTTGGATGAGAAGCAACCCCACACATGAATGGTCTCAGGATGTTTTACTGTTGGCATGACACAGGACTGATGGTAGTGCTCACCTTTTCTTCTCCGGACAAGCCTTTTTCCTGATACCCCAAACAATCGGAAAGAGGCTTCATCGGAGAATATGGAGAGAAGTGGCTTCTTTGCTGCCCATCTTGACACCAGGCCATCTTCCAAAAGTCTTCGCCTCACTGTGCGTGCAGATGCGCTAACACCTGCCTGCTGCCATTACTGAGCAAGCTCTGCACTGGTGCACTCCTATCCCGCAGCTGAATCCTCTTTAGGAGACGATCCTGGCACTTGCTGGACTTTCTTGGATGCCCTAAAGCCTTCTTAACAAAAATTGAACCTCTTTCCTTGAAATTCTTGATGATTCATAAATTGTTGATTGAGGTGCAATCTTAGTAGCCACAATATCCTTGCCTGTGAGGCCATTTTTATGCAACGCAATGATGGCTGCACGCGTTTCTTTGCAGGTCACCATGGTTAACAATGGAAGAACAATGATTTCAAGCATCACCGTCCTTTTAACATGTCAAGTCTGCCATTTTAACCCAATCAGCCTGACATAATGATCTCCAGCCTTGTGCTCGTCAACATTCTCACCTGAGTTAACAAGACGATTACTGAAATGATCTCAGCAGGTCCTTTAATGACAGCAATGAAATGCAGTGGAAAGGTGATTTTGGGATTAAGTCAATTTTCATGGCAAAGAAGGACTATGCAATTCATCGGATCACTCTTCATAACATTCTGGAGTGTATGCAAATTGTTATTATAAAAACTTAAGCAGCAACTTTTTCAAGTTCCAATATTTATGTAATTCTCTGTACATATTCTGTTCATATATTGGCGCATCTGTAACAATCTGCTCTATAAAAATAACACATAACCTAACCCATCAGGTGAACACAGCAAAAAAAAAAAAATATAAATACGGTGTCAAAAGCCATTTTTGTCACATTACATCACAAAAAGTGTAATAGCAAGCGACCAAAATGTCATATGGACCCCAATATAGTGCCAATCAAATAGTCATCTAATCCCGCAAAAAATGAGCCCCTACATAGCACAATCGCCCAAAAAAATAAAAAAATATACTTTGGAGACACTAAAACATTTTTTTTTTCTAAAATGCTGTTATTGTGTTAAAGTAAAATAAAAAAAAAAAAAAACAGTATACATATTAGGTATTGGCACATCCGTAAATACCTGCTCTATAAAAATATCACATGATCTAACCTCTCAGGTAAATACAATAAAAAAAATGTTAACAAAGATCGGTGCAGTTCCTGTATTCTAATGCATCGGCCACGCTCACTGTTGACGTAGTGAATGACGAGCCGCCCGCCGGCCCTCCCGGCCTGCCTCCTCCCTGCTACGGAACTTTAGTTGTAAGTAATACAGCTGGATTACACATTATTATTATATCTTAACACTGCCTACAGGTTAGACAAGATTATATAACAGTGAACGGGGCTGGTGCAATAGAATACAGGGACTGCACCAGTCCCCTCTGTCATTCCTTATCCAGATGCAGGCTCCCAGCCCCTCCTTCCTCTCAGTTGACACACCCGCCGACCGCCCTGTGCAGTATCACGGAGGCCGTGTATCATTGGAAATTGCAGCATTCGCACCATAAGACGCACTGCTATTTTTCCCCCACTTTGGGGGGGGGGGTGTCTTATAGGGCAAAAAATACTGTAACTTTTATTAAATTTTTCTGGGAGGGAGATGGGAAAAACAGCAATACTGCCACTGCGTTTTTACGTTATAAAAATCCACAAATGCCCCATAACAGTGCCATCCACAGATCCCCACCCATAACAGTGTTATCCACAGATCCCCACCCATAAGTGTCATCCACCGATCCCCCATAACAGTGCCATCCACAGATCCCCCATAATAGTGTCATCCACAGACCACCATTAGTTCAAAACCCACCAAAAGCACACCTTTTGGTTCAAAATATTTTTTTCTTATTTTTCTCCTCAAAAACCTAGGTGCGTCTTATAGGGCAAAAATTAGGTATGTGATATTTATGTAGTCCGGGTCGTTACGGATGCAGCAATACCAAAGATATGGGGGAGATTTTTTTTTTTGCAAATTTTTTTTTTTGTTGAAAAGCGTATTTTCTATGAATAAAAGTGTAATTTTTTTAAAGTTTTTTTTTATTGAATAAATTAATATTTTTTTTTACCACGCAATAGTCCCACAAGGGCACTTTAACAGACAGCTTTTTGATTGATATTAAAATGCAATGCAGTATCCCTATAGTGCATTGCATTTTAATGTCAGTGCTATTCTGACATAGAACAGCAGCCAAAGAGGCGCAGCCTGCTGGAAATTACTCAAGGCTGGTCTGGGACCTACACGAGACCCCAGCCAGTCTTCACACACATCGGCACCCTACGATCACATTTGCGGGGTGCCGATGGGAGAAAGAGGGAGTCCGCTCCTTCTGTCATCCCTTTACATGCGGCGGGTGCCACTGCCAGCAGCATGTAAAGTGTTAAACAGTTAAACAGCCCGAAACAGCACTCCTGTCAGTCCAGGCTGTTAGAGCAGGGCCGCGTGTCTCATGTGACAGCCGGGGCCCCCACTCCCTGCTTCACGGGGGATTCGTGCAACGCTTAAAAAAGCGGCGGCCCATCCTAAGGCCCCTTAGTGACTGCTGTAAAAAGGCATATTGGTGGTCACTAAGGTGTTAATAACCCCATTGATAGCCTGTCAAGGCGTGTAGGTGAATTTATTTATGCACGTGTAAGAAATACAAATTGATACAGATTTTTAAGGATTTTTAGGAATATAATGTAAGCCATATATTGTATTAGTATCCTGTTCTCAGCCTCTTCCTGGTAATTAGTGCCTATACTTGTCCTCTCAAAGCCAGTGTGAGCGAGTCCTGTCTATCCGGACAACGGCCCATTAGCCGATCAAAGGTTCTGTAGTTGTCAATTATCTAAAGAATGGATGACAACTGTCCAGTAGGTGGTACATGGCTAGTGGGCAGGAAAATGCTGGAAAATCCCAACACTCCAGCTGCTTCTATCAGTCTTCAAGAGTTCACTGAAAATTGCTAGAAAACCATAAGGAACAACCAAAACGATGTGTCCAGGCCATATTCTAGACAATGCTAGGACTGGCTGCTAAGGAAGAAAGGAAGGAAGAAAGAAGGGAAGAGGCAGAAGAGAGAAGGAGAAGAGAAAAGTGCTACAGAAGAGGAAACCTGGAGGGGCCCGAGCAAAGCTCGGGACCGGAGAGACATGAGAAGACCTCTGTATGGTAACTACACTGTACTGTAGAGGGAGAGGAATTTGTGGCTTAGTTACTAAATGGTCTTGGGAGTAACTTTATTATTAGTAGTAATTATTAGTAATTGTTATTGTGTACAAGTCTCTCCGTATGGGAGATTTATGTTTGTTCCTTTATACTTTCATATATACTCATCAATAATAATAATAATAACAACTGTAATATCATTATTCCCACATTGCACAATATATCTATTTATTTGTATAATTAGAATCTTAGAGACCGCTCTGCTTTACTTAGTGGTCACTACTCACCTGGGCGGTTATCTGTAGGAATGTCCTCTATACTCTGCTCATCACCCCTCACATATGTCTCTGGAGGATTAATATTGTCCCGATCTTCACCCGGATTCACAAGCTGTGAATGAAATATTGTAGAAGTCATCAGACGGTTGGAGAAGTCGTGTGGAAGGTTTTATATGACCCGAAAAGACGACCAAAAATGACCGGACAGCAGGAGTTATCTGACCCCAATATCTGCAGGTCTCCTGTATAAATCCAATCTGATTGCTTCATTATTCCAACCAGTTACATTGTGTATATAACATTACATAGTTTGCGCCCCTGTTCCCCTTGCCGGCCGCCCCAGGGCTGTGAAGCCAGTAAGCCAAAGTTCTTTCGGTCTGTGGCTTATTTACCTCCTAGGAATGGACATAGTCATCTGCTCTACTGCAGCCAATGACTGGAATCAGGGGTAACAAACCCTTTAATGCTGTCTTCCTGTTCTGTCTAGAAGTTTTGGGATGACTGCAGGCATGAAGATACTGTACCTAGTATTAGGGACAGGGCAGAATACAGGAGAGGTGAGAACTGATTATCTTTCACCACTAGAACACCCTGCTTATCACTGTCTATAGTATAAGGACAGGGGAGAACACAGGAGAGGTGAGAACTGATTATCTATCACCACTAGAACACCCTGCTTATCAATTTCTATAGTATAAGGACAGGAGAGAACACAGGAGAGGTGAGAACTGATTATCTATCACCACTAGAACACCCTGCTTATCACTGTTTATAGTATAAGGACAGTAGAGAACACAGGAGAGGTGAGAACTGATTATCTATCATCACTAGAACACCCTGATTATCACTGTCTATAGTATAAGGACAGGGGAGAACACAGGAGAGGTGAGAACTGATTATCTATCATCACTAGAACACCCTGCTTATCACTAATTATAGTATAAGAACAGTAGAGAACACAATAGAGGTGAGAACTGATTATCTATCACCACTAGAACAGCCTGATTATTACTGATTATAGTAGAAGGACAGTAGAGAACACAGGAGAGGTGAGAACTGATTATCTGTCACCACTAGATCACCCTGATTATCACTGATTATAGCAGAAGGACAGTAGAGAACACAGGAGAGGTGAGAACTGATTATCTGTCACCACTAGATCACCCTGCTTATCACTAATTATAGTATAAAAACAGGGGAGAACACAGGAGAGGTGAGAACTGATTATCTGTCACCACTAGATCACCCTGCTTATTACTGTATATAGTATAAGGACAGGAGAGAACACAGGAGAGGTGAGAACTGATTATCTATCACCACTAGAAAACTCTGCTTATTACTGTCTATAGTATAAGAACAGTAGAGAACACAATAGAGGTGAGAACTGATTATCTATCACCACTAGAACACCCTGCTTATCACTGTCTATAGTATAAGGACAGGAGAGAACACAGGAGAGGTGAGAACTGATTATCTATCACCACTAGAACATCCTGCTTATCACTGTCTATAGTATAAGGACAGGAGAGAACACAGGAGAGGTGAGAACTGATTATCTATCACCACTAGAACATCCTGATTATCACTGTCTATAGTATAAGGACAGGGGAGAACACAGAAGAGGTGAGAACTGATTATCTATCACCACTAGAACATCCTGCTTATCACTGTCTATAGTATAAGGACAAGGGGGAACACAGGAGAGGTGCGAACTGATTATCTATCACCACTAGAACACCCTGCTTATCACTGTCTATAGTATAAGGACAGGAGAGAACACAGGAGAGGTGAGAACTGATTATCTATCACCACTAGAACATCCTGCTTATCACTGTCTATAGCAGGCATCCTCAAACTGCGGCCGTCCAGCTGTTGTAAAACTACAACTCCCACCATGCCCTGCTGCAGGCTGATACCTGTAGGCTGTTTGGGCATGCTGGGAGTTGTAGTTTTGCAACATCTGGAGGGCCGCAGTTTGAGGATGCCTGGTCTATAGTATAAGGACAGGGGAGAACACAGGAGAGGTGAGAACTGATTATCTATCACCACTAGAACACCCTGCTTATCACTGTCTATAGTATAAGGACAGGAGAGGTGAGAACTGATTATCTATCACCACTAGAACATCCTGCTTATCACTGTCTATAGTATAAGGACAGGGGAGAACACAGGAGAGGTGAGAACTGATTATCTATCATCACTAGAACACCCTGCTTATCACTAATTACAGTATAAGAACAGTAGAGAACACAATAGAGGTGAGAACTGATTATCTATCATCACTAGAACACCCTGCTTATCACTGTCTATAGTATAAGGACAGGAGAGAACACAGGAGAGGTGAGAACTGATTATCTATCACCACTAGAACAGCCTGATTATCACTGATTATAGTAGAAGGACAGTAGAGAACACAGGAGAGGTGAGAACTGATTATCTGTCACCACTAGATCACCCTGATTATCACTGATTATAGTAGAAGGACAGTAGAGAACACAGGAGAGGTGAGAACTGATTATCTGTCACCACTAGAACAGCCTGATTATCACTGATTATAGTAGAAGGACAGTAGAGAACACAGGAGAGGTGAGAACTGATTATCTATCATCACTAGAACACCCTGCTTATCACTGTCTATAATATAAGGACAGGAGAGAGCACAGGAGAGGTGAGAACTGATTATCTATCACCACTAGAACACTCTGCTTATTACTGTCTATAGTATAAGGACAGGAGAGGTGAGAACTGATTACCTATCATCACTAGAACATCCTGCTTATCACTGTCTATAGTATAAGGACAGGGGAGAACACAGGATAGGTGAGAACTGATTATCTATCACCACTAGAACACCCTGCTTATCACTAATTATAGTATAAGAACAGTAGAGAACACAGTAGAGGTGAGAACTGATTATCTATCATCACTAGAACACCCTGCTTATCACTGTCTATAGTATAAGGACAGGAGAGGTGAGAACTGATTATCTATCACCACTAGAACATCCTGCTTATCACTGTCTATAGTATAAGGACAGGAGAGAACACAGGAGAGGTGAGAACTGATTATAGTATAAGAACAGTAGAGAACACAATAGAGGTGAGAACTGATTATCTATCACCACTAGAACAGCCTGATTATTACTGATTATAGTAGAAGGACAGTAGAGAACACAGGAGAGGTGAGAACTGATTATCTGTCACCACTAGATCACCCTGATTATCACTAATTATAGTATAAAAACAGGGGAGAACACAGGAGAGGTGAGAACTGATTATCTGTCACCACTAGATCACCCTGCTTATTACTGTATATAGTATAAGGACAGGAGAGAACACAGGAGAGGTGAGAACTGATTATCTATCACCACTAGAACACCCTGCTTATTACTGTCTATAGTATAAGAACAGTAGAGAACACAATAGAGGTGAGAACTGATTATCTATCACCACTAGAACACCCTGCTTATCACTGTCTATAGTATAAGGACAGGAGAGAACACAGGAGAGGTGAGAACTGATTATCTATCACCACTAGAACATCCTGCTTATCACTGTCTATAGTATAAGGACAGGAGAGAACACAGGAGAGGTGAGAACTGATTATCTATCACCACTAGAACATCCTGATTATCACTGTCTATAGTATAAGGACAGGGGAGAACACAGGAGAGGTGAGAACTGATTATCTATCACCACTAGAACATCCTGCTTATCACTGTCTATAGTATAAGGACAAGGGGGAACACAGGAGAGGTGCAAACTGATTATCTATCACCACTAGAACACCCTGCTTATCACTGTCTATAGTATAAGGACAGGAGAGAACACAGGAGAGGTGAGAACTGATTATCTATCACCACTAGAACATCCTGCTTATCACTGTCTATAGCAGGCATCCTCAAACTGCGGCCCTCCAGCTGTTGTAAAACTACAACTCCCACCATGCCCTGCTGCAGGCTGATACCTGTAGGCTGTTTGGGCATGCTGGGAGTTGTAGTTTTGCAACATCTGGAGGGCCGCAGTTTGAGGATGCCTGGTCTATAGTATAAGGACAGGGGAGAACACAGGAGAGGTGAGAACTGATTATCTATCACCACTAGAACACCCTGCTTATCACTGTCTATAGTATAAGGACAGGAGAGGTGAGAACTGATTATCTATCACCACTAGAACATCCTGCTTATCACTGTCTATAGTATAAGGACAGGGGAGAACACAGGAGAGGTGAGAACTGATTATCTATCATCACTAGAACACCCTGCTTATCACTGTTTATAGTATAAGAACAGTAGAGAACACAATAGAGGTGAGAACTGATTATCTATCATCACTAGAACACCCTGCTTATCACTGTCTATAGTATAAGGACAGGAGAGAACACAGGAGAGGTGAGAACTGATTATCTATCACCACTAGAACAGCCTGATTATCACTGATTATAGTAGAAGGACAGTAGAGAACACAGGAGAGGTGAGAACTGATTATCTGTCACCACTAGATCACCCTGATTATCACTGATTATAGTAGAAGGACAGTAGAGAACACAGGAGAGGTGAGAACTGATTATCTGTCACCACTAGAACAGCCTGATTATCACTGATTATAGTAGAAGGACAGTAGAGAACACAGGAGAGGTGAGAACTGATTATCTATCATCACTAGAACACCCTGCTTATCACTGTCTATAGTATAAGGACAGGAGAGAGCACAGGAGAGGTGAGAACTGATTATCTATCACCACTAGAACACTCTGCTTATTACTGTCTATAGTATAAGGACAGGAGAGGTGAGAACTGATTACCTATCATCACTAGAACATCCTGCTTATCACTGTCTATAGTATAAGGACAGGGGAGAACACAGGATAGGTGAGAACTGATTATCTATCACCACTAGAACACCCTGCTTATCACTAATTATAGTATAAGAACAGTAGAGAACACAGTAGAGGTGAGAACTGATTATCTATCATCACTAGAACACCCTGCTTATCACTGTCTATAGTATAAGGACAGGAGAGAACACAGGAGAGGTGAGAACTGATTATCTATCACCACTAGAACATCCTGATTATCACTGTCTATAGTATAAGGACAGGGGAGAACACAGTAGAGGTGAGAACTGATTATCTATCACCACTAGAACATCCTGCTTATCACTGTCTATAGTATAAGGACAAGGGAGAACACAGGAGAGGTGCGAACTGATTATCTATCACCACTAGAAGACCCTGCTTATCACTGTCTATAGTATAAGGACAGGAGAGGTGAGAACTGATTATCTATCACCACTAGAACACCCTGCTTATCACTGTCTATAGTATAAAGACAGGAGAGAACACAGGAGAGGTGAGAACTGATTATCTATCACCACTAGAAGAGCCTGATTATCACTGATTATAGTAGAAGGACAGTAGAGAACACAGGAGAGGTGAGAACTGATTATCTGTCACCACTAGATCACCCTGCTTATCACTAATTATAGTATAAAAACAGGGGAGAACACAGGAGAGGTGAGAACTGATTATCTATCACCACTAGAACATCCTGCTTATCACTGTCTATAGTATAAGGACAGGAGAGAACACAGGAGAGGTGAGAACTGATTATCTATCACCACTAGAACATCCTGATTATCACTGTCTATAGTATAAGGACAGGGGAGAACACAGTAGAGGTGAGAACTGATTATCTATCACCACTAGAACATCCTGCTTATCACTGTCTATAGTATAAGGACAAGGGAGAACACAGGAGAGGTGCGAACTGATTATCTATCACCACTAGAACACCCTGCTTATCACTGTCTATAGTATAAGGACAGGAAAGGTGAGAACTGATTATCTATCACCACTAGAACACCCTGCTTATCACTGTCTATAGTATAAAGACAGGAGAGAACACAGGAGAGGTGAGAACTGATTATCTTTCACCACTAGAACATCCTGCTTATCACTGTCTATAGTATAAGGACAGGAGAGAACACAGGAGAGGTGAGAACTGATTATCTATCACCACTAGAACATCCTGATTATCACTGTCTATAGTATAAGGACAGGGGAGAACACAGGAGAGGTGAGAACTGATTATTTATCACCACTAGAACACCCTGCTTATCACTGTATATAGCATAAGGGACAGGAGAGAACACAGGAGAGAACACAGGAGAGGTGAGAACTGATTATCTATCATCACTAGAACACCCTGCTTATCACTGTATATATAAGGACAGAAGAGGTGAGAACTGATTACGATTATATTATATGATTATTATTACTGATAATTGTTACTATTATATGATTATTACTATTATTAGTATCTTCCAAAAGCCATTGTACTTTTTTTTTAACAAACGCTGCACAACTAGATTTATCGCATGCATCATTCAGGGAGCAGGTGTTATTTCTCCAAAACACAGAGCAGCCACAATGTTCCTGCGATTGTCTCTGACCACCTTGCCCAGTTGGAGTTCGGTGAGGAGACAGCCAGCGCGGTTGTTTGCTGCTTAATGCACTTTAGGCTACATGCACACGACTGTTGTTTTTTGCTGTCCGCAAATCGCGGATCCGTCTTCCTTTTTTTTCATATCCACATTTGTTCCGTGTGTCCGCAAATTTAGTAGGTTCTGTTTCCGTGTGTCTTCCATATTTTGAACCCCAAAAAAACTTAAAAAAATGGAAGGCTTGAAACAGTTTCTTAAAGTACCTGTACAAGTGCCCTGGTTTCCAAGCAACCATCCGCAAAAAAAACGGATGCGGATGACAAACAGATGGCTTCCGTTGGTCATCCGCATTTTTTGCGGACCCATTGACTTCTATGGGTCCACAAACCGTTTTTTGCGGACAAGAATAGGACATTCCATATTTTTTTTTGCGTACGTGAAATGTGGATAGCGGACGCGGACAGGCAACGGAAGAGGCATCCGCATTTTTTACAGATCTATAGAAATGAAAGGGAAACCATCGGATCCGCAAAAAACCCGGAACGGAGGCCGCAAAAAAACACTGCCGTGTGTATGTAGGCTTAGAAAGTATTTGGCTATGTGGTTACTATCACCCACGGAGGTAAGCTCTAAAACGGCAACGCTTCACATGATGGGAAGAAGGGGGAGTGGGAGCGATGTTCTGCCCTGCTTCTGTTTAGGACGGGATATCCATGGAGGAGGCCGATAAGTGCCTGGTGTCGGAACAAACGTGGAGGTGTCAATAGGACATGGCCTTCTTGCTACAGTGCTGCCTCGCTGCAAAAACATTGATCTAATGGGCTGTGAAAGGCATGAACTGTTCCAGTCCATAACCGTGGCTCCAGGTGTCCATTTTGTGCACCGTGCTGCACAGCTAGAGCTGCAAGGAGTGGCCTACATTCACCGTCACTTGACAGTACAATGCAGGGATGGCTTTTTTTGAAAAAAATGCCAGCTAGATAACTTCTAGTGAGGCTGAGCACATGCCATTAGCCCCCTAAAGGCAACAGAATCCACAAAGTGGTACCACAGAGACTGCACCACAAGCAACTTGTGCAAGCAGAGTTGTTTCTTGGCCACACCAGGGGTGTAACTATAGGGGAAGCAGGGGAAGCGGCTGCTTTGGGGCCCTGACCCAGAAGGGGCCCATCCAAGAGGAAGAGAAGTACTAAAAGATTTTGTCAGGGCCCCTCAACAGTATTACACAATGAAATGATATACAGTGGCAGTATAGACAGTGTAGAAAACGGATTGAACAGCTGCCGGACCTGGTCTGAGAGAGCCATCTTTACTAGCCACAGGACAGGGAGCTGCGTGAAAGGGAGGGGCTGTGAAAAAATTACTGGGGGAGGGGGCCCCATTCAAAAATTTGCTGTAGGGCCCAGTCATTTCTAGTTACGCCACTGGGCCACACATTCCATTATCGATGGCTGATGGAGGGACAGAATAGGAGGAGGCATAGTCTGAGCAGTAGAAGCAGTAACTGATGATGACTTGTACACAGTACTGCACATGGATGCCGCCTGGCTGCCACAAAGGAGACCGGGATAAGGAGGAATCTCTTGTTGTGGTCGCTGACAGACACCTCTGTCCCTCCCATGGCTTATTGTAATCTGGCAGATCTTGCACAGGGCATTGCTTTTGTTTTCCAGCACCGTGGAGAAAAACTGCCAGACAGGAGATACTTGCACACTCCACACAGAGCTCGCTGCAGCCAAGCTTGTTTTAGGTCTGGCACGTTTTCAGCCTGCGACCACAGTATCATCAGCATCACCAGTTCCCAAGCTGACAATACTAGAAGTAGATCTGGCCCTGTCAGCTTATGGGTGGTTCTAACTGGATGTTGCCTTCACTCTGTATTGCTGCCACTGCCACCATCCTCTTCCTCTGATGTTACCTTCGTCTCAGCACCCTGATCTAGCTCCCAGATCCTGTCCAACACACAATCATTGTAATAGTCCTCAACCTCCCGCCATGAAAACTGTGATATGTCATCATGGGCTTCCTAGCCCCCTCCAGATTCCCTGATTTATACTTGTCTGGAGTTCCACTGCTGCTACCACTGCCCCTACCACCACCAGTGTAGATACAGGTGCCACTACTCCTTACCTCCACCAGTGCAGCTACAGGTGCCACTACTCCTACCACCACAGGCACAGCTATACATGGGGTGCCCCTTCTCCCCCGAATCTCCTCCTCATGGTGGTCTAAACACTGAGCCATCCAGTCCACAGTTCCATCCTCTGTGTCCTCAATAATTAGGAGCCCGGGAGAACTGTGGCCAACTACTACTACTCCTGGCAGGTATTGATACTGCTGGTACTACATACATGTGTGGGTCTTTCATTTTGTACTCTTCCATTTCTCAGACATTTTATTATGAGGCCTATAAATGAAAAGTCAGGGGTTTGGTACAGACAGATTATTTAACAGGACAAGCAAAATGGCAACTGTGTTTTTTGTAATTTAAAGACAGTGGCACAATTAAATGTCTCTCCACTTCTACAAGGTTTAAACTCTAGTGTAATGGATAATGTAGAGATGATATCTTCAGCAGCATGATATGTTTAGGGACATACAGAAGACAAGGAGGAGTAGCTGTTGGGGAGGGAGCTCTCTAGAGGGATCGGATAAATGATGCTGTAATCTTGTAGTTCACAGGATGTCAGCCACACAGGATAGACTGGTCTCCTGTCTGACAGGACAGCAAGCCTCGGACTGGTGGTCAGACTGGAGATCACATGACCAGGTGTCCATAATAAAAGGTTCAAAATGTACGGATGCATCTGAGCAGCTAGAAAATTATTGATGAGTTAGAATTATATGTGCGGATGGAAATAATCCGATATAGCTTTTCCAATAATCAACCTTTAATATTATCAGGGGCGTAGCTGTAAGGCAGGGGTGGGGAACCTCAGGCCCGCGAGCCGTAGGCAGGTCGCGGGACCATTTCTTGTGTCAGAACATATTTTCAAAATGACCACTTCCATTATTTCTGTAACTTACCCTAAGTCACTTATATCTTTGACCAAATATACCCATCACATTTTTACATTGAGAATTTTGTATGGCCCCGAACGATGTTACAAATATCCAAATGGCCCTCGGCAGCAAAAAGGTTCCCCACCCCTGCTGTAAGGGGTGAAGTCGCTACTGGGCCTAGGAGCCTGAGGGGGCCCAAAGACCCTTGTGCCACACAAGAAGACACCGGTACTATACAAAGTTCATGCAGGTCAAGTTACATCTCTGGCTGGAGGGAAGGGGTAAAGTCAAGAATTTGGCATGGGGCAGGGGATGCAGTTTAAATTTTCTCCTCAGGCAGCACGAAGGCTATGTGCTTCCCTGCCCCTGGCCACAAAGCACTAAAGGAAGGGGCCCAAGCTGAACTCTTGCACCAGGGCCCATGAGCCTTTAGCTACGCCCCTGAATATTATATTGTACTCTATGCAAATAAGAAGGAGGACATGCATCTACATGTGCTAGAGTAGAATCCGTGGTATGATCTTGGTGCTACCATTCTGACAGTAAGGAGACACCAGAAGACTGCACCCTAGACTACAAAACCCTTGAATGTAATGATGCATTTATCTCCTGATGTTCATGGTCAAGCTGACAATCTGGGCACGACTCTGGTTGACCATCTGTAGTGTTGCATGGTCCCAGCCTAAGACCAGTCTACACAGGCAGAAAATAGTGAGAAGATCCAGACAACATGTAATGTCTATGGTCAGCTGTAATCCTGTCATCTCCATCTTTATCATTATACAAGGATAAAACATAATATACTGGTGGATAAAACAAGACTGAACACAAGATCTTCTCAGCCTTCTACAGATCATAGGGGACATTTCATGAGACCTTATCTCCATCTACCTGATCATCCTGTGGGACATTGTGATGTTCTTCTGAACCATCCTGTGGAAGAAGAGGACTGGGACATCTCTCCGGTGTTCTTCTCTCTTCCTTATCTGTAGGAAACACATCCAGTGACTGAATTCATCCCTTACATACAGATAATGAGAGGACGTGTGTATTTAGTCATGTCTATTACCTGGTGGTGTGAGGGGCCGGTGATCCTCCATCATGACGTCCTTGTACTGATCTTTGTGTCCTTCTAAATACTCCCACTCCTCCATGGAGAAATAGACGGTGACATCCTGACACCTTATAGGAACCTGACAACACAATGATACGGTCATCACCCAGATCCCTTCATAGCATTCCTGTATAATGTCCCAGCATTCCCAGCAGTGTCACCTCTCCAGTCAGCAGCTCCATCATCTTGTTGGTGAGCTCTAGGATCTTCTCTCTATTGGTCTCCTCATGTATCAGGGGGTGAGGTGGAGGCCCTGTGATTGGGCTCAGGGTTCTTCCCCATCCTTCAGACACAGGGTCCTGACAGCGCCCACTAGAGGTCTTCTTCACTACTGTGTAGTCCTGGTTATGGAGAGACACAGTAATAAATATCACTCCATACATCTCCAGAGTCCCTCACCTCTCCAGTCATGTCCATCTGTTAGTAACATAGATAAGATGATGTAATGTGACATCATCAGAATCTCTCACCTCTCCAGTAAGCCGGAAGAGGATCTCTAGGGTGAGATTTATTATCCTCTCCGCCATCTTGTCTCTGTCCATCCTTGCCGGGTCAATCAGGAGAAAGATCTTATATAGAAGATGCCACTGAGTGGATCCTATATTGTAGGAACCTGAATGGAAAGAAGATGAGTAGAGTTGAGCGAACTTCTGTTTTAAGTTCGTTTTCCAAAGTTCGGGTTCGGGTTATCCAAGCATCCTGTTATGGATTCCGCTACCACGGACCATAACGGCATTTGGAATCCATATGGGATTCTTCAATGAACCCAAACCTTGGACAACACGGAGGACTTGGGGTGACGTCACCGTCATGTGATCAGTGCAGGGGGCGTGGCTCAGTACTGGATTAGATAAGAGGTGGTAGCCTACGACAGTTTCAGGATGTGTCATGAAATCCAATATATAGAAAATACAAAACATAAGTTGATCAACAAGTCATAAAACTGGGAATAAAAAAAATGTATAGAATAAAATTAAGATAGACATGCAGAGGGATCTAACACCCGGAATGAAGATCACATTAGCCCTTTTACACTACATGTGTATGTTATTCTATATTTGTTCCTTCCCAGTTTTATGACTTGTTGATCAACTTGGTTGTTTTGTATTTTCTATATATTGGATCTTATAATCTAGATCATTTGTAGGTTTCATTTGTTAGTATATAGAACAACTGAAAAAACCACAGGGTGTGCATTGTGAGTGACTAGAATACTACAAGAACACGGTCCGGCCCAGGTTCTGATATCAGCACAGCTCCGTATAAGGAGTGATTGGTCCCTCATTTTTATACTATTGCAACCACTGAGGAAGAAACGTGCAGTTTCGAAATGCGTCTGGTGTAACTGCGGTATAAATCCATTGAGTGCAATTGTGGCACCAACTTATTGAGAGGAATAAATGTATCCTTCATACCATTCCATAGGTGAGCAGAGGTCATCAATATCAGATCGGGGGGGGGGACACCCGGCACTCCCAGTGGATCAGCTGTATGAAGAAATGGTACATGCTGTGCGCGCCTCCCGTCTCCTATCTCTCTTCCTATTTGCCATAGACATGACATCGGTGAGCAGAACAGGAGACTCATACAGCTGACCTATGGGGGTGCCCGATGTTGAATCCCTGCCAATCCGATACGGATGACCTATCTTGAGGATAGGTCATAAATATTAAAATCCCAGAGAACCTCTTTAAAAAGTAATTTGGGAAATTTGCCTAAAAATTTTAATTGTTTCTAAACTTCTAAGTGTACTTTCACACTTGCGGCAGAGTGATCTGGCAAGTAGTTTCGGATCACTTTGATGGAACTCAATGCCAGAAAAGAAAAACACTAGTGTGAAAGTACCCTAAGCCTGTTATAAGCTCCTGACATATCGGGGATGTAAAGTAATAACTAGCTTACGAGTTATCACCCGGAAAAGCAGAGAAATTAAAATTTTGAAAACTGAAATTTTCCTAGTTTTTTCTGAAAGGGTTAATGCAGGGAAATCTAACCGCATTTTGTCCGTCATCACGCACAGAGCGGTACAGGGTCTGCTCAAAAATATCCCTGTATTTAGCACCATCCATCTTTTCCTCAACTCTGACCAGTTTCCCAGTCCCCCCAGCACGATGCTGCCACCACCAGTTCTCACTGTGAAGATGGTGTTCTTTGGATGATGTGAGGTGTTGGGTTTGCGCCAGAAATAGCGTTTTCTTTGATGGCCGAAAAGTTCACTTTTAGTCTCATCAGACCAGAGCACCTTCTTCCATACATTTTGGGAGTCTCCCACATGCCTTTTAGCAAACTCACCATGTGCCAGTCATGGTCCCGCGTGTGACAGAGACCCCCAAAACAGTGCGTCATCCCCAGTGCCCCCAAAACAGTGCGTCATCCCCAGTGCCCCCAAAACAGTGCGTCATCCCCAGTGCCCCCAAAACAGTGCGTCATCCACAGTGCCCCCAAAACAGTGCGTCATCCACAGTGCCCCCAAAACAGTGCGTCATCCACAGTGCCCCCAAAACAGTGCGTCATCCACAGTGCCCCAAAACAGTGCGTCATCCACAGTGTGACCAAAACAGTGCGTCATCTACAGAGACCCCCATAACAGTGACATCCACAGCGCCCCCATAACAGTGTCACCCACCGTGACCCCATAACAGTGTCATTCACAATGCCCCCATAACAGTGTCATCCACAGCCCCCATAACAGTGACATCCACAGTGCCCCCATAACAGTGTCATCCACAGTGTTAAATTAATTCGGCCACTGATCACACACTGCCAACATACAGAGGGTGATGCCCCACATCATATACATTTCAGTTCAGCCCGGCCCAAATTTATTTAACCCTTTAAAAACACCAGTTACTTATTGAAATCATTTGACGGTGTCCGTCTGTCGACTTTGCTGCCAGTTCTTGTGCCCAGAACCTGTTTGGGCTGAACTCACTTGCATTTGGCGCGGGCGCCACCCTCTGTATGTCACCAGTGTCAGATCAGCGCCCAAATTCATTTCAGTCTTTAAATCTCACTTTTATGCCCATTGTGTGCCCGTCTTTTGTATTTTAATGCCGCTTTCATCTGATTTCCCCTCTGGACTGCAACTTTTGAAAAAGAAACCAACTTCAGTCTTGTGTCCTGTATTTATATATCATTGGGGGGTGTGATCCTCTTCTTGTAGCGCCACTCATTTTTATCCAGTCATGTTTTTAACGATTTTTCAAAAAGTATGAATTTTTATGTTTTGGGTGTTCCAGTCCCCTGCTCCAGTCAACGTCTCTGAGATCTCCTAGACATGTCTTCAATATAACGCCCCCTGTTCCAGTCCACGTCTCTGAGATCTCCTGGATATGTCTTCTATAGAACGCCCCCTGCTCCAGGCCAAGTCTCTGAGGTCTCCTGGATATGTCTTCTATATAACGCCCCCTCCTCCAGTCCACGTCTCAGAGATCTCCTGGATATGTCTTCTATATAACGCCCCTCCTCCAGTCCACGTCTCAGATCTCCTGGATATGTCTTCTATATAATACCCCGTGTTCCAGTCCAAGTCTCTGAGAACTCCTGGATATGTCTTCTATATAACGCCCCCTGCTCCAGTCCACGTCTCTGAGATCTCCTGGATATGTCTTCTATATAACTCCCCTTGCTCCAGTCAACGTCTCTGACATCTCCTGGATAGATCTTCTATATAACGCCCCGTCCTGCAGTCCACGTCTCTGTGACCTCCTGGATTTGTCTTCTATATAACGCCCCCTGTTCCAGTCCACGTCTCTGAGATCTCCTGGATATGTCATCTATATGACGCCACCTGCTCCAGTCCACGTCTCTGAGATCTCCTGGATATGTCTTCTATATAACACCCCCTGTTCCAGTCCACGTCTCTGAGATCTCCTGGGCATGTCTTCTATAAAACTCCTCGTCCTCCAGTCCACGTCTCTGAGATCTCCTGGATATGTCTAATATAAAACGCCCCCTGTTCCTGTCCACGTCTCTGACATCTCCTGGATGTGTCTTCTATATAACATTCCCTGCTCCAGTCCACATCTCAGATTTCCTGGATATGTCTTCTATATAACGCCCACTCCTCCAGTCCACGTCTCTGAGATCTCCTGGATATGTCTTCTGTAAAATGCCCATGCTCCAGTCCACGTCTCTGACATCTCCTGGATATGTCTTCTATACAACACCCCCTGTTCCAGTCCACGTCTAAGAGATCTCCAGGGCATGTCCTCTATAAAACGCCCCCTCCTCCAGTTCACGTCTCTGAGATCTCCTGGATATGTCTTCTATATAACGCCCCCTCCTCCAGTCCACATCTCAGATCTCCTGAATACGTTTGCTATAAAATGCCCCCTGCTCCAGTCCACGTCTCTGACAACTCCTGGATATGTATTTTATATAACACCCGCTGCTCCAGTCCACGTCTCTGAGATCTCCTGGATATGTTTTCTATAAAATTCCCCGTGCTCCAGTCCACGTCTCTTAGATCTCCTGGATATGTCTTCTATAAAATGCCCCCTGCTCCAGTCCACATCTCTGACAACTCCTGGATATGTATTTTATATAACACCCGCTGCTCCAGTCCACGTCTCTGAGATCTCCTGGATATGTTTTCTATAAAATTCCCCCTGCTCCAGTCCACGTCTCTTAGATCTCCTGGATATGTCTTCTATAAAATGCCCCCTGCTCCAGTCCACATCTCTGACATCTCCTGGATATGTCTTCTATATAACGTCTCTGAGATGGAGTTCCACCTGGTGGGCACGTCCCATATGAGGCGGTGAGCGGGAAGGCCGAAGTTACGCTGTAGTGCAGACAGGCGAGCAGCTGCAGGATGTGAACGCCGGAAGCGTGCACAGACGGCCTGCACTTTATGCAGCAGCTCTGACATGTCGGGGTAGTTGTGAATGAACTTCTGCACCACCAAATTCAGCACATGCGCCAGGCAAGGGATGTGCGTCAAACCGGCTAGTCCCAGAGCTGCGACGAGATTTCGCCCATTATCGCACACCACCAGGCCGGGCTTGAGGCCCACCGGCAGCAACCACTCGTCGGTCTGTTGTTCAATACCCTGCCACAACTCCTGCGCGGTGTGGGGCCTGTCCCCCAAACATATGAGTTTCAGAACGGCCTGCTGACGTTTATCCCGGGCTGTGCTAAAGTTGGTGGTGAAGGTGTGTGGCTGACTGGATGAGCTGGTGGAAGCAGAGTAGGAGGAGGAGGCTACAGGAGGCAAAAAATGATGCCCTGCGATCCTTGGTGGAAGAAGGACGTGCGCCAAAGAACTCTCCGCCTGGGGCCCAGCCGCCACTACATTTACCCAGTGTGCAGTTAGGGAGATATATAGCGTCCCTGGCCGTGCTTACTGGTCCACGTATCTGTGGTTAGGTGGACCTTGCCACAGATGGCGTTGCGCAGTACACACTTGATTTTATCGGATACTTGGTTGTGCAGGGAAGGCATGGCTGTCTTGGAGAAGTAGTGGCGGCTGGGAACAACATACTGTGGGACAGCCATGGACATCAGCTGTTTGAAGCTGTCTGTGTCCACCAGCCTGAATGACAGCATTTCAAAGGCCAGTAGTTTAGAAATGCTGGCATTCAGGCCCAGGGCTCAATGGTGGCTAGGTGGGAATTTACGCTTTTTCTCCAAGGTTTGTGAGATGGAGAGCTGAACGCTGCCGTGTGACATGGTGGAGATGCTTGGTGACGCAGGTGGTGTTGTCGGTGGAACATCCTCTGTTTGGTGGGCGGCAGGTGCCAACATACGTCCCGAGGCGGAGGAAGAGGCCGAGGCAGCAGCAGAAGAGGGAGCAGGGGGAGCCAGAGTGAGTTCCTTGCTTTTAAGGTGTTTACTCCACTGCAGTTCATGCTTTGCATGTAGATGCCTGGTCATGCAGGTTGTGCTAAGATTCAGAACGTTAATGCCTCGCTTCAGGCTCTGATGGCACAGCGTGCAAACCACTCGGGTTTTTTCGTCAGCACATTGTTTGAAGAAGGGCCATGCGAGGGAACTCCTTGAAGCTGCCTTTGGGGTGCTCGGTCCCTGGTGGCGGTGACCAGTAGCAGGCGAACTCTCTTGGCAGCGGCTGTTCTGCTTTTGCCCCCTGCTCCCTCTTTTGCTACGCTGTTGGCTCGGTCTCACCACTGCCTCTTCCTCTGAACTATGAAAGTCAGTGGCACGACCTTCATTCCATGTGGGGTCTAGGACCTCATCGTCCCCTGCATCGTCTTCCACACAGTCTTCCTCCCTGACCTCCTGTTCAGTCTGCACACTGTAAAAAGACGCAGCAGTTGGCACCTGTGTTTCGTCATCATCAGAGACGTGCGGACTCCGATGAGGTGGTATTCCCATGTCCTCATCATCAGGAAACATAAGTGGTTGTGCATCAGTGCATTCTATGTCTTCCATCACTGGGGAAGGGCTAGGTGGATTCCCTTGGGAAACCCTGCCAGCAGAGTCTTCAAACAGTATAAGAGACTGCTGCATAACTTAAGGCTCAGACAGTTTCCCTGATATGCATGGGGGTGATGTGACAGACTGATGGGCTTGGTTTTCTGGTGCCACCTGTGCGCTTTCTGCAGAAGACTGGGTGGGAGATAATGTTGTGAACATGCTGGATCCACTGTCGGCCACCCAATTGACTAGCGCCTGTACCTGCTCAGGCCTTACCATCCTTAGAACGGCATTGGGCCCCACCAAATATCGCGGGTACTGGAACCTGAGGTAGTTGGTTCACTAGGATGAGTGGTTGTGGCAGAACGGCCACGTCCTCTCCTAGCACCAGAGGGTCCACTAACACCACCACGACCGCGTCCCTTACTAGATGTTTTCCTCATTGTTACCGTTCACCACAATAAGAAAATAATTATTTGGCCCAATGTATTGAATTCAAATTCAGGCCTTTTTTTACAGGCACCTAACACTATCTGCCTATTTATTCATGTACCGTATTACACTAATCCAGGCACAGCAGTAACCACTGATTTAGGGGAATATCTATTGTAGGCCTAGTATTTAGGCCCTGGATGAAAGGTATCCTTTTATGGACAGATTTACACTTGGAGATGCACAGCAGCGTGTGAAAAAATATGTAGGATTATGCCTTCAGCAATTGTATTTTAACACTTTGTGTAATATACCCTTTTACGGAAAGAAATACACTTGGAGATGCACGCTGAGTGTAATATACCCTTTTACGGACAGATGTACACTTACGTTTTGGGTATTGCTATTTTTGCAACTGAATTTCACCCCAGAAAATAATATATCTTATGACGGACACTATGAAACTTGTCCGGTCAGAGCTGGAACACCAGATTTACGGTATTGCTATTTTTGCAACTGAATTTCACCCCAGAAAATAATATATCCTTTGCCGGACACTATTATACTTGGCCAGCCACTGCTGGGACACCAGATTTAGGGGATTGCTATTTTGGCTATTGAATTTCACCCCAGAAAAAAAAAATCTATCCTTTGCCAGACAGCAGACAGTATTACACTTGGCTAGCCACAGCTGGAACACCAGATTTAGAGGATTGCTATTTTTTTAAGTGAATTTCACCTCTCAATAAAATATAGAAATTTCTATCCTGAGTTTCTAGGGGTGACAATAAGCACAGCCAAGCCCCTGATGTGGGATATAGCAAAAAAAAAAAAAAACCCTACTATTGATGGATTAATGGACTTGGTGGCAGCTTGTGCCGCCGATCATCCCAGAAAAAAGTGACAGAAAAAAACACTCTGGGCAGCCTGAAAACAGTGAGCAATTAACTAGCAGAAGTTGAATGATTCACAGCTGTAGATCGATCACTTCATTAGGTGCTTTTGCTGACTTTTCCCTGCCTAATCTCGACCTAACAGCAGCTGCATCCTATCCCTACACTAGTCAGAGCAGAGTGACGTGCGGCGCTACCTGACTCCAGCTTAAATAGAGGCTGGGTCACATGCTGCACTTGGCCAATCACAGCCATGCCATTAGTAGGCATGGCTGTGATGGCTTCTTAGGGCAAGTAGTATGACGCTTGTTAATTGGCTGCTTTGCAGGCTTTCAAAATGAGCCATAGAAATCACCGAACAACGAACCTGAACTTTTATGTAAATGTTCGGGTCCGTGTCACGAACACCCCAAAATTCGGTACGAACCCGAACTATACAGTTCGGGTTCGCTCATCCCTAGTCTTCTATAAAATGCCCCCTGCTCCAGTCCACGTCTCTGACATCTCCTATATATGTGTTCTATATAACATCCCCTGTTCCAGTCCACGTCTCTGAGATCTCCTGGATATGTCTTCCATATAACGCCCCCTGTTCCTGGCTTTTGTTGCCGCCCTTGAAATGCATTTTCCCTTACGTCCTAACCAGTGGCACAGATGGGGTATTCTGCCCGTGTGAACTGGTTAGGACAGGTAGAAGTTTTAATGAACAAAAAACAAACTAAGCACATACACGCCCTCCCTGCCCCCAATAAAGAGGGGGCGTGACCCCCAGGACATCGTGTTTTTTTCTGTCCTGTGGACAGACAGGACAGGTGGTCGCACTCTCTCCCTCGTTGGAGAGAGTGTTCTTTTTTTATTTGGAGCGTTTTTTCTTGCTCCGCTTCTTCCCACCGCCTACCCTCACCTTAAACCTCCTTCTGGGGGTCCGTAGTATTGCGGGCTCTCCTGTGCTTTTGCGCACCTGAGGGGAGAGAGTAGCGGTGGATGCGGCGTCCCACATGCTCTACTGGGCGCCGCCATCTTGCGGAAGTGACGTCATTTCCTGTCTCTGTCCAGCAGTCAGCAGGCTCCTGCGGCCGGAGTTTTTTCTTTTCGGTCTGGGTATTATATTGAGGGTGGTTTTTACCCATAATATACCAGGGGGGCCTATTATTTAAATTGCTTTTGAATCTTATAAAAATATAAGGGTTTTTAAAAGTTACGGTTGACCCGACCCTTTTGTGGGCGGAGCCTCATTTTTTTTGGCACCCAAACACTCCATTTAAGGCTGGAGAGGCTCCAGGCTCAGTCTCCTGGAGCGCAGATTTCTGTTAACCTCGAGTTTGTCCGTGTGTGGTTTGCAAGTGCTTTCTTGCAAATCCATTGTTTGATTGCGATTAAGCTTTCTTTGTCAACCATTTCTAGGATCTTCTGGGTAAAGATCCTGAAACTTGCTGTTAATGGTTTGTTTCCTTGAATTTTACATTTACTTCAAATCTCTTTAATTACAGCCATGTCTTCAACCGTGGACGGTGACCGGGAGCCCAGCAGGAAGACCACTGGCAAGAGACGCCACCTGCAGTGCCACGACTGCCAGATTGTGCTGGAGGATAGATACGCCTTTTCCCAGTGCCCGCCCTGTAGGGCCAAGACACTCCCTCAGCAGGAGGCGACGGTCCACGACGTTGTCGATTGGGTAAAGGGCTACATGGAGACCAACATAAACCAAGTGAACGCTTCTATAGAAGAATTGAAGCATGCCCTGGTTTCCAAGCGTCGACGTCCTTCCTCTCCCCATCGTGCGATGGAAGTTTCGGGGGTTCAGGATGTTAGAGATGGTTCGGCCTCTTCCTCCTCCGAGGACGACGGTTTTTCATATTTTTTCCCGCCAGAAAAAGCCTAACGGCTGCTAAGATCCATCCGGTCGGGGGACCAGGACATTGATCCGGGGGAAGCCTCATCTTCTGCCTCTAAGGGGCCTAGGGCCTTTAAAGAGGATAATTCCCTCCTGTCTCTGATCAAGACGGAATCGAAAAAGCCGGAAAAAGTTCCAGTATTGACCAAAAGATTCAAAGCTGTATTTCTGGTCAAAGAGGATCAGGTGTCTTACTGGGGGCCTGTCCCTAAAGTGGACATGGCGATATCGAAATTGTCAAGAAGGACCCTAATCCCATCAGACGATGGGTCAAGTTTGCAGGATCCAATGGATCGGAAGGCGGATTGCGCCCTTAGGCGCGCTTATTCGTCAGCCTCGGCCTCCGCCTCGGTCTCGATTCCTTCTTCAGAGGTGGCGAATTTCCTAAAGACAAGATTCGCCCAGATTCAGTCCGACCTAGACTAGGGGGTCTCTAGGGACGACATTTTGGCCTCTTGGAAGACGGGCAGCCTTGCCATAGACTTCCTGTGCGACGCAGCTCCACAACAGTTGAAGCTGGCATCTAAGTCCATGGCCCTCTCAACCGCGGGCAGGCATCCGCTTTGGTTGAAACCTTGGAAGGCCGATACGACCTCTAAACACAATATTTGCACCATGGCATACGAACCCGGCAAACTCTTTGGTGCAGAGCTGGACCAAATAATGGAAGGGCTGTCGGACAAGAAGGGCAAGTCCCTTCCCCAGCAGTCTTTTCGTGGTTTGGGCAAAAGGTTCAGTTCCAGGTCGGAACCTCAACCTAGAGCCCAGAGAGATTGGGGCTCCAGTAGAGGAGGAAAATCCTCTAGGGATTCTAGACCCCCCAAGAAGTCCTCGACGCTCTGATTGCGGGCCTCCTTGAGGCTCTTGGTATTTAGCCGGTCTGACTGGAAATCCCATGCCCCCTTCTCCCCACATTCCCGTAGGCGGACACCTACAGAATTTTCTACCTTGTTGGCAGGATCATATCCAGGACCAATGGGTCCTGCGGATAATTTCACAGGGGTACCTTGTGGACTTGAGCAGTCCTCCTTGGACAAGTTCGTCCAAACAAGGCTTCTTCCCTGCAACAAGCAAAAGATTCTAGAGAATTATGTTCTAGAATACTTTCAGAAGAGGGCCTTAGAAGAAGTTCCTCTCCAAGAGAGGGGAACAGGTATCTACTCCCCAGTTTTTCTGGTTCCCAAGAATACCGGAGGTTGGAGGATGATTATAGATTTGAGGTACTCAAAAGAAGTTCTGTATGGAAACTATCCAGTCGGTGACCAATCTTCTTTTGCCGGAAGATTTCTTGGCAACCTTAGACCTCAAGGATCCTTATCTGCATATTCCCATCCATCCTGAGTCCAGAAGATTCTTAAGGATCGCGGTAAACATCGGGGGGGTCCTAAGATATTTTAAGTTTGTGGCCCTCCCATTTGGGATTTCTTCAGCCCCACACACTTTCACCAAGGTCAAGACAGCATGACCGCTGTACTATATATCAACAAGCAGGGAGGCACGAGGTCACAAAGTCTCCTGAAAGAGATAGGGGTGATACTGGATTGGGTTCAGGCTGGCCTACATTTTCCCTCCAATTTCCTTGATACCAAGGGTCTTGATGAAAATCAGGCAGGACCAAGCGTCAGTCATCGCCATTATCCCATACTTGCCGAAAAGAGCTTGGTTTACCCAACTCTTACAGATGAGTCGGGGTCAATTTCTGAGGCTTCCCCCAGAGAGAGTACTGGTGTTGGGGGGACACGCAGATCGCCTCAAATCTTCGAATGTTCAACCTGACGTCCTGGAGGTTGATCAGTCCCTTCCAAGGATAGAAGGGCTATCGGGGTCTGTCTTGAGAACCTTAGAGCACTCCAGATCAGAAGCTACCAATAAGGCCTACTCCAGAATCTGTAAGATTTTTTCATCTTGGTGTTCTAGGCATCAGCAGACATCTGCTGAAGCGTCTATCCCGGTAATTCTCCAATTCTTACAAGATGGTCTGGACAAGGGGTTATCACCCTCTACCCTCAAAGTGCAGGTCTCAGCAATCTCTGCTTGTCTCAACAGAGCTGTTTCTCAAGACCCCCTTATCAAGAGATTCCTGAAGGGAGCCTCAAGATTGAAGCCTACAGTAATTAGACCTTTCCCTGTTTGGGATTTATCGGTCGTGCTCAGGGGGTTGGCATCTCCCCCCTTTGAGCCCCTAGAGGAGGCGGGACTCAAGTTCTTGACCAGGAAAATCACCTTCCTATTGGCTGTTACCTCTGCAAAGTGAGTTGGGGAACTCCAAGCATTTTCTGCTTTTGAGCCTTATACGAAGTTCCTGCAAGATCGGGTACTTCTCAGAATTTTACCTACTTTTATTCCAAAGGTTCCTTCCTTTGACAATATCAACCGGGTGATTTCCCTGCCGACTTTGGCTCCACCCCCCTCCTCTGAAGAAAGAGAGCTCCATACCCTCGACATTTCGAGATGTCTTCGGATTTACCTGGATCGCTCCAAGGTATTTAGGAAGGATGAAAACCTCCTTATCCTCTTTTCCGGTACCCATAAGGGGAGGAAAGCCTCTAAGCCCTCCCTTAGTCAATGGATTAAAGAGGCAATTCGAGAGTCTTATATGTCTCAGGGCTCGGAGCCCGTTGAATTTGTAAGGGCCCACTCTACTCGAGCGGTGGCCACTTCTTTTGCAGAGAGAAGCTCGATCCCATTGGACGTGATCTGTAAGTCAGCTTCTTGGAGTTCTCACTCCACTTTTATCTCACACTATAGAGTGGATGCTAGAATACATAGTTATTCCTCTTTTGGCCGGACAGGGTTGACTTCCCCCAGGCATGAGGACCCTCCCATGGGGCTTTCTACTTGCTAAATCCCCATCTGTGCCACTGGTTAGGACGTAAGGGAATCGTTAATTTCTAACGATAATTTGTTTTCCCTTAGTCCTAACATTGGCACACAAATATCCCCCCCCCCTTAGTTATACTGTAAATTATTGGTTTTTTTTTTGTGTACTTGTAATGACACGATATTCTGGGGGTCACGCCTCCTCTTTATTGAGGGCAGGGAGGGCGTGTATGTGCTTAGTTTGTTTTTTGTTCATTAAAACTTCCACCTGTCCTAACCAGTTCAAGGCGGCAGAATACCCCATCTGTGCCACTGTTAGGACTAAGGGAAAACAAATTATTGTTAGAAATTAACGAGTGTACTAGAACCAACCTTTTGTGATTTGTATTTTATGTTATTACCTTTAAGCCCATGTCCTGCCCCGGAATCCTGCGTCTTTACTTCCTGCTTCATGTTCTCTGGAATTTGTTGATTAGGCTGAGTTCACACTGCAGTTATTTGATCAGTTATTTCCATCAGTTATTGTGAGACAAAACCTGGTGTGGGTGAAAACCACAGAACAAGTGCAGATCTTTCCATTACACCTCATCTCTGAGTCGGCTTCACTACTGGTCTGGGCTCAATAATGGAAGGAAATAACTGACCAAATAACTGAAGTGTGAACTTGGCCTTAAAGGGGTTGTCCCATCTCAAGCAATGGGGACATATCGCTAGGAAAAGTCCCCATTGTCTGATAGGTGCGGGTCCCACCGCTGCAACCCACCTACAACGAGAACGGAGCCCCGAAACCTCTATTATTTTCTATGGGGCCGGCGAATATAGCTGAACGCTGGCTCAGCTATCTCATTCGGCTCCATAGAAATGAATGGGAGCATGGGCCGTACTATACTATACTATGGGAGAGGCGGGGAGCAGCGCTTGGTGGTGGACAGACCCCGGAAAATCTGGGGTCCTCCAGCCACAGCTTTCTCCACTCCGTTCCCGATATAGGTGCAGGTCCCAGCAGTGGGACCCGCACCTATCAGACAATGGGGGCATATCCTAGCAATATGCCCCCATTGTCTGAGATGGGAATACCCATTTAAGGGCGGATGGAGCTGTGTATATTTGTGGCTGTGGAGCCTTATATGTGTGGATTTGGTGAGTGTTCCCCTTACCTGGGTGGGGTGTGTCCTCCTCTGACAATCCATCACTATGGAGCGTCCTGGGCTTTAATTTCTAGCACCATGCAGTAGTCGGGCTCCAGGCTGTGCTGCAGGAGAGGGTACAGGACCTGTGATGATGTCATGAACATGTGATCAGGTGTGGGAGGAGTCAGGCTCCAGGCTGTGCTGCAGGAGAATGTACAGGACCTGTGATGATGTCATGACCATGTGATCATGTGTGGGAGGAGTTCTGTAGATCACATGGCCGGGTTTATCTGCTGTGTGTGGGAGACTGAGTCTATATGGAGCAGTGCGGTAAGCCTGTAATGTCTGTATAGATGAGTTGTATCCGTGTAATGTCTGTGTAGTTGAGCTGTATGCGCATACAACCAAGCTGTTTATGAGTAATATGCCTCTGAAGACTTGTATCAGTGAGTGCAGCAGAGCTGTGTATGTGTAATGTTCAGTTACTACAACCGAGTCTTTGTCATGTCCATGTAGCAGAGCCGGCGATGTGATCTGCTGGTATCGGGGCTCGGTGTGTGCTCAGGAGATGTTTAGGGGTAACTCTATCCCTTTTATCCATATCAGTTATTAGAAATAATAGAAGTGAAGAAGTCCTGCTGTGTGGAGGTGAGAGCCGACATGAAGCTGCTTCTCTGTAGGTCATGAAGTCTTCTTTGGGTGGGATTTCTTCCGGCTTCGTTCTGGACTCTGGAAGCCTCAGCTTTTCTGTTTGTGTCGGGGCTGGGGATGGATTTGTTGGTTCTGCTCCGTGTGAGACGCAGGGTGAGAGCTTGTGGTGTTGTAGAAGACAGCGGCTGCATCTGCATCAGGAAGAGAAGATATGACCTGCGCTGATGATCTGGTCACCTACTTCAGAGACAAGATCGGTTACATCTGGCAGGAAATAATCTCCCAGTCCCAACCAATTTCGCTCCTCCTCCCTCCCGCACTTCCATGTTCTCTCTCTCCTCCTTTGACGCTATAACAGATGAAGAAGTCTTTAGGCTTCTCTCTGCTTCTCGACCCACCACATGTAGCAGTGATCCTATCCCCTCACACTTTCTCCAGTCTCTCTCCCCGGCTGTCATTACTCACCACCTGTAGCAGTGATCCTATCCCCTCACACCTTCTCCAGTCCCTCTCCCCGGCTGTCATTACCCACCACCTGTAGCAGTGATCCTATCTCCTCACACCTTCTCCAGTCCCTCTCCCCGGCTGTCATTACCCACAACCTGTAGCAGTGATCCTATCTCCTCACACCTTCTCCACTCCCTCTCCCCGGCTGTCATTACCCACCACCTGTAGCAGTGATCCTATATCCTCACACCTTCTCCAGTCCCTCTCCCCGGCTGTCATTACCCACCACCTGTAGCAGTGATCCTATCCCCTCACACCTTCTCCAGTCCCTCTCCCCGGCTGTCATTACCCACCACCTGTAGCAGTGATCCTATCCCCTCACACCTTCTCCAGTTCCTCTCCCCGGCTGTCATTACCCACCACCTGTAGCAGTGACCCTATCCCCTCACACCTTCTCTAGTCCCTCTCCCCGGCTGTCATTACCCACCACCTGTAGCAGTGATCCTATCCCCTCACACCTTCTCCAGTCCCTCTCCCCTGCTGTCATTACCCACCACCTGTAGCAGTGATCCTATCCCCTCACACCTTCTCCAGTCCCTCTCACCGGCTGTCATTACCCACCACCTGTAGCAGTGATCCTATCCCCTCACACCTTCTCCAGTCCTTCTCCCCGGCTGTCATTATCCACCACCTGTAGCAGTGATCCTATCCCCTCACACCTTCCCCAGTCCCTCTGCCCGGCTGTCATTACCCACCACCTGTAGCAGTGATCCTATCCCCTCACACCTTCTCCAGTCCTTCTCCCCGGCTGTCATTACCCACCACCTGTAGCAGTGATCCTATCCCCTCACACCTTCTCCAGTCCCTCTCCCCGGCTGTCATTACCCACCACCTGTAGCAGTGATCCTATCCCCTCACACCTTCTCCAGTCCCTCTCCCCAGCTGTCATTACCCACCACCTGTAGCAGTGATCCTATCCCCTCACACCTTCTCCAGTCCCTCTCCCCGGGTGTCATTACCCACCACCTGTAGCAGTGATCCTATCCCCTCACACCTTCTCCAGTCCCTCTCCCCGGCTGTCTTTACCCACCACCTGTAGCAGTGATCCTATCCCCCTCACACCTTCTCCAGGCCCTCTCCCCGGCTGTCATTACCCACCACCTGTAGCAGTGATCCTATCCCTCACACCTTCTCCAGTCCCTCTCCCCGGCTGTCATTACCCACCACCTGTAGCAGTGATCCTATCCCCTCACACCTTCTCCAGTCCCTCTCCCCAGCTGTCATTACCCACCACCTGTAGCAGTGATCCTATCCCTCACACCTTCTCCGGTCCCTCTCCCCGGCTGTCATCACCCACCACCTGTAGCAGTGATCCTATCCCTCACACCTTCTCCAGTCCTTCTCTCCGGCTGTCATTACCCACCACCTGTAGCAGTGATCCTATCTTCTCACTCCTTCTCCAGTCCCTCTCCCCGGCTGTCATTACCCACCACCTGTAGCAGTGATCCTATCCCCTCACACCTTCTCCAGTCCCTCTCCCCGGCTGTCTTTACCCACCACCTGTAGCAGTGATCCTATCCCCTCACACCTTCTCCAGTCCCTCTCTCCGGCTGTCATTACCCACCACCTGTAGCAGTGATCCTATCCCCTCACACCTTCTCCAGTCCCTCTCCCCAGCTGTCATTACTCACCACCTGTAGCAGTGATCCTATCCCCTCACACCTTCTCCAGTCCCTCTGCCCGGCTGTCATTACCCACCACCTGTAGCAGTGATCCTATCCCTTCACACCTTCCCCAGTCCCTCTCACAGGCTGTCATTACTCACCACCTGTAGCAGTGATCCTATCCCCTCAAACCTTCCCCAGTCCCTCTCCCCGGCTGTCATTACCCACCACGTGTAGCAGTGATCCTATCCCCTCACACATTCTCCAGTCCCTCTCCTCGGCTGTCATTACCCACCACCTGTAGCAGTGATCCTATCCCCTCACACCTTCCCCAGTCCCTCTCCCCGGCTGTCATTACCCACCACCTGTAGCAGTGATGCTATCCCCTCACACCTTTCCCAGTCCCTCTCCCCGGCTGTCATTACCCACCACCTGTAGCAGTGATCCTATCCTCTCACACCTTCTCCAGTTCCTCTCCCTGGCTGTCATTTCCCACCACCTGTTGCAGTGATCCTATCCCCTCATACCTTCTCCAGTCCCTCTCCCCGGCTGTCATTACCCACCACCTGTAGCAGTGATCCTATCCCCTCACACCTTCTCCAGTCCCTCTCTCTGCCTGTCATTACCCACCACCTGTAGCAGTGATCCTATCCCCTCACACCTTCTCCAGTCCCTCTCCCCGGCTGTCATTACCCACCACCTGTAGCAGTGATCCTATCCCCTCACACCTTCTCCAGTCCCTCTCCCCGGCTGTCATTACCCACCACCTGTAGCAGTGATCCAATGCCCTCACACCTTCCCCAGTCCCTCTGCCCGGCTGTCATTACCCACCACCTGTAGCAGTGATCCTATCCCCCACACCTTCACCAGTCCCTCTCCCCGGCTGTCATTACCCACCACCTGTAGCAGTGATCCTATCCCTCACACCTTCTCCTGTCCCTCTGCCCGGCTGTCATTACCCACCACCTGTAGCAGTGATCCTATCCCCCACACCTTCTCCAGTCCCTCTCCCCGGCTGTCATTACCCACCACCTGTAGCAGTGATCCTATCCCCTCACACCTTCTCCTGTCCCTCTCCCTGGCTGTCATTACCCACCACCTGTAGCAGTGATCCTATCCCCTCACACCTTCCCCAGTCCCTCTCACAGGCTGTCATTACCCACCACCTGTAGCAGTGATCCTATCCCCTCAAACCTTCCCCAGTCCCTCTCCCAGGCTGTCATTACCCACCACCTGTAGCAGTGATCCTATCCCCTCAAACCTTCTCCAGTCCCTCTCCCCGGCTGTCATTACCCACCACCTGTAGCAGTGATCCTATCCCCTCACACCTTCTCCAGTCCTTCTCCCCGGGTGTCATTACCCACCACCAGTAGCAGTGATCCTATGCCCTCACACCTTCCCCAGTCCCTCTGCCCGGCAGTCATTACCCACCACCTGTAGCAGTGATCCTATCCCCCACACCTTCTCCAGTCCCTCTCCCCGGCTGTCATTACCCACCACCTGTAGCAGTGATCCTATCCCCTCACACCTTCTCCTGTCCCTCTGCCCGGCTGTCATTACCCACCACCTGTAGCAGTGATCCTATAACCTCACACCTTCTCCAGTCCCTCTCCCAGGCTGTCATTACCCACCACGTGTAGCAGTGATCCTATCCCCTCACACATTCTCCAGTCCCTCTCCTCGGCTGTCATTACCCTCCACCTTTAGCAGTGATCCTATCTCCTCACACCTTCTCCAGTCCCTCTCCCCGGCTGTTATTACCCACCACCTGTAGCAGTGATCCTATCCCCTCACACCTTCCCCAGTCCCTCTCCCCGGCTGTCATTACCCACCACCTGTAGCAGTGATGCTATCCCTCACACCTTCCCCAGTCCCTCTCCCGGCTGTCATTACCCACCACCTGTAGCAGTGATCCTATCCTCTCACACCTTCTCCAGTTCCTCTCCCTGGCTGTCATTACCCACCACCTGTTGCAGTGATCCTATCCCTCATACCTTCTCCAGTCCCTCTCCCGGCTGTCATTACCCACCACCTGTAGCAGTGATCCTATCCCTCACACCTTCTCCAGTCCCTCTCTCTGCCTGTCATTACCCACCACCTGTAGCAGTGATCCTATCCCTCACACCTTCTCCAGTCCCTCTCCCGGCTGTCATTACCCACCACCTGTAGCAGTGATCCTATCCCTCACACCTTCTCCAGTCCCTCTCCCGGCTGTCATTACCCACCACCAGTAGCAGTGATCCAATGCCCTCACACCTTCCCCAGTCCGTCTGCCCGGCTGTCATTACCCACCACCTGTAGCAGTGATCCTATCCCCACACCTTCTCCAGTCCCTCTCCCCGGCTGTCATTACCCACCACCTGTAGCAGTGATCCTATCCCCTCACACCTTCTCCTGTCCCTCTGCCCGGCTGTCATTACCCACCACCTGTAGCAGTGATCCTATCCCCACACCTTCTCCAGTCCCTCTCCCGGCTGTCATTACCCACCACCTGTAGCAGTGATCCTATCCCTCACACCTTCTCCTGTCCCTCTCCCGGCTGTCATTACCCACCACCTGTAGCAGTGATCCTATCCCCTCACACCTTCTCCTGTCCCTCTGCCCGGCTGTCATTACCCACCACCAGTAGCAGTGATCCTATCCCTCACACCTTCTCCTGTCACTCTGCCCGGCTGTCATTACCCACCACCAGTAGCAGTGATCCTATGCCCTCACACCTTCCCCAGTCCCTCTGCCCGGCTGTCATTACCCACCACCTGTAGCAGTGATCCTATCCCCACACCTTCTCCAGTCCCTCTCCCGGCTGTCATTACCCACCACCTGTAGCAGTGATCCTATCCCTCACACCTTCTCCTGTCCCTCTGCCCGGCTGTCATTACCCACCACCTGTAGCAGTGATCCTATCCCCACACCTTCTCCAGTCCCTCTCCCCGGCTGTCATTACCCACCACCTGTAGCAGTGATCCTATCCCTCACACCTTCTCCTGTCCCTCTCACTGGCCTGTCATTACCCACCACCTGTAGCAGTGATCCTATCCCCTCACACCTTCCCCAGTCCCTCTCACAGCCTGTCATTACCCACCACGTGTAGCAGTGATCCTATCCCCTCACACATTCTCCAGTCCCTCTCCTCGGCTGTCATTACCCACCACCTGTAGCAGTGATCCTATCCTCTCACACCTTCTCCAGTTCCTCTCCCTGGCTGTCATTACCCACCACCTGTTGCAGTGATCCTATCCCCTCATACCTTCTCCAGTCCCTCTCCCCGGCTGTCATTACCCACCACCTGTAGCAGTGATCCTATCCCCTCACACCTTCTCCAGTCCCTCTCTCTGCCTGTCATTACCCACCACCTGTAGCAGTGATCCTATCCCCTCACACCTTCTCCAGTCCCTCTCCCCGGCTGTCATTACCCACCACCTGTAGCAGTGATCCTATCCCTCACACCTTCTCCAGTCCCTCTCCCGGCTGTCATTACCCACCACCAGTAGCAGTGATCCAATGCCCTCACACCTTCCCCAGTCCGTCTGCCCGGCTGTCATTACCCACCACCTGTAGCAGTGATCCTATCCCCACACCTTCTCCAGTCCCTCTCCCGGCTGTCATTACCCACCACCTGTAGCAGTGATCCTATCCCTCACACCTTCTCCTGTCCCTCTGCCCGGCTGTCATTACCCACCACCTGTAGCAGTGATCCTATCCCCACACCTTCTCCAGTCCCTCTCCCCGGCTGTCATTACCCACCACCTGTAGCAGTGATCCTATCCCCTCACACCTTCTCCTGTCCCTCTCCCGGCTGTCATTACCCACCACCTGTAGCAGTGATCCTATCCCCTCACACCTTCTCCTGTCCCTCTGCCCGGCTGTCATTACCCACCACCAGTAGCAGTGATCCAATGCCCTCACACCTTCTCCTGTCCCTCTGCCCGGCTGTCATTACCCACCACCAGTAGCAGTGATCCTATGCCCTCACACCTTCCCCAGTCCCTCTGCCCGGCTGTCATTACCCACCACCTGTAGCAGTGATCCTATCCCCACACCTTCTCCAGTCCCTCTCCCCGGCTGTCATTACCCACCACCTGTAGCAGTGATCCTATCCCTCACACCTTCTCCTGTCCCTCTGCCCGGCTGTCATTACCCACCACCTGTAGCAGTGATCCTATCCCCACACCTTCTCCAGTCCCTCTCCCCGGCTGTCATTACCCACCACCTGTAGCAGTGATCCTATCCCCTCACACCTTCTCCTGTCCCTCTCCCTGGCTGTCATTACCCACCACCTGTAGCAGTGATCCTATCCCCTCACACCTTCCCCAGTCCCTCTCACAGCCTGTCATTACCCACCACGTGTAGCAGTGATCCTATCCCTCACACATTCTCCAGTCCCTCTCCTCGGCTGTCATTACCCACCACCTGTAGCAGTGATCCTATCCCCTCACACCTTCTCCAGTCCCTCTCCCCGGCTGTCATTACCCACCACCTGTAGCAGTGATCCTATCCCCTCATACCTTCTCCTGTCCCTCTCCCTGGCTGTCATTACCCACCACCTGTAGCAGTGATCCTATCCCCTCACACCTTCCCCAGTCCCTCTCACAGCCTGTCATTACCCACCACGTGTAGCAGTGATCCTATCCCCTCACACATTCTCCAGTCCCTCTCCTCGGCTGTCATTGCCCACCACCTGTAGCAGTGATCCTATCTCCTCACACCTTCTCCAGTCCCTCTCCCCGGCTGTCATTACCCACCACCTGTAGCAGTGATCCTATCCCCTCACACCTTCTCCTGTCCCTCTCCCTGGCTGTCATTACCCACCACCTGTAGCAGTGATCCTGTCCCCTCAAACCTTCCCCAGTCCCTCTCCCAGGCTGTCATTACCCACCACGTGTAGCAGTGATCCTATCCCCTCACACATTCTCCAGTCCCTCTCCTCGGCTGTCATTACCCACCACCTTTAGCAGTGATCCTATCTCCTCATACCTTCTCCAGTCCCTCTCCCCGGCTGTTATTACCCACCACCTGTAGCAGTGATCCTATCCCCTCACACCTTCCCCAGTCCCTCTCCCCGGCTGTCATTACCCACCACCTGTAGCAGTGATCCTATCCTCTCACACCTTCTCCAGTTCCTCTCCCTGGCTGTCATTACCCACCACCTGTTGCAGTGATCCTATCCCCTCATACCTTCTCCAGTCCCTCTCCCCGGCTGTCATTACCCACCACGTGTAGCAGTGATCCTATCCCCTCACACCTTCTCCAGTCCCTCTCCCCGGCTGTCATTACCCACCACCTATAGCAGTGATCCTATCCCTCACACCTTCTCCAGTCCCTCTCCCGGCTGTCATTACCCACCACCAGTAGCAGTGATCCAATGCCCTCACACCTTCCCCAGTCCCTCTGCCCGGCTGTTATTACCCACCACCTGTAGCAGTGATCCTATCCCCCACACCTTCTCCAGTCCCTCTCCCCGGCTGTCATTACCCACCACCTGTAGCAGTGATCCTATCCCCTCACACCTTCTCCAGTCCCTCTCCCAGGCTGTCATTACCCACCACGTGTAGCAGTGATCCTATCCCCTCACACATTCTCCAGTCCCTCTCCTCGGCTGTCATTACCCTCCACCTTTAGCAGTGATCCTATCTCCTCACACCTTCTCCAGTCCCTCTCCCCGGCTGTTATTACCCACCACCTGTAGCAGTGATCCTATCCCCTCACACCTTCTCCTGTCCCTCTGCCCGGCTGTCATTACCCACCACCAGTAGCAGTGATCCAATGCCCTCACACCTTCTCCTGTCCCTCTGCCCGGCTGTCATTACCCACCACCAGTAGCAGTGATCCTATGCCCTCACACCTTCCCCAGTCCCTCTGCCCGGCTGTCATTACCCACCACCTGTAGCAGTGATCCTATCCCCACACCTTCTCCAGTCCCTCTCCCCGGCTGTCATTACCCACCACCTGTAGCAGTGATCCTATCCCCTCACACCTTCTCCTGTCCCTCTGCCCGGCTGTCATTACCCACCACCTGTAGCAGTGATCCTATCCCCCACACCTTCTCCAGTCCCTCTCCCGGCTGTCATTACCCACCACCTGTAGCAGTGATCCTATCCCTCACACCTTCTCCTGTCCCTCTCCCTGGCTGTCATTACCCACCACCTGTAGCAGTGATCCTATCCCTCACACCTTCCCCAGTCCCTCTCACAGCCTGTCATTACCCACCACGTGTAGCAGTGATCCTATCCCTCACACATTCTCCAGTCCCTCTCCTCGGCTGTCATTACCCACCACCTGTAGCAGTGATCCTATCCCTCACACCTTCTCCAGTCCCTCTCCCCGGCTGTCATTACCCACCACCTGTAGCAGTGATCCTATCCCCTCATACCTTCTCCTGTCCCTCTCCCTGGCTGTCATTACCCACCACCTGTAGCAGTGATCCTATCCTCACACCTTCCCCAGTCCCTCTCACAGCCTGTCATTACCCACCACGTGTAGCAGTGATCCTATCCCTCACACATTCTCCAGTCCCTCTCCTCGGCTGTCATTGCCCACCACCTGTAGCAGTGATCCTATCTCCTCACACCTTCTCCAGTCCCTCTCCCGGCTGTCATTACCCACCACCTGTAGCAGTGATCCTATCCCTCACACCTTCTCCTGTCCCTCTCCCTGGCTGTCATTACCCACCACCTGTAGCAGTGATCCTGTCCCTCAAACCTTCCCCAGTCCCTCTCCCAGGCTGTCATTACCCACCACGTGTAGCAGTGATCCTATCCCTCACACATTCTCCAGTCCCTCTCCTCGGCTGTCATTACCCACCACCTTTAGCAGTGATCCTATCTCCTCATACCTTCTCCAGTCCCTCTCCCCGGCTGTTATTACCCACCACCTGTAGCAGTGATCCTATCCCCTCACACCTTCCCCAGTCCCTCTCCCCGGCTGTCATTACCCACCACCTGTAGCAGTGATCCTATCCTCTCACACCTTCTCCAGTTCCTCTCCCTGGCTGTCATTACCCACCACCTGTTGCAGTGATCCTATCCCTCATACCTTCTCCAGTCCCTCTCCCGGCTGTCATTACCCACCACGTGTAGCAGTGATCCTATCCCTCACACATTCTCCAGTCCCTCTCCTCGGCTGTCATTACCCACCACCTGTAGCAGTGATCCTATCCCCTCACACCTTCTCCAGTCCCTCTCCCGGCTGTCATTACCCACCACCTATAGCAGTGATCCTATCCCTCACACCTTCTCCAGTCCCTCTCCCGGCTGTCATTACCCACCACCAGTAGCAGTGATCCAATGCCCTCACACCTTCCCCAGTCCCTCTGCCCGGCTGTTATTACCCACCACCTGTAGCAGTGATCCTATCCCCACACCTTCTCCAGTCCCTCTCCCTGGCTGTCATTACCCACCACCTGTAGCAGTGATCCTATCCCCTCACACCTTCTCCAGTCCCTCTCCCAGGCTGTCATTACCCACCACGTGTAGCAGTGATCCTATCCCCTCACACATTCTCCAGTCCCTCTCCTCGGCTGTCATTACCCTCCACCTTTAGCAGTGATCCTATCTCCTCACACCTTCTCCAGTCCCTCTCCCCGGCTGTTATTACCCACCACCTGTAGCAGTGATCCTATCCCCTCACACCTTCCCCAGTCCCTCTCCCCGGCTGTCATTACCCACCACCTGTAGCAGTGATCCTATCCCCTCACACCTTCCCCAGTCCCTCTCCCCGGCTGTCATTACCCACCACCTGTAGCAGTGATCCTATCCTCTCACACCTTCTCCAGTTCCTCTCCCTGGCTGTCATTACCCACCACCTGTTGCAGTGATCCTATCCCCTCATACCTTCTCCAGTCCCTCTCCCCGGCTGTCATTACCCACCACGTGTAGCAGTGATCCTATCCCCTCACACATTCTCCAGTCCCTCTCCTCGGCTGTCATTACCCACCACCTGTAGCAGTGATCCTATCCCCTCACACCTTCTCCAGTCCCTCTCCCCGGCTGTCATTACCCACCACCTATAGCAGTGATCCTATCCCCTCACACCTTCTCCAGTCCCTCTCCCCGGCTGTCATTACCCACCACCAGTAGCAGTGATCCAATGCCCTCACACCTTCCCCAGTCCCTCTGCCCGGCTGTTATTACCCACCACCTGTAGCAGTGATCCTATCCCCCACACCTTCTCCAGTCCCTCTCCCCGGCTGTCATTACCCACCACCTGTAGCAGTGATCCTATCCCCTCACACCTTCTCCAGTCCCTCTCCCAGGCTGTCATTACCCACCACGTGTAGCAGTGATCCTATCCCCTCACACATTCTCCAGTCCCTCTCCTCGGCTGTCATTACCCTCCACCTGTAGCAGTGATCCTATCTCCTCACACCTTCTCAGTCCCTCTCCCCGGCTGTTATTACCCACCACCTGTAGCAGTGATCCTATCCCTCACACCTTCCCCAGTCCCTCTCCCCGGCTGTCATTACCCACCACCTGTAGCAGTGATCCTATCCCCTCACACCTTCTCCAGTCCCTCTCTCTGCCTGTCATTACCCACCACCTGTAGCAGTGATCCTATCCCCTCACACCTTCTCCAGTCCCTCTCCCCGGCTGTCATTACCCACCACCTGTAGCAGTGATCCTATCCCCTCACACCTTCTCCAGTCCCTCTCCCCGGCTGTCATTACCCACCACCAGTAGCAGTGATCCAATGCCCTCACACCTTCCCCAGTCCGTCTGCCCGGCTGTCATTACCCACCACCTGTAGCAGTGATCCTATCCCCCACACCTTCTCCAGTCCCTCTCCCCGGCTGTCATTACCCACCACCTGTAGCAGTGATCCTATCCCCTCACACCTTCTCCTGTCCCTCTGCCCGGCTGTCATTACCCACCACCTGTAGCAGTGATCCTATCCCCCACACCTTCTCCAGTCCCTCTCCCCGGCTGTCATTACCCACCACCTGTAGCAGTGATCCTATCCCCTCACACCTTCTCCTGTCCCTCTCCCGGCTGTCATTACCCACCACCTGTAGCAGTGATCCTATCCCTCACACCTTCTCCTGTCCCTCTGCCCGGCTGTCATTACCCACCACCAGTAGCAGTGATCCTATCCCCTCACACCTTCTCCTGTCCCTCTGCCCGGCTGTCATTACCCACCACCAGTAGCAGTGATCCTATGCCCTCACACCTTCCCCAGTCCCTCTGCCCGGCTGTCATTACCCACCACCTGTAGCAGTGATCCTATCCCCACACCTTCTCCAGTCCTCTCTCCCGGCTGTCATTACCCACCACCTGTAGCAGTGATCCTATCCCTCACACCTTCTCCTGTCCCTCTGCCCGGCTGTCATTACCCACCACCTGTAGCAGTGATCCTATCCCCACACCTTCTCCAGTCCCTCTCCCCGGCTGTCATTACCCACCACCTGTAGCAGTGATCCTATCCCTCACACCTTCTCCTGTCCCTCTCCCTGGCTGTCATTACCCACCACCTGTAGCAGTGATCCTATCCCTCACACCTTCCCCAGTCCCTCTCACAGCCTGTCATTACCCACCACGTGTAGCAGTGATCCTATCCCTCACACATTCTCCAGTCCTCTCCTCGGCTGTCATTACCCACCACCTGTAGCAGTGATCCTATCCTCTCACACCTTCTCCAGTTCCTCTCCCTGGCTGTCATTACCCACCACCTGTTGCAGTGATCCTATCCCTCATACCTTCTCCAGTCCCTCTCCCGGCTGTCATTACCCACCACCTGTAGCAGTGATCCTATCCCTCACACCTTCTCCAGTCCCTCTCTCTGCCTGTCATTACCCACCACCTGTAGCAGTGATCCTATCCCTCACACCTTCTCCAGTCCCTCTCCCCGGCTGTCATTACCCACCACCTGTAGCAGTGATCCTATCCCCTCACACCTTCTCCAGTCCCTCTCCCGGCTGTCATTACCCACCACCAGTAGCAGTGATCCAATGCCCTCACACCTTCCCCAGTCCGTCTGCCCGGCTGTCATTACCCACCACCTGTAGCAGTGATCCTATCCCCCACACCTTCTCCAGTCCCTCTCCCCGGCTGTCATTACCCACCACCTGTAGCAGTGATCCTATCCCCTCACACCTTCTCCTGTCCCTCTGCCCGGCTGTCATTACCCACCACCTGTAGCAGTGATCCTATCCCCCACACCTTCTCCAGTCCCTCTCCCCGGCTGTCATTACCCACCACCTGTAGCAGTGATCCTATCCCCTCACACCTTCTCCTGTCCCTCTCCCCGGCTGTCATTACCCACCACCTGTAGCAGTGATCCTATCCCCTCACACCTTCTCCTGTCCCTCTGCCCGGCTGTCATTACCCACCACCAGTAGCAGTGATCCTATCCCCTCACACCTTCTCCTGTCCCTCTGCCCGGCTGTCATTACCCACCACCAGTAGCAGTGATCCTATGCCCTCACACCTTCCCCAGTCCCTCTGCCCGGCTGTCATTACCCACCACCTGTAGCAGTGATCCTATCCCCCACACCTTCTCCAGTCCCTCTCCCCGGCTGTCATTACCCACCACCTGTAGCAGTGATCCTATCCCCTCACACCTTCTCCAGTCCCTCTCCCCGGCTGTTATTACCCACCACCTGTAGCAGTGATCCTATCCCCTCACACCTTCCCCAGTCCCTCTCCCCGACTGTCATTACCCACCACCTGTAGCAGTGATCCTATCCTCTCACACCTTCTCCAGTTCCTCTCCCTGGCTGTCATTACCCACCACCTGTTGCAGTGATCCTATCCCCTCATACCTTCTCCAGTCCCTCTCCCCGGCTGTCATTACCCACCACGTGTAGCAGTGATCCTATCCCCTCACACATTCTCCAGTCCCTCTCCTCGGCTGTCATTACCCACCACCTGTAGCAGTGATCCTATCCCCTCACACCTTCTCCAGTCCCTCTCCCCGGCTGTCATTACCCACCACCTGTAGCAGTGATCCTATCCCCTCACACCTTCTCCAGTCCCTCTCCCCGGCTGTCATTACCCACCACCAGTAGCAGTGATCCAATGCCCTCACACCTTCCCCAGTCCCTCTGCCCGGCTGTTATTACCCACCACCTGTAGCAGTGATCCTATCCCCCACACCTTCTCCAGTCCCTCTCCCCGGCTGTCATTACCCACCACCTGTAGCAGTGATCCTATCCCCTCACACCTTCTCCTGTCCCTCTGCCCGGCTGTCATTACCCACCACCTGTAGCAGTGATCCTATCCCCCACACCTTCTCCAGTCCCTCTCCCCGGCTGTCATTACCCACCACCTGTAGCAGTGATCCTATCTCCTCACACCTTCTCCTGTCCCTCTCCCCGGCTGTCATTACCCACCACCTGTAGCAGTGATCCTATCCCCTCACACCTTCTCCTGTCCCTCTGCCCGGCTGTCATTACCCACCACCTGTAGCAGTGATCCTATCCCCTCACACCTTCTCCTGTCCCTCTGCCCGGCTGTCATTACCCACCACCAGTAGCAGTGATCCTATCCCCTCACACCTTCCCCTGTCCCTCTGCCCGGCTGTCATTACCCACCACCAGTAGCAGTGATCCTATGCCCTCACACCTTCCCCAGTCCCTCTGCCCGGCTGTCATTACCCACCACCTGTAGCAGTGATCCTATCCCCCACACCTTCTCCAGTCCCTCTCCCCGGCTGTCATTACCCACCACCTGTAGCAGTGATCCTATCCCCTCACACCTTCTCCTGTCCCTCTGCCCGGCTGTCATTACCCACCACCTGTAGCAGTGATCCTATCCCCTCACACCTTCCCCAGTCCCTCTCACAGCCTGTCATTACCCACCACCTGTAGCAGTGATCCTGTCCCCTCAAACCTTCCCCAGTCCCTCTCCCAGGCTGTCATTACCCACCACGTGTAGCAGTGATCCTATCCCCTCACACATTCTCCAGTCCCTCTCCTCGGCTGTCATTACCCACCACCTGTAGCAGTGATCCTATCTCCTCACACCTTCTCCAGTCCCTCTCCCCGGCTGTTATTACCCACCACCTGTAGCAGTGATCTTATCCCCTCATACCTTCTCCAGTCCCTCTTCCCGGCTGTCATTACCCACCACCTGTAGCAGTGATCCTATCCCCTCACACCTTCTCCAGTCTCTCTCCCCGGCTGTCATTACCCACCACCTGTAGCAGTGATCCTATCCCCTCACACCTTCTCCAGTCCCTCTCCCCGGCTGTCATTACCCACCACCTTTAGCAGTGATCCTATCTCCTCACACCTTCTCCAGTCCCTCTCCCCGGCTGTTATTACCCACCACCTGTAGCAGTGATCCTATCCCCTCACACCTTCTCCATTTCTTCTCCTGGGCTCTCATTACCCACCACCTGTAGCAAAGATCCTATCCCCTCACACCTTCTCCAGTCCCTCTCCCCGGCTGTCATTACCCACCACCTGTAGCAGTGATCCTATCCCCTCACACCTTCTCCAGTCCCTCTCCCCGGCTGTCATTACCCACCACCTGTAGCAGTGATCCTATCCCCTCACACCTTCTCCAGTCCCTCTCCCCGGCTGTCATTACCCACCACCAGTAGCAGTGATCCAATGCCCTCACACCTTCCCCAGTCCCTCTGCCCGGCTGTCATTACCCACCACCTGTAGCAGTGATCCTATCCCCCACACCTTCTCCAGTCCCTCTCCCCGGCTGTCATTACACACTACCTGTAGCAGTGATCCTATCCCCTCACACCTTCTCCAGTCCCTCTCCCCGGCTGTCATTACTCACCACCTGTAGCAGTGATCCTATCCCCTCACACCTTCTCCAGTCCCTCTCCCCGGCTGTTATTACCCACCACCTGTAGCAGTGATCCTATCCCCTCACACCTTCTCCAGTCCCTCTCCCCGGCTGTCATTACCCACCACCTGTAGCAGTGCTCCTATCCTCTCACACCTTCTCCATTCCTTCTCCTCGGCTGTCATTACCCACCACGTGTAGCAGTGATCCTATCTCCTCACACCTTCTCCAGTCCCTCTCCCCGGCTGTCATTACCCACCACCTGTAGCAGTGATCCTATCCCCTCACACATTCTCCAGTCCCTCTCCCCGGCTGTCATTACCCACCACCTGTAGCAGTGATCCTATCCCCTCACACCTTCTCCAGTCCCTCTCCCCAGGCTGTTATTACCCACCACCTGTAGCAGTGATCCTATCCCCTCACACCTTCTCCAGTCCCTCTCCCCGGCTGTCATTACCCACCACCTGTAGCAGTGATCCTATCCCCTCACACCTTCTCCAGTCCCTCTCCCCGGCTGTCATTACCCACCACCTGTAGCAGTGATCCTATCCCCTCACACATTCTCCAGTCCCTCTCCCCGTCTGTCATTACCCACCACCTTTAGCAGTGATCCTATCCCCTCACACCTTCTCCAGTCCCTCTCCCCTGCTGTCATTACCCACCACCTGTAGCAGTGATCCTATCCCCTCACACCTTCTCCAGTCCCTCTCCCCGGCTGTCATTACCCACCACCTGTAGCAGTGATCCTATCCCCTCTCACCTTCTCCAGTCCCTCTCCCGGCTGTCATTACCCACCACCTGTAGCAGTGATCCTATCCCCTCACACCTTCTCCAGTCCCTCTCCTCGGCTGCCATTAGTTGCCTTACTACAATATTTAACCTCTCTCTCTCTAGCTTCCCATCCTCTTTCAAACATTTTGTTATAACCCCACTACTAAAAACATCTTGACCCAACCTGTGCCGCTCACTACCATCCTGTTTATAACCTCCCCTTCATTTCTAAACCTCTGGAACATCTCTCTTACTCTCTTCTACCTTTTCAGTCTGCCTTTCCCTCTCTCCACTATACAGAAACTGTCTTTACTAAAATGTCTAAGGATCTCCTGACAGCGAACAGAAATGGCGACTATTCTCTATTGATTCTTCTTATTGTCTCTGCAGCGTTTGATACGGTAGACCACAAACTTCTTCTCACCATGCTCCATATAATTGGCCTTAAGGACACTGCTCTCTCCTGGTTCTCTTCCTTTCTCTCTGATCGCTCCTTTAATGTATCATTTGCTGGCTCTGCTTCTTCTTATCTCCCTCTCGGTGTTGGAGTTCATCAGGGTTCAGTCCTAGGCCCTCTACTCTTCTCTCTCTACACCACCCCCATCGGACAGACTATCAGAAAATTTAGCTTTTAGTACAATCTATGATAATGACTACAGATGAGTGAATCGACTTCGGATAAAGCATAAAACTTTGTTCTAATAGAAGCTCCATACAGTATTAGAATGTATTGGCTCTGATAAACCGAAGTTATTGCTTCGCGAAGTCTTGCGAGACTTTGCGCAATAAGTTCATAAATTAATTTGTACTGTAAAAAAACATTTCCCAAACTCCAGTTTGGGAAATGTTTTTTTCTATTGGGCACAATTTCGCCATTCTCACTTAGGGGTGTACTCACGTTTGTTACCAGCAGTTTAGACATTAGTGGCTGTGTGTTAAGTTATTTTGAGGGCACACCAAATGTACACCGTTATACAAGCCGTACACTGATGACTTTACATTGTATCAAAGTGTCAGATCCTCACTGCCGTCAAATGAAAAGATAGAATAAAATATTTACAAAAATGTGAGGTGGACTGACTTTTGTGAGATATGGTGTATATATATATACTTAAAAAATAAGCAATTTTAATGATTATTTGCACATAAGATAGGATGATGTCCCTTATATATTAAGTCTACATGGCATTGTATTGATTTTGTTATTCTGTTATTTGCACTTTTTACTATTTTGCCTTGAAAAATTGGATTTGCATCTGTTTGTTTTACTTTCTGTTTGTAGAAGAGAAGAGAAATGGGCAATATTAGCCAGAAACGAGCAGTTACATTTATAAGATGTTTCTCTCTCTCGGTGCAGTTCTGGTTGTGGCTGTGAATAGCTGTGTGTGACTGCGTTGTTGAGTTACAGGAAAGTTGGGTACTTGTATGAAAGCCAGTAAAGCATGCGAGCATGCGAACAATAAGTCATATTAATAGCAAGGAAAAAGTGAATGTACAAATTGAGGTAGTAAATGTGTGGAGAGGAACCACTTACAATTTTATAATGTTTTATGTGTGTTATATAATGTGCAAGGGTTTCATGTTTTTATTGGCGATCCAAGGGATTTTTAATGAGTTTAGAGAACTCAGGTGTGTGTGTGACATGGGCCCTATATGTTCGCCTGTTTCTATGTCTGTGGACTGTTGATCTGACCTCATACAGTTGTTAGGCCTGGGCCTTTTGCCATACCTCCCTCTGCCTCACCTGTCATATCCCCGACATCTCCTGCCTTGCTGCCCCTCGCTGTCTCCGCCAGATAGGGCAGGCGCGTGCTGCCAGACGAATCCTTTGGCCATGCTGCCTCTTTGCTCCATCCCATGGTAGTGTTCCATACAGGTGCACGCCCGCAGCTTCCTGTCATTTATGATTCCAGGGGTGTGTGCTTCCTGCCTCCCAGCACAGCCCCTGGGTGGGGTTACAAGTTTAAATAGCAGCTTCCTCTCCTAGGAAGTTGCCTGAGCATTGAGAAACTAACAATAATAGTGAATGTGTTCTGTTCTGGTTTTCTGTGTTTGACCCAGCCTGTTTGCCTGCTGCCTGCATCGAATACTGGACCTGTGTGAGACTGAACCTGTCTGATCCTCTGTACCGCACTCCTACCTGGTACCAGCTTCTGATCTCTGGCTTGTCTCTGACCACGCTTCAGCTTTTGTCTCTGACAATCATCATGATTATAATCTGCTACCATCACTCCAGTCCTCTCTGCAAAATACCACTTCTCACCACCGTGTCTGCTATTGGACTCAGTTCACACTAACTGCGGTTCTAACCGCAGCTTGAGCTATTTTAGTATTACCTGTTGTCTGACTCAGTGAGTCAGCTGTCAGCCATGTTTACTAATCCTGTAGGTAGTGGTTCAGTTTCTCTCTTGCTTTTTGTCTTGTCTCCTGGGAGAGTGCTGAATAACACCCTAGGGGATAGTGGCTACCCTCCTTAGGTTGACACAGAGAATCCACAATATCTCTGGTTTCACCAATGGGTCCCACCCACTGATCGTAACAGTACGCTCAGGCCATGTATTCCACTGATTAATAACCTGACATGGCCAAAGTCCTATGTGAACTGCAACAACAGCGTACCATTCAAAAGCAAGTAACATCTTATCTTCAGCATGTGACTGCTCACCTGGATTCCTTTTCTGTGGCTATTCAACCTCCACAGACTCCTATGGTCTCATTTGCCACTACTCCTGTGACTATTACTGCTCCTCCTAATGGTGGTCCATGTTTGTCTCTGTCTCCTCACTACAATGGAGATCCCAAGTCATGCAGAGGATTCCTGACACTGTGCATCATCCTTTTTGAATTCTTATGTTACCAATTTCCTTCTGAACGTGCTAAAGTGGTATTTATTATTTTCCATCTAGAAGGAAAGTCCTTGGCATTAGCAAATGCTATCTAGGAGAGAGCCAGTCTCATCACTAACTATATTGCTCTATGTCTTATCTGCTTCCTCGGCTCTCCCGTACATCTGTCAAGGTGCACGCTCTGTTAAACAATATGCCATTGAATTCCGCACCTTATCCTCTAAACTGTCCTGGAATGAAAATGCTCTCATTGCTACCTGCTCGGAAGGCCTTAATGGCAAAATCAAGGATTCCATCTGCTCTGGAAGCCTTAGTGACTCTGGCTACTAGAATCGACATCAGTCTGTCTGAAAGATCCCATGAATCCCTCAGAGAGTCTTCTACCAGAACACTTAAGCCCTGGGTGTCTCCGTTTTCTGTGTCTGCTATTCCTAAACCCATGCAGGTGAATCACATTAGGCTTTCAGATAAGGAAATACGGCACCTTCTCTCTGCTGGTCTTTACCTATACTGTGGTGGTACCAGCCATCATGTCCACAACTGTCCTAGGAAGTCAGGACTCCAGTGCATTGGGTCATTAGTAGAGGTGACCCTAATTGAAGATAGATCATCTCTAAATACCTCTGTTTTACTGTCATTTGGTTCTCTGCGACAGCCTTCATTGACATCCCTTGGTTGTGACGTTGATCAACTGCAAAGCCCTATCTGAATCTGTGTTATATGACACTGAGCCTCTGGATCTTCAAGTTGGAGTTCTACATTCTGAGGAGATTTCCCTGTATGTACTTTTGTAACTGTCTCACCCTGTCATGTTGGGGCTGCCCTGGCTCTAAGTCCATGAACCCATCCTGGAATGGAAATCAGGAGAGATAATCGGCTGGGAACAGTTGTGCCAGGGCAAGTGCCTGACTAGTGTGGGAATTTTTTTTATTTAAAAAAGGCCAAGTTAGTTTATCTGGCGTTCAATATACTAGATACAGTTAGGCCTGCGTTTCATACATCTGGAATTAGCAAATTAATGTGCTGGGGTTGGGAAAACATATATGTACCCATACTAGAATCTGTCAAAGAAAGCGGTACTCACATATAACAGTCATTCCATCTGTAATCCATACAGTCAAAAGACTGAAAGTATTCCAGTGAGGGAATTTTTTTATTTAAAAAAGGCCAAGTTAGTTTATCTGGCGTTCAATATACTAGATACAGTTAGGCCTGCTTTTCATACATCTGGAATTAGCAAATTAATGTGCTGGGGTTGGGAAAACATATATGTACCCATACTAGAATCTGTCAAAGAAAGCGGTACTCACATATAACAGTCATTCCATCTGTAATCCATACAGTCAAAAGACTGAAAGTATTCCAGTGAGGGATTTTTTATTTATTTAAAAAAGGCCAAGTTAGTTTATCTGGCGTTCAATATACTAGATACAGTTAGGCCTGCGTTTCATACATCTGGAATTAGCTAACTAATGTGCTGGGGTTGGGAAAACATATATGTACCCATACTAGAATCTGTCAAAGAAAGCGGTACTCACATATAACAGTCATTCCATCTGTAATCCATACAGTCAAAAGACTGAAAGTATTCCAGTGAGGGAATTTTTTTATTTAAAAAGGCCAAGTTAGTTTATCTGGCGTTCAATATACTAGATACAGTTAGGCCTGCGTTTCATACATCTGGAATTAGCAAATTAATGTGCTGGGGTTGGGAAAACATATATGTACCCATACTAGAATCTGTCAAAGAAAGCGGTACTCACATATAACAGTCATTCCATCTGTAATCCATACAGTCAAAAGACTGAAAGTATTCCAGTGAGGGAATTTTTTTATTTAAAAAGGCCAAGTTAGTTTATCTGGCGTTCAATATACTAGATACAGTTAGGCCTGCGTTTCATACATCTGGAATTAGCAAATTAATGTGCTGGGGTTGGGAAAACATATATGTACCCATACTAGAATCTGTCAAAGAAAGCGGTACTCACATATAACAGTCATTCCATCTGTAATCCATACAGTCAAAAGACATGAAAGTATTCCAGTGAGGGAATTTTTTTATTTATTTAAAAAGGCCAAGTTAGTTTATCTGGCACGGCAGGGGGCGTCATTACTGACAAGCGCAGCCGCCTGTCCACAGCCAACGTGGACAAGCTGACCTTCATAAAGATGAACCAGGCATGGATCCCACAGGACCTGTCCCTCCCTTGTGCAGAGTAGTCCTTATTAACTGCCTAAAACATGTCTTGTTGTGCTACGGGCCACTTCTTTATTTGATACAAATTTTTATGAAACCCACAGTTGAATGAAACTCTTCTCTGTCTGGGCGCCGGGCCTAACCAGATGAAAGTGGCCGGTTAAACTAACGGGTGACATGAAGCCATAACCTCTGCCATGCTACCTCTGTCTTCTGTCTGGGTGCTGAGGCCTAAGTCAAATAAAGCGGTCTTCTGCTGTGCTGGGGGATATGAAGCTAATCTCTGACCTCTCTCCTCTGTCTGGGTCCAAAGGCCTAAATCACTGAAAGAGGCCTTCTCCTGTGGTGTGTGATATGATGCCAGAATATGTGCTGTGGGGCCTCTCTCCTCTTCCTGGGTGCAGGGGTCAAATAAACTAAATTGTGGCCTACTCCTGTGGTGGTTGATATGATGCCTGATTCTCTGATGTGGAACCTCTCTCCTCTGTTTGGGTGAAGGGGTCAAAGTAACTAAATGGTGGCTTCTCCTGTGGTGGCTGATATGATGCCAGAATATGTGCTGTGGGGCCTCTCTCCTCTTCCTGGGTGCAGGGGTCAAAGTAACTCAATGGTGGCTTCTCCTGTGGTGGCTGATATGATGCCAGAATATGTGCTGTGGTGCCTCTCTCCTCTTCCTGGGTGCGGGGGTCAAAGTAACTCAATGGTGGCTTCTCCTGTGGTGGTTAGTATGATGCCAGAATATGTGCTGTGGGGCCTCTCTCCTCTTCCTGGGTGCAGGGGTCAAAGTAACTCAATGGTGGCTTCTCCTGTGGTGGTTGATATGATGCCTGATTCTCTGCTGTGAAACCTCTCTCCTCCATCTGGGTGTAGGGGTCAAAGTCTTTCAAAGTCGCCTTCTCCTGTGCTGATTGATATGAAGCTGATGGTTGTGCCATCTGACATGGTTGCCGGGTCCCATTAAATTGGGGCCTACTCCTGTGGTGGGTGATCTAAATGCCTGATTCTCTGCTTTGAAACCTCTCTCCTCCGTCCGGGTGTAGGGGTCAAAGTCTGTCAAAGTCGCCTTCTCCTGTGCTGATTGATATAAAGCTTATGCTTGTGCCATCTGACATGGTTGCCGGGGTCTGATTCAATGGTGGCCTACTCCTGTGGTGGGTGATCTAAATGCCTGATTCTCTGCTGTGTAACCTCTCTCCTCCGTCTGGGTGTAGGGGTCAAAGTAACTAAATGGTGGCCTACTCCTGTGGTGGGTGATATGATGCCAGAATATGTGCTGTGGGGCCTCTCTCCTCTTCCTGGGTGCAGGGGTCAAAGTAACTCAGTGGTGGCTTCTCCTGTGGTGGCTGATATGATGCCAGAATATGTGCTGTGGTGCCTCTCTCCTCTGTCTGGGTCCAAAGGCCTAAATCACTGAAAGAGGCCTTCTCCTGTGGTGTGTGATATGATGCCAGAATATGTGCTGTGGTGCCTCTCTCCTCTTCCTGGGTGCGGGGTCAAAGTAACTCAATGGTGGCTTCTCCTGTGGTGGCTGATATGATGCCAGAATATGTGCTGTGGGGCCTCTCTCCTCTTCCTGGGTGCAGGGGTCAAAGTAACTCAATGGTGGCTTCTCCTGTGGTGGCTGATATGATGCCAGAATATGTGCTGTGGGGCCTCTCTCCTCTTCCTGGGTGCAGGGGTCAAAGTAACTCAATGGTGGCTTCTCCTGTGGTGGCTGATATGATGCCAGAATATGTGCTGTGGTGCCTCTCTCCTCTTCCTAGGTGTGGGGGTCAAAGTAACTCAATGGTGGCTTCTCCTGTGGTGGTTAGTATGATGCCAGAATATGTGCTGTGGGGCCTCTCTCCTCTTCCTGGGTGCAGGGGTCAAAGTAACTCAATGGTGGCTTCTCCTGTGGTGGTTGATATGATGCCTGATTCTCTGCTGTGAAACCTCTCTCCTCCATCTGGGTGTAGGGGTCAAAGTCTTTCAATGTCGCCTTCTCCTGTGCTGATTGATATGAAGCTGATGGTTGTGCCATCTGACATGGTTGCCGGGGTCCCATTAAATTGGGGCCTACTCCTGTGGTGGGTGATCTAAATGCCTGATTCTCTGCTTTGAAACCTCTCTCCTCCGTCTGGGTGTAGGGGTCAAAGTCTGTCAAAGTCGCCTTCTCCTGTGCTGATTGATATAAAGCTTATGCTTGTGCCATCTGACATGGTTGCCGGGGTCTGATTCAATGGTGGCCTACTCCTGTGGTGGGTGATCTAAATGCCTGATTCTCTGCTGTGTAACCTCTCTCCTCCGTCTGGGTGTAGGGGTCAAAGTAACTAAATGGTGGCCTACTCCTGTGGTGGGTGATATGATGCCAGAATATGTGCTGTGGGGCCTCTCTCCTCTTCCTGGGTGCAGGGGTCAAAGTAACTCAATGGTGGCTTCTCCTGTGGTGGCTGATATGATGCCAGAATATGTGCTGTGGTGCCTCTCTCCTCTGTCTGGGTCCAAAGGCCTAAATCACTGAAAGAGGCCTTCTCCTGTGGTGTGTGATATGATGCCAGAATATGTGCTGTGGTGCCTCTCTCCTCTTCCTGGGTGCGGGAGTCAAAGTAACTCAATGGTGGCTTCTCCTGTGGTGGCTGATATGATGCCAGAATATGTGCTGTGGGGCCTCTCTCCTCTTCCTGGGTGCAGGGGTCAAAGTAACTCAATGGTGGCTTCTCCTGTGGTGGCTGATATGATGCCAGAATATGTGCTGTGGGGCCTCTCTCCTCTTCCTGGGTGCAGGGGTCAAAGTAACTCAATGGTGGCTTCTCCTGTGGTGGCTGATATGATGCCAGAATATGTGCTGTGGGGCCTCTCTCCTCTTCCTGGGTGCAGGGGTCAAAGTAACTAAATGGTGGCTTCTCCTGTGGTGGTTGATATGATGCCTGATTCTCTGCTGTGTAACCTCTCTCCTCCGTCTGGGTGTAGGGGTCAAAGTAACTAAATGGTGGCCTACTCCTGTGGTGGGTGATATGATGCCTGGTTCTCTGCTGTGGGACCTCTCTCCTTTGTCTGGGTGCTGTGGTCAAAATAATAGTAAGTGACCTTCTCCATTGGTGGGTGACTTGAAGCCTGATTCTGTGCTATGGGACCTCACTCCAATTAATATTGTTTAATTTTTATTTATTTTATGTTAACTCATCATTTCCCTATCTACATTTGTTTGCAGGGGATTTAACTACATTTTGCTGCCTTTTGCAGCCCTCTAGCCCTTTCCGGGTGTGTTTTACAGCCTTTTTAGTGCCCAAAAGTTCGGGTCCCCATTGACTTCTATGGGGTTCGGGTTCGGGATGAAGTTCGGGTCGAGTTCGGATCCCGAACCCGAACATTTTTCGAAAGTTCGGCCGAACTCGTCGAACCCGAACATCCAGGTGTTCGCTCAACTCTATGCCTGACCTCTGTACTGCCAAAAGTTCACTCCCAACCACCTACAAATTTAGAAGGCCTACCTACCATATATAATCGGTTTGCGTATATCTTTAATATAAAAGGAGCAGAGACTCTTCCTCCTCATCGTCCATATGATTTCCACTTTGATCTATTGGCTGCATCTACTCCTCCTTGTGGTAGGGTGTATCTCCTCTCACCCGAATCTCAAGCTATGGCTAACTATATGAAGAGTCTATATGGAGAATCTGGAAAGAATGTTAATTCGCAAGTCCATATATCTGGCTTTGTCTCTGATGTCTGTACTTTTTGTGAATTCTGGGGTGCCAGGATATTCTCTAAATTCGATCTGCATGGAGCCTACAATTTAATCCGTATCCGTGAAGGCGATGAGTGGAAAATGGCCTTCAGTAGCCATAACGGACATTATGAGTACCTAGTTATGCCGTTTGGTCTGTGCAACGTACTTCCCGTTTTTAGGAATTTGTAAATTACATTTTCAGAGACTTACTATATACATTAGTGGTCGTATACCTGGATGACAGTGTTCAATAAGCATTTAATTGTGGAGTATTAGAAAGGAGGAGTGTAGAGGAAGTGTAGTGAGATCATAGGGAGAGTTCTTACACACTGTAGGGAGAGCATAGGGAGACTGCAGGGACAGTGCAGGCTCTGTAATCTGAAGCTGAAGGGATCCATAAGAGACAGCTCAGTTTGCATCAATCCCTGCAGAGAGCTATCTGACTGAACAGTGCCCACCTTGTTTAATAGATTAGCAATTCCATTAGACCTTGATTCTCAAATTGGGGTAAATAACCTGTGTAATGTAGCTGCTATTGGTGGGTCCTCTTTTACATTGAATAAACTATTTTACATATACAGTTACTGTTATTGTACACTATGTTCAACAAAGAGGTGCCGGGGACCTCCAAAGGAAGGGCAGTGGCAAAAATGTTGCTCGAGCGGCAGAAGTAACAGAAGAAGAACGATGGGGGGTGGTGGCAGCAACTGCAACAACAGGCGAGAGCTGCCACTGTCATACAGCAGTCACGTTTTGACGATCATTCCCGCTGTCCTGGAATGGTTGACTCAGTCTTCAACATCATTTCAACTGACTTCAGACACCTACAGCCCGGAGGGAGTGGGTTCTTCTGACACCACACTTAGGTGGCATGGACCAGGAACAAGCTCTGTTCCCTCACCTGTCCTGAACCTGCCTCTTTCTTTTGCTGCTCCTTCTGCCAGGCAAGTGATGTATGCCGCCGGCTCTGCTCCACTTTTTAGCGAGGAAGATATTACTGAGAACAGTCAACAGCTACTGATCAGTCCAGATTTGGAGGAGAGGTCCGCTGTTTCCTCCTGTAGGCATGCAAGTAGTGAAAATGACATTTGAGTAGGAGCAGATGTTGCGGGCGGCCAAGGATGCGGCCATGAGACTAGTGAGGGTGACATAAGTGATGAGCAGACAGTATTAGAAGAGCCAATCGCACATGGAAGCCAGGTGAAGAGGGGGCTTCATCATCATCAGGGAGTGAGAATGCCAGTGTGTCCTTGAGACAGCGGCAGAGTGGCAGCATGCGGCCGAGCCAGCAGGGTGCAAGTGTGGCCTTGATCCAGCAGTGTGAGATCTGGAGTCAAGCGTACTCAGGGTAGACCGTCTGCTACTCAGGAGCCTACCTCCCTGGAAACAACTAGCGGTGCGCGTCTTTACAGAGGCAGTGAGAGTCAATCAACACACAGTGGTCGCCGGTGTGGGAATGTTTGAACATGTCACTAGAGGACGTCAGCGTGGCCATATGTAGGATCTGTGGGCAGAAGGTGAAGTGCGGCAAGGGTGCCAATGTTGACACCACAGACCTGAGTTGACACATGGAGCGTCACCATAAAGTGCCTGGCACAACCATGGTGCCAATGTAGTGGTACAGCCTTACGCATTTCCCAGCAGCCCGTACCCCTTCTCCAGCAGTCAGGTTTCCATCACCTCAGTAGAAGAGAATGGTGTTTCCTTACTATCGTCTACTGGTCCTGATGCTCCTTGTCACTCGTTTTACCATTAACTGATCACCGAGGTGATTGCAAAAAGACAACAATATGCGTGCACTCATCCAACAGCACAGAAGCTGAACATGCTCCTTGCCAAGTTTCTAGTACTACAGTCCCTCTCTTTACATGTGGTTGACTATGCACATTTCAAAGAACTGATGGCTTGTGCCAAGCCAAGGTAAAGAATCCCATGCCATCACTATTTCTCTAAAAATATATGCATATGTACATACAGCAGAGGGTGGTCCAGTCCTTGAGCCTGTCGGTGTCTGGCACAGTTCATGGCAGCGCCAACTTGTGATGCTGTAACTATGGTCAAGGACAATATACATCCTTTACAGCCCACTGGGTAAATGTGGTTCCAGCCTAGACACACCAACATCTTGGCCAGGTGATTGCAATGCCTCCTCCACGTTTTCAAGCTGTGATTCCAGCACCAATGTCCTCCTCATCCTCCAACTTGTCCTCAGCCTCCACTGTAGGCACAGTTCGGAGTGGTCCTTCTTAGTACCACCTATGCAGAGTATAGCGGTGTCAGGCTGTTCAGCACCTGGCCAGCCTGGCGAACTGAGTCACATCGGGGACCACGTCTTCAACCAAGAAATCGAATCCTCGCCAACTGAAGATTGAAACTATGGTCACCGATAACAGGAAGAACCTTCTATTGGTCCTGCATCAAGGAGGGCTGACCAATGCACCCTGCATGGCGCACAACTTTAATCTGGCTGTTTTACGGTTCCTGAAGTCTTCCACTTAAAGGGAGTCTTTCACCCCAAATAAGCAATTTCTAATAGTTAGACCATTCTGATCAACATAGCCCCCACATTAAAATGCTTCTTACCCTAATGCTGTCCGAATCAACAGATCTTCTTAAAATCACTTTTATTCAAATTTCTGGTGAAGGTGCCCAGGGGCGGCGTTGTAACAGCCAGTGCCCAAGCCCCGCGGTCATTTTCATATGATACCACTCCCCTCTTCACCCATTCGGCCCGCCCTGTGTCTTGATCTTCTCCTTTACCATGCCTGTGCCGTGGAACGAGGCCTCCACGCCTGTGCACTGGTTTTCCTATTACTGGCAGAAGCATCGAAGTGTCCAGTGTGCAGACCCGCACGCCACAGTCCAGCAAGCGCCGCATCAGAGGGCTGTTCCGAACTTGCGTACGGGCCTGCGCACTGGACACACATGAGGAGCTGGAGGGTGATGTGGAAGACCAGGCAGATGACCCCGACAGACCATGGCAGTATGCAATGGAGATGGACACAGGGAGTCCCTCCGACTCCCTTGTGATACACGCTGAGTTGCTTGCGTAGTGATAACTGAATTATCATCATTCGGAAGAGGGATGACTACTGGCTCTCCACCATCTACCAGGCGAAAATAGGGGCCTTTTTTACACTTGCTGAGGAATGATAAATGTAATTACTCTCAAGACATCCTATGTAGTCAGTTGGTCGCTGCCTAGGTGCCCCATTGCCAATCCTCACAAAGGTCTGACCGTGGGGACCCTCTGAGCTCACGCTCCACTGCCAAAACTGCTGGGGGGGGGGGGCAGGAGGAGCACCAGCTCCATCAGCAGAAACTTAAAGGGGTTGGCCACTTTCTGGTTATTGTTGACCAATGTGCATGTAAGTTGATTATTTGACACTTACTATTATAGCCTTTCTTGATTTTATGTCACGTTTGCTGTATTTCATAAGTCGTGTCCCCTTGTTGGGCAAATCTTTTGTGCTGACAACACAGGAGATCTGACCATAAGGTGGCCGCTTACGGAGGGTCATGTGACCAAGCAAAAATAACACCTCAATCAGCCTTCTCCACTCAAATGCACCAGATCTGCCATCTGCACTTGAAATATGGAGAGTTTAGTTCAGGTGTAGTGAATAATTTGCCTGGTCACATGACCCTCCATCAGCAGCCATTTTATGGAGGACTGCTGTGTGGACAGCACAAAGGACTTGGCCAAAAAAAAAATAGTTTAGAAGAAAATACGGTGGCTCTCCTGTATGGACAATATGCAAGGTGCACGTGTCTAAAGTGACTCACCCTAGTCAGAAGAGGCAGGCGTATAGGAAACTAGGAAGACAGGCACTCTATATCAGGTCACCAGCAGATATCAACAAAAGACAGGGATAGTATAGGTATGTTAAAAAAAACTATATTTATTTTAGTAGTAGTAATGATAAAAAAATGTATTTCAATATAGGTTACTTCCAATGTACAGGGAGAGGGGAATAGTAGTGAAAAATTGGATAAAAAGGTAAGAATTAAATGGGGATACGAAAAAAGATAAAAAAGAGGGGGTTGTGAAAAAATGATGATGTTAAAATGATATTAAAACACCCTGTATTGGGCTATATGTCCAGAGAAAAAAAATAATAATGCTAAAATATTGTAAAAGTATAGTTAGTGCTCTGGGATGTGTTCAGTGGAAAAAAGTACAGCAGCAGCCTTCCAGACCCAATGTATAAGTATATGCAGCTATGTGAAAGTGATTTTCATTTATGCGAAAATAGCCTTCATTTATGCGAAAATAATTTTCAGCGAACCAGTGCCTGGTGGCGTCCCCCCGAAAATTGGCTCACTGGTCGCTGTTACCTTTCCTTGAAGATCGCAGGTTCTTTTCTGCGTAGGATCTTCTGTGAGCTGTGGGTACTTGGTGCGGCTGGCAGCGCGATTGCAGGAGGATGCGATGATCGCGAGAAGCTGCTGTTTGTGGAGCAGACCGTCGATACGAATGTTGCGCTCCTTTTCCTCTGATCAGAGGGCTGTTGCATGTGTCTGGCGTTCTTGCCACGTGCGGCAATTTTTGCATGCGCTTTTTCGCGCACTTTTAGTTCCCGGTATCGTCGGTGGGTGGAGGCAGCCTGATGGTGCAGGGCAGTTTGGAAGCGCTTCCCAGGGCTTGAGAAACCATATCATCAGTACTGAAGAAGGCTGCAATCCTTTGAGTCTTAAGCCTCTAATAAGCACTTTTATTCACCCACATACTGAAGAAACCACCCAGCAGCAGCAGGACACGAAACAAGCTGCTTGGACTGCACCCTGTAATCCCAGATCCCCTGGACTACTGGGCAGCCAACCTTAAATCATGGCTGCAACTGAGTTTGCCTGGCCAGTCGTGTGGCATTAGAGAGGGTGTTCAGTGCAGCGGTTGGCATAGTTACCCCAAAGAGAACTCACCTTTCAACACAAAATGTAGAGAGATTAACCTTTTTAAAGATGAATCAAGATCAGCCATGATCTCCACACACCGCTCCCTGATACCTCAGACTAGATCATTCTGGCAGTAATGTTCAGTCTTGCTTTTTTCACCCTCGGACCACGTGTCCATGTTTGGCCTTGTTGTGATCACGGTGTATTTGACCCTTATCATCTGTCAGCAGAACCAAAAAAAGAAAAACCACAATGGATCCGGTCTTTGATGCATCCATAAGGCCTCTATCACACGGTCAGTATTTTGCATCATGATTTGATCATGAGTTGGAAGCCAAAAGCAGGAGGGGGTCGAAAACTCAACAGAAGACATGCAAATAGTCACATCACGGGTCATCTCTGTTTTGGACCCACTCCTGTTTTTGCCTTACCAATACTGATTAATTACTGACCGTGTGAAGGCAGATGCTCAAAAGACAGGATCCATTATTTTGAGGTTGTTCTTGTGACAGATCAGAAGAAGAGGAAAATAAGCGTGTAACAGAACTGGTTCTCTAGCAATCTATGTGGAATCAGCAGACGGTGTAAAAGAAGAGAGCTATTTCACTCTAGAGTAGAATCTTGGACCACTGCACGGTTAAGTACATTATACCTGACGCTAACATTGACCTGTAAGGCTGAGTTCAAACTTCAGTTATTTGGTCAGTTAATTCCAGCACTAAGTGTATGGTGAGCCAAAATCAGGAGCCTACTCTCAGGTAAGGTATCATGAAAGGATCTTTACCTGTTCTGTGTTTTCGACCCGTAATTGACCAAATAATTAAAGAATGAACTGTGACGCCTGTTACCTGCTTGTCATACTGATGCACAGTAACTGTTTCGTTCCCAGAAATATAGCTGATTTAACATATTTTGTGACTAATTAACTTTGAGCTAAACACATTTTTGGGAAAAATTTGCCCATGCATCCAAATCGAATTTATTAAAACTTTGCTTATCTCTAAGGAACACCATCATCATCTAGCTTATTCTTATCAACAACTCCATTTTAAAGGGAAAAAGAAGAGACAAACAACAACGAGACCACAAATACAAAAGTAGGTTCAGGAACAAGAGTTTAGAAATTTGGGGACTTAAAAAAAGGATCTTGCATGGACGATTTTCTACTAAAGACGATTAGGGTCATACAGAGATAAACAGAGACAAGATGGCAGCAGTATTGCTAAGGTGGTCATTATATCACTCTCACCTGTAAAGGGATCATTTTCAAAAAGAAAACTGGCCTTGATGTGACACCAAATGTCCTTCTAAGATCCCAGAATTAGTTTGGGCAGAAATGGGTGTGTACTAAAGGAGTCGACTGTATCTGGATGGTGGACAACAAAATTGTGGGAGCTGCTCGTGCTTATCAGTGCATCAAACAATCCTTTCTGTTAGTAGTCTGTCTTGGATGTCAAGATCTCTCATATAACCCCTGCTCCTGTTGTGGATATGAGACTGAAAGATCTGAAGCCATTACAAGATGGCGCTGGCATCCTGGAGCACTCCCTACTTATCTATAGTTTACATTCCTTAGCTATGCTAATTGCGCAGAAGTGAAAATTTATTTTTGTATAATGACCAATGGAACACTGCCAGGAGCCTCAGGGGGGATGCCCCCTCTGATGTGCATATATACTGCTTAACTTCCTCTAATAAATAAGAATTTTGCTTTGATCTTTGAGAAGTGTCAGTTTGTTTTTTCTCCGTCGTGCACGTACTAACAACTTGCAGTTTAGAGCAGACACTTGATAAGATAGCACAGCTTGTGGTCAATTAAAACAGTTGGCGCCCAACGTGGGGCAAGGGTGAAATTGTTTAGACCGAGCAGCTGCTGGTGGGTCAGACGCAGACAAGGCAGGAGACTGTGCAGCTACGAGAAAGGCTCCTGGTTTGTACTCTCTCCCATGCTGCTGACCCATGGGATCCGTGTCTGTCTGTGCTCTGTGGGTTCGCCTACTTGTTCATTGTTGTCCGTTTTCTATGTTTTGTTGCCTTTGCCCTGCTTTGTTTATGTTTTAGTCACCTTGCGTTTATTATGTCTTTGCCTTGCTTTGCCTCATGGTTATGCCCTCGGAGCAGCTCTCCTGCTGCTGGTAGCCATGAGCTGTGTCTATGTATGTCTCCTCTCAGCAAGCCCTCGCTGCAGCTTACTGCTGCAGAGTGCTATGGGCTAGGCCACGCAGTATACCACTGGTGGAGCAAGTCCTTCTCGGCTCATTGCCACTCCTGGTTCCTTGCTATGTACCGTTGCTCGTGTTTTCAGTTGTTTAGTTTGTATTCGCCGGTATATGTTATCACTGCCTATGTACTGTTGGTACCTTTGGTACCTGTTATCCCTTTGTTCCTGTTGTCACTGTCTAGTTCACGCCCCAGAGTGGACCCTGTCAACTTCCTGCGGCAAAGCCTATCCCTACCATCTGGGGCCCTAGTGAATACAAAGGGTTGCTTAATCACGCCCCTCTGTAAATAGAGCTCATGTTTACCCTGTGTTTCCTTTCTTGTCTTGTTTGTGCAATAAACTTTGATTTGACTGTCCCTGTGTGCCGTATGTTTATTGCTGACGACGCGGAAGTCTCTCGTGGGACTTCCAACTCGTGACAGGGAGTTAGGAAAGTGTTCAGATTGAATGCACATGCAAAGATAGCTTAGATAGACTAACAGTGCCATCGGCATTAGAAGCCTTCCGTCTGGGAGCAGTGTACAGTTTTTAGTATAATGAAGACTTAAAAAGAAGAGAAGAAAATGGGGGTGGGCAACTTAGCCTCTGGTAGTTACGCCGCCCACCTGATTGTCTCAGAGAGAAGGAGAGAAATTCATTAAGATCACGGGAATTTATGGGGAGATAGTTCTGACAAATAAGAAAGGAATGCTTCAAGATAACGTACTTAAGGATGCAGAAGCATGGTATAGAACAGCCAGAGAAATGGAGAAATTAGGCTGGACAGAAATGTATGATGAAAAGACAAATTATTACTTTTACATGCCGCCAACACAGCCCCTAAAATGGCGCCGGAGGACTCTGCCATGCTTCAGCAGGCACAACCCCCACCATAATATCAGCCCCCTCAGGCTCCGGAGGGGTGGATCTGTGGAGTATGTCATTGCCAAGATCCCATAGGGAGGAATGTCTGTTACAGAACCACGCCCCAGGCCCACCTCCTTGTACCCGGTCATTACACAGGATGGCACACCTTATGTACCAGCTTCCTCTCTGGCAGCCATCTTAACTAATCCCATTTTCTCCCCGGCAGCCATCTTAACTGATGTAACTTCACTCCCTGCCCAGCACCGATCTTAGTTGCTGGTATTTTTCCTGATACGGCTACAAGCACACACAACAATACACATAGATCTAAGTAGCACCACATAGAGTACTCAACTCAGTAAGTGAAGGATACACATTTACCCATACACTTAGTTATTACTTATAGTATTGTTTAATTAGATGAAATGCCTTAACTTCTATGTTTTTTCCTTTGCTAGGATTAAGTCAGCACTTGGAGGTAACTTCATCTCGATTCCTAACAGGTTGTTGTGGTTGGTGCAGATGTTCAGGTGGGGATTGTGATGAAAATGGTCTTAACTGTTGTAAATTGTAGCTTTAAGGCCAGACTGTTCTTTCTTCTTTCTCATAATGTTGCTGAAGAATGCTAACCTTGAGATAAGATTCTGCAGAAGCCTAACTACTAAAATGCCATTCATTAGTATGGTCTGGAAGTATTGTCTTGTATAAACAATGAATCAAATTACTAGTTTTATCCATTAACCCCTTCCCTACACATGACGTACTATTACATTGTGAAAACCACTGCGTCCCCGCAATTTGACGTTAAAGAGTGTCATGGTGATCAGTCGGGCACCGAAGCGGTGCGCGCCTGAACACTGCAGGGGTCCTGCAGTCTGTGGCTGGCGGATTAACCCCTTTTATGCTGCAGTCCGTGCTGACCGCGACATAGAAGGGGTTTGTGTCGGGTGCGGGAGTGCATCGGGTGCGGAAACGCTTCGAGAAGGCAGCCCGATGCCATGCAGAGGCTGCACAATGGCTTGCACGGCATTTGGACCTGCCTTCTACGGGTGCCAAGGAGATCCAGCTTCAGGCCCGTCTCCTAGGCAACCTGTTAGTGTATGACACAGATGTATTGTTATGAATTGCAGAGTGGATCAGACCCCCAAAAGTGAATGTCTGACATAAAGTAAAGAAAAAAAAAAGTGTTTTTAATAAAATCAATAAAGCTTTTAAGTAAAAAAAAAGAAAAAACGCCCCTTTCACCTTATTTTATAATAAAAAACAGACATAAAAACCACACATATTAGGTATCACCACGTCCGTAATGACCAGCTCTATAAATATATCCCATGATGAACCCTGTCCGATAAACACCATTAAAAAAAAGTGCAATTTTTGTCACCTTACATCACAAAAAGTACAACACCAAGCGATCAAAAAGGCATACGTCCCACAAAATGGTAATGGTAATAATATTAATATTTATTTATATAGCGCCACAATATTCCGCAGCGTTTTACAAAATCATAGGGTTCATGTACAAAACAAAAGTACAACTGAAACAATAGGAGTCAGGGCCCTGCTCGCAAGAGCTTACAATCTATGAGGAATGGGGGGTGACACATAAGGTAGTTGATTGTGATAAGTAGGATTCAAGCAATTATTGAACTTATAGTAGTGGGGCCGGCCGATCTGATTCGGGTTTGGGACTACTAGAGGATCATGTTTAGACCAGAGGAGTGGGGGGAGAGGTTTAGTTCTGGAAAAGTCATTTTAGGAGGCTTGATAAGCCTGCCTAAAAAGATGTGTTTTATGTATCAATTAAACCATCCCCTCGTCCCGAAAAAAAATGAGCCCCTACCTAAGACAATCGCCCAAAAAAATAAAAAAACTATAGCTCTCAGAACATGGAGACACTAAAACATAAAAAAATTTTGTTTCAAAACTGCTATTATTGTGCTAAAGTGAAATACATAAAAAAAAAAAAATACACATATTAGGTATCGCCACGTTCGTAACAACCAGCTCTTTAAAAATATCACATGACCTAACCCCTCAGGTAAAAAAAAAACATTTTTGTTACCGTACATCACAGAAATTGCAACAGCAAGCGATCAAAAAGACGTATGCCCCCCAAATAGTACCAATCAAACCGTCACCTAATCCCGCAAAAAATTAGACCCTACCTAAGACAATCGGTCAAAAAAAAAAAAATAAATATGGCTTTTAGAGACACTAAAACATCATTATTTCGGTTTAAAAAATTGTATTATTGTGTAAAACTTAAATAAATAAGAAAAAAGTAGACATATTAGGTATTGCCACGTCCTAATATGTTTTTTTCAGAGTTTTTTTTTCTTCCAGGCTGTGAGCTGAGCGCTGCGATTGGCCAGCGCTACAGCCTGGGATACGCTTACTATAACCAAGTGATACTAGGCTCCTCCTAGTATAACCAAGTCCCAGAAGATACCAGAGCCTATACCGGTTGAACGGAGCGGCACCCAGGAATAATAGTAAGTGCAGGGAGATCCCTGGGCGCCGCTCTAAATGTCAGCATACCTAGTACACATTTTTTACCCTGATGAAAGGTCCTCTTTAAGACATTCTTCAGATACATAAATGAAAAAAGTAAAACAAGGAATTACCAAATTAAAAACAAACGAAGGACGGTATATGGAAGAGGATTAAGAACTAGCTGACTGCCTCAATGAATACTTCTGTTCAGTTTTTACAAAGGAAAATGAAGGAGAAGGACCTCAGTTAGGGAGGAAGACTAATGAATCCTTTGATGCATGTGTCTTTACAGAGGAAGAGGTTCTAAGTCAGCTGTCTAAAATTAATACAAATAAATCACAGGGGCCTGATGGGATACACCCAAAGCTATTAAAAGAGCTTAGAGGTGTACTAGCAAAACCATTAACAGATTTATTTACCCATCACTGGTAACAGGAGTCATCCCAGAAGATTGTAAATTAGCAAATGTTGTGCCCATTCATAAGAAAGGTAGTAGAGAGGAATCGGGCAACTATGGGCCAGTAAGCCTGACATCAATAGTGGGGAAATTAATGGAAACCATACTCAAGGAAAGGATTGTGGAACATTCTAAAATCCCATGGATTGACATCGCTTATCTGGACTTTAGTAAGGCTTTTGATACTGTCCCACATAGAAGGCTTATCAATAAACTGCAGTCTTTGAGCTTGGGCTCACATATTGTTGAATGGATTAGGCAGTGGCTGAAGGACAGAAAACAAAGGGTTGTAGTCAATGGAGTATATTCAGACCATGGTATTGTTACCAGTGGCGTACCTCAGAGATCTGTTCTGGGACCCATATTGTTTAATATCTTTATCAGTGAAATTGCAGAAGGCCTCAATGGTAAAGTGTGTGTTTTTGCTGATGACACAAAGATTTGTAACATGGTTGATGTTCCTGGAGGGATACACCAAATGGAAAAGAATCTAGGAAAACTAGAGGAATGGTCAAAAATCTGGCAACTAAAATTGAATGTTGATAAGTGCAAGATAATGCACCTGGGGCGTAAAAACCCAAGAGCAGAATATAAAATCAGTGATACAGTACTAACCTCAGTATCTGAGGAAAGGGATTTAGGGGTCATTATATCAGACGACCTAAAGGTGGGCAGACAATGTCATAGAGCAGCAGGTAATGCCAGCAGAATGCTTGGGTGTATAGGGAGAGGCATTAACAGTAGGGAGGTGCTCGTGCCGCTCTACAGAGCACTAGGGAGACCTCATTGGGAGTATTATGTGCAGTACTGGAGACCATATCTGCAGAAGGATATTCAGAGAAGAGCTACTAAACTAGTACATGGATTGCAGGACAAAACTTACCAGGAAAGGTTAAAGGACCTTAACATGTATAGCTTGGAAGTAAGAAGAGACAGAGGGGATATGATAGAAACTTTTAAATACATAAAGGGAATCAACACGGTAAAAGAGGGGAGAATATTTAAAAGAAGAAAAACTGCTACAAGAGGACACAGTTTTAAATTAGAGGGGCAAAGGTTTAAGAGAAATATCAGGAAGTATTACTTTACTGAGAGAGTAGTGGACGCATGGAATAGCCTTCCTGCAGAAGTGGTAGCTGCAAATACAGTGAAGGAGTTTAAGCATGCATGGGATAGGCATACGGCCATCCTTCATATAAGATAGGGCCAGGTGCTATTCATAGTATTCAGTATATAGGGCAGACTAGACGGGCCAAATGATTCTTATCTGACGACAAATTCTATGTTTTTATGTTTAAGGGCACACTAGATATAACACTATATACACAGATTATATACAGTGGCCAGCTAAGCAAATATAGGTGATGGTACAGTGAGAGCTACAGATAAAAGCCAATTACCAGATTACATATGTCGTAATCTTGTAGAATTTTTGGATGAGTTGTAATCTTGTAGAATTTTTGGATGATATAATACTTAGCTGTAGTCACATGGAAGGCAGTGAGGATAGCGAGTTTCTTGGTCCCTCCAAACATGACAGCCCGTGACCTCCCTTCAGAGAAAGACAATCACCTCTATCCTGCATGGGCAATTAAAGTTTAGGTGGTCAAACCCCCCCCCCCCCCCCTCCCAGGAGGATCCCTCTCCCCCTCCTTTTGGCTTGGCAGCCAGAGATCCAAAAACCCATTATGGATTCTAGCTCCTCACCGGAGGGAGTTCTCGGTTTCTCCTCTTCCCTATGTCTCACAGGCAAACAAAGACCAGTAGAACATGCAACTCGGTCCCAGGGTCTCAAAGTTGTCAACAGTGCATTTATGAGCTGTACGGGCAGTTCATAATTTCTCATGAACTCCCGGTTCAATGATGTCTGGGGAGTTTCTTTATAGTTGTTGACCATCTCAGCCCCCATCAGTGGAGCTGAGCTGCCAGCCTGTCTGAGCCGAGTGTGACATGTAACCACAGGGTCTGCTCTGAAGCACGGCCACCTTTGGAGCCTGTTTCCTCTGCCAATTCCCTTCACCTGAGCAAATGGGCAGGCATTAAATCCTAACTCCACATATTCCATATATATATTGTGACAGGACCAGGAGGAAAGTGGTAGAAGGAGTCTACATTTCACCTAGGTTCCTTTCTTATACATTCTAAATAGCAGACTTGGAGATGAAGCAGCAAGGAAAACTAAGTTTTCTGTTTGTAAGGGTTTTATCAAAAACCTGGCTAGTAGGGCCTGGCTGCTTAGAGCAGGGAGATTTGGTTGGGTCCTTGCTCCAATTAGCCACTCCAGGTATTCGTGGTAACTGTGGCTAATCACCTGAGAACTTGGGTGAGCTATAAAATGGCAGACAGCTCACTAGCTGGGGGCTCTGATCCTGGGAAGCTCTGCTGTGAGTAAAAAGCAACCATGTGTCTTGGGGCTGGGTACAAGGCTCAGTTTCCTTTAGTTAGGAACTGCTTTGTGTATAGAAGTAGCGGCCAGACGGCCAGGTATTTATTTTATTTTGTACTGGTTTGTTTAATACTTTTGTCTGCAAAAGCCAATACAAATCACTAAGGCCAATATATATATATATATGTATATATATATATATATATATATATATATATATATTTGTGGTCATGGCTACGGCCAACGATGCTTGATGAACCCTAGGGAGATAAACATCAAGAACAACCTAACCCGGCTAGCAGTGTGCTAGCTAAACCTAACTTAATGGCTTGAATTGTGCCCTTAGCCATAGCCGTGGGTAGGCCTAAAAGGGGGCATACCCTGTGGAAATGACAAGAGAAGGGAGGGAGGGTGGGGCACCTGAAGAACACACGCCCAGGAGTGAGTCAGTGGCTTGTTTAAGAAGAGCCTCCGCCCCTCCCACAAATGCAGGCTGACTAGTCAGCCTTACTACTTGTGGTCATGGCTACGGCCAACGATGCTTGATGAACCCTAGGGAGATAAACATCAAGAACAACCTAACCCGGCTAGCCGTGTGCTAGCTAAACCTAACTTAATGGCTTGAATTGTGCCCTTAGCCATAGCCGTGGGTAGGCCTAAAAGGGGGCAAAAGCCAAGCCAAGTAGATTATAAAGAAACACAATGAAAGTGCAAACAAATCCGTGACCAACTGCGAGGCATCGGCAATCTTGACCGCACATTCAGGAAGTATGCGGCAAAACCATAAGAAGACGTACATCACAGCTTGCAAATGACGAAACCGTAGACATGATGCTCGATGTTGCAGATAGTGCCCCGAAGCGGAATGAAGGACTGGGAATACGCTGTGGAATGGAGCATGAAATATTAACTGAACCTGGTGAACTGTGGTTCTAGTACTGACAATTGCCCTGGCCTCCGGAGTTTGTGGAACCGAAAGAGAAACCTGCCTGCCTAGACTATGCAAGAAGTGAGGGGCAAAAGAAACCATGAAAGTAGGAAGGGAATCTTTGAATAGTTCCCCAGACATCATCTATCTGCTTGCCATGGCCCCTGCATTCTTCTGTGAACCCCTGAGAATGGTTTAATCCTGAAACGGGAAAACCGACCTGGTATCTGAGTCTACCATTAACCTACGTGGCCCGATTACTGTGGCAGGCGAATATCGCTGAAAAATGTGACCTGACCAACATGGCAGGTGACCCTAAAGATTTGAGCTCCAGTAATTGAAGTGTGATCCTGGAGCATGGCAGACACTGGACATTAATAAGGTGTAACACCTAAAGAACGTAAGGAGCAGGAAATTTAGTTGAGTAACAAGTGAACCTGACTGAACCCCGCAGGTGACAGACTTTAGTTTAAAACATGGGCCGTATGCAGGTGATCAGGGAAGCAGATATGAATGTGAGACATTTGGGCCCAATCAGCCTGGAACCATGGATGGACAACCAACCAGGCAGGACTGAAAACAGGTAATCGGACCCCCGCAGCCATGGGGCCGAAGCAGTCGTCAGACCCCCGAAGCCATAGGGCCGTAGCAGTCATCGGACCCCCGAAGCCATAGGGCCGAAGCAGTCGTCGGACCCCCGAAGCCATAGGGCCGTAGCAGTCATCGGACCCCCGAAGCCATGGGGCCGACGCAGTCGTCTGACCCCCAAAGCCATGGGGCCGTAGCAGTCGTCGGACCCCCGAAGCCATGGGGCCGACGCAGTCGTCGGACCCCCAAAGCCATGGGGCCGTAGCAGTCGTCGGACCCCCGAAGCCATAGGGCCGAAGCAGTCGTCGGACCCCCGAAGCCATGGGGCCGTAGCAGTCGTCGGACCCCCGAAGCCATAGGGCCGAAGCAGTCGTCGGACCCCCGAAGCCATGGGGCCGTAGCAGTCGTCGGACCCCCGAAGCCATAGGGCCGAAGCAGTCGTCGGACCCCTGAAGCCATAGGGCCGTAGCAGTCGTCGGACCCCCAAAGCCATGGGGCCGAAGCAGTCGTCGGACCCCCGAAGCCATAGAGCCGAAGCAGTCGTCGGACCCCCGAAGCCATGGGGCCGTAGCAGTCGTCGGACCCCGAGCCATAGGGCCGAAGCAGTCGTCGGACCCCGAAGCCATGGGGCCGTAGCAGTCGTCGGACCCCGAAGCCATGGGGCCGAAGCAGTCGTCGGACCCCGAAGCCATGGGGCCGAAGCAGTCGTCGGACCCCGAAGCCATGGGGCCGTAGCAGTCGTCGGACCCCCGAAGCCATGGGGCCGTAGCAGTCGTCGGACCCCCGAAGCCATGGGGCCGTAGCAGTCGTCGGACCCCCGAAGCCATGGGGCCGTAGCAGTCGTCGGACCCCCGAAGCCATGGGGCCAAAGCAGTCGTCGGACCCCCGAAGCCATGGGGCCGTAGCAGTCGTCGGACCCCCGAAGCCATAGGGCCGAAGCAGTCGTCGGACCCCCGAAGCCATAGGGCCGAAGCAGTCGTCGGACCCCGAAGCCATAGGGCCGAAGCAGTCGTCGGACCCCTGAAGCCATAGGGCCGAAGCAGTCGGTGGACCCCCGAAGCCATAGGGAAGGTACAGTACCTTCCCAACAAACAAAAGAACAACTTGTAAAACATGGTCGGCCCACTGGCCTCCGCTGAGAAGCTGTTTTGTTGAACTAGGCAGGAGACCAATCTGAGTGAATGCAAACCAGGAGTAAAGGAGACCAATCTGAGTGAACACAAATCAGGATTTAAAAGGATTTATTCTTTTTTTTCTTTCACACCATCGAGGAAAAACGTAAGCCTGAAAAGAAAGCAGCCATGTTTACCGGGAGAGTACTAAGCAGTGGGTGCGGAGTGCCCCGTTGAGACTACTGAGTGTAGCAAGTAACAGGAGAATGCAGCTTTGAGTGGGAGCCGAATGTAACACATGGTGTAACAGCAGATGGGTGAATGCCGCTCTGTATGTGAGAAACAATGAATGAGCGCAGCTCTGAGTATGGCTAGAGCATGAAAAACATGGTATAAAGCAGACGTAAGAATGCAAACTGAAAGTGAGCGGACTATTAACGTGATGCATCTGCGGACACATGAACACAGCTTTAGTAGTGAATGGAGTAGAGGACAGGATGTAAAAGTAGACATGCGGACGCAGCTTTGGATGTGAATGAAATATTAACTCGAAGTGACAGCCGACATGGAAAGCAGCTCTGGTGAGTGGGGTATAAAACCTGTTGTAGCAGTAGAAGTGTTAACACAACTCTGGGTATAGGCAGAGCAAACAATTGGTATAACGGCAGCTCTGGTTGTGAATGGAGCGTGACACATGCTGTGAAAGTGACATGAACGCAGCTCTTGAAATGGGCCTGGAAAGAACCTGTAGTAACAATGGACGTGTGAACGCAGCTCTGGGTGTGAGTAGAGCAAACATGATATGCCAATAGACATATGGACGCAGCTCTGGTCGTGAATTTGACTGCGTAAGTGTGAAGGCTCCTTTGTGAGTGAGCCGAGAACGAAAATGGGTATAACAGCAGCTCTAAATGTGAGTGGAGCATGAACATGATGTGACAGCGAACGTGAATGCACCTCTGAAAACAAGCCTCGTATGACCTGTTGTAACAGCAGACATGTGAACGCAGCTCTGACTGTGAGCAGAGCAAACATGGTATACTAGCCGACGCATAAACGCAGCTCTAACCACACACAACAACATGATGCAACAGCCAAGTGTGAACAGCCAACGGGTGAATGCAACTCGAATGTGATTGAAGTATGAAGCATGATGAAAATAGCAGACATGTGGACACAGCTCCAGTAAGCAGAGAGTAAAACATGTGTAAAGCAAAATGTAAAGGCCGTCTGGAACGAGCAGCGTGAAAGTGATGGACAATAAAAGACGTGCGGATACATCTGAGGGTGTGAGGCGTATAAAGCGAGGTGCAAGCAGGTATAAGACAGAAGTAGAGCCGAACGTGGAAATGCTGCTCAGAATAAGAGCAGAGCATAAAGTGCATCAGGGTTTTAGTACATAAAGCAGGGAAAAAACATGAAGTCTAAAGATGGTGGTGGCTGGGAGAGGGGGAGTCACATGGCAAGGAACAGCTACAGCGATAGGTCAAACAACAGCTGAGTCTGATGTTCAATCATGACGTCACATGCAGCCCGGGTGACTGTTCCCTAACTGCGTATAAGATGAAGTAATTTTCCATGCGACAAACAAGCGACGTAAATTTGCAGGATATATTGGAACTAATTCTTATTATCAAACAAACGAGGTTGAAAAAGAAATAGAAATTTTTTAGCCCCAACAAAACAAACCTGAGGCAGAAGATTCTGAGGCGAAGCCTCCCGTTCGCTAGAAAAGTCGGGTTCCGACCGGCCAGGAGGGATGGCCACGGCCCAACTTACTTACGTATTACCCCGCGTGCATTTCTACGATAGCAGAAGAAAAAAAAAAAAAAGACAAAACAAAACCTCCGTTCTGGCTCCATGCTGCAAAGAAAGAGATCCTGCCACCAGAGAAGCTAGTTCACTAATGACACCCAGCAGCACCTGTGCACCTGAAGAACACGCGCCCAGGAGTGAGTCAGTGGCTTGTTTAAGAAAAGACTCCGCCCCTCCCACAAATGCAGGCTGACTAGTCAGCCTTACTACATATATATCAGATTAGACCTCAGATTAGCCCATCAGACCTCAGATTAGCCCATCAGTACCCCCCAATCAGACCTCAGATTAGCCCATCAGTACACCAGACCTCAGATTAGCCCATCAGACCTCAGATTAGCCCATCAGTACACCAGACCTCAGATTAGCCCATCAGACCTCAGATCAGACTAAGATAAAAAACCTTCTTACCTGTTCTGCACCGCTGCTCCTCTTCAGCAGTCATGCTTCCATCTTCCCGGCCTGCGCTGTCACATGACTGCATGCAGCATCAGGTCATAGTGCGTGCACTATGACCTGACACTGTACGGGGTCAGGACAGTGCAGCGAAGGCCAGGAAGATGGAAGCATGACTGCTGAAGATGGGAGCGCAACTGCTAAAGAGGAGCCCCCGCGCAGATGAGGGTGGGCAAGTATTAGGCCCTATTCACACGTCCGCAATGTCGTCCGCATGTATTCGGCAATTCTGCGGAATACATGCGGACCCATTGACTGTGAATGGGGCACGGAACGATGCGGAGAGCACACACTGTGCTCTCCGCATCAGTTTTTGCGGAGCGCGCCGCCTATCTTACGGCCGCAGCTCCGCAAAAAAGTAGAGCATGTCCTATTCTTGCCCGCAATTGCGGACAAGAATAGACATTTCTATGGGGCTGCCGGCCGGGTGTGTTTATGGATCCGCAAATTGCAGATCCATAAACACAACGGACGTGTGAATAAGGCCTTACCTGTGCTTGCGGCGCTTCGCTCCCCGCAACCTATTACATACTAGTGAGCGCTTCCATAATTCGTTTTATAAGACGCACGGACATTTTCCCCCCACTTTTAGGGGGGGGGGGGGAGTGCGTCTTATAAAGCGAAAAATACGGTAATAATAATTGCTGTAACTAGGCAGGTTAGTCGATACTTTGATAGAACATATAACTGTTTCTATAGAATATGACAGGATGATGAGGCAGGGTGTTCTATAAACTGTTGTTGTGCTTTATTACCCAAGTCAACAGTCTTTACAAAAATCACTTTGTTAACCACTAAAATGATACGAATTTCAAAAACTTTTCCAACATGGTGTAGTGGATGAATCCGGTTATGTCGGGGCTGCTTCAACTGAAGAGATTGGTCACCACCTCTGCTGGATGGAGCTGTGGTGTATGGATTTGATCCCGTGCTGAGCCACGCACCCTGCACTGATCACATGACGGTGACGTCACCCTAGGTCCTTCGGCTGTTCAACAGTTCGGGTTGGTGGCAGCCGCCCCTTATGGATTCCATATGCCGCGATAGTGGAATCCATAACGGGATGCTCGACTTTTTTTTAAAGTTCGCTCATCTCTACTTATGGCCCATCCTAACAACAGGCCATCAAAATCACATTACTGGGAAACCCCTTTAATGACAAACACCTTATTGTCATTTAGAGCATAGGGCGGTTTAATGGAACACACCAAATTTTTGCTATTCTTTTTACGTCACATAGGGGATCTTTATTAATATGTTTTGAGAGATTTTTGAAAAAAATTTTTTATAGTTTTATTTGGGGGAAAATTGGTTCCCTGTTTTGGTCATTTTAATAGTTTTTGTTTCATGTGAAAAGGCCGACTATGCTGTCAGTTTCGGCAGGTGTGGACAGTTTTTCTATTTTATGATATATTTTGATACTTTTAAAATACATTTTTTACGCCAAGACAGTTGGCACATTTACGCCTTTTTAATTTTTATTTAGCAATTTTCTTTATAACTGGGGCATCCAAATATGACAAGTGATGCTTGTGCTGCATAATGGCCCTGCCTGGCAAGGTAGAAACCACTATGTGCACAAAACAAGCAATCACCGACAGAATAGGGTCTGCGTCCACAACCATCCATAAGAACAGTAAAGGATCAGTATCCCCCCCTCTCTATCCAAGCTATCGTCATTACTTCTAGAAGTACAGATGTAGCAGGGTTAACACAAAAACTCTTAACTCAAATTTGTTAACTCAAAATGGTCACAAATGCAACATATCCAATGAATATATTTTATATCACGTCATCTTCAATTATAAAACTGAACAATTCAGAGCTGGTGGGACATGCAATAAAAAATAATCAAGGATTCCCCCACTGGTAAATTCATGTGAGATGAGTGAACCATATGACTTCTACAAATACAGGGGCGGCGGGGACACCACTTGTTGGGTTTATCTACAGGTAAATTTTGGTCAAGGCATGCAGATTAAAAAGATATTTCTCTAGGAAGACGAGTAATGGCTTCTATGTAATTAGGCAATCCTAGCCGGGGTCACTTTTTGGGAGAACTTGCACATTACTGATGAAATGTGCCCAGTAAGATCAGGGCTGAAACAAATACTTATAGGGGTAGAACAGACCGGGGCTGGAAGAGGGAGATTGTTATTCTTCTATATCAGGCCCTGGTTTTGTACTTCACCAGGTATGGTTGAAAGATAACATCCAATAATTGCTCAGCAGGAGCAAGAGAAGACACAGCCCAAGTATACAAAAGTATAAAGATTTATTAGCAGATAAATAAATAGACAATTAATAACAAATACATACACATTAATTGTGCGGTGGAGGAGCACAGAGTGAATGCCCAAGAACCACCACTGACACTGAATATCCCCCACACCACAAAAATAGTTAAGCACTCAATAGTATAACAACGGTAAGGTTGGAGGTCATAGTAAACCCCAGAAAATTAAACAACTTAGCCAGAATATGCATGAAATAATCAGACAATCTAGGACACAGATAACATACCGTTAGCCATAGTGTACGGGGGGAAGTCAGAAAATAATTATCTAATTAGAGACAGCCGTTGTTTAGTATTTAAGCTCGCTCGATACTAAACAACGGCTGTCTCTAATTAGATAATTATTTTCTAACCAATCAAGGTGAGCACTGTACTATAACTGGGGGGTCTTTTGGGGATGTTATTGTACCTCCTGACGAAGCGAAGTGCGAAACGCGCGTCGAGGGTGTTCTGTTCCACTGGTGCTGACTTATACTACCTGTACCACGAGCCAGAGAAGAAAGGTAGCAGGACATTAGGAAGGTTAACAAGTGGCTTAAGAACTGGTGTAGGAAGGAGGGGTTCGGGTTCCTGGAGAACTGGGCCGACTTCTCTGTCAGCTACAGGCTTTATCAAAGGGATGAGCTGCACCTCAATACGGAAGGGGCAGATGTTTTGGGAGAGAAGATGGCTAGAAGGGTGGAGGAGTGTTTAAACTAGGGACTGGGAGGGTAATTACATTATAGGAGGGGAAGATAGTGCAGATAGAGACCGGGGGCGAGGTAATAGAACCTGGGGAGGAATGGAAGGAGGAAGTAGAACAGTTCAGAAGAAAAGGTATAGGGTAAAAAATATACATAAACCTCTTAATTGTATGTATACTAAAGCCAGAAGCCTGACTAATAAAACTGGTGAACTGGAATTAGTGATGTGTGAGGAGGACTACGACATAGTGGGAATAACTGAGACATGGCTGGATGATAGCTATGACTGGGCAGTTAATGTACAGGGTTACTGTCACAGCTTGGTGTGGGAGGAGAACTTCACATCTAACACGAGAGGGAGGGGAAAGGTATTAGGCCTGGAAACTAGGGAAAGAGGGGAGGTCACACCTAATGAAATCCTAACCCTCGCCCTGGCTGCTATCCGAATGAACAGATCTCGTTGATAGGACTGTTCATTCATAGGAACCTAGGCCTAGCTCTCCTTGTAAGGCCCTAGACTGGACCACAGATGACCCATTCCTTCCCAGCTGAAGGAATCAAGTCTGCCTCAGGCCTAATACCACAAGACAGGGGAAACAACACAATACAAATTAGGAACAAAAGACACTTAACTCCAAGTAGACTAACGACACAGAATAGCTTCAACAGCCAGCACACTTGAAGCCCAGGGAGAAAACTCTATAAACTGCACCCCCAAGAGGGAGAATCCGCTAATTATAGGGAAGGCAAATTACCAACAAGCAACACCTCAAGCAAGGGGTGTGACATTTACCAAAACCGAGACACAATAAGATACACAAGGAACTTTTCAATTTAACCCACGTGTTGCCAGTCTCTCCTGGTACCTGCCACGGGAATGTCCGTGACAGTTACAGTCTGTTTAAAAAGGATTGTCAAAACCGGAAAGGGGTCTGCCTTTATGTAAATTCCTGTCTAAAGCACACTGTCCGAGAAGATATAAGTGAGGGACATGAACATGTGGAGTCACTGTGGGTAGAAATACATGGAGAAAAAAAAACAATAATAAAACACTAGTGGTAAGGCTGAAAAAGTTCAGCCTGTATTTGTGGGAGGGGCCTTGGGCTGCTATTTATACCTCCCCCTGCAAGCCATCAGCCTCAGCACGAGCAGCGGCTGCGCACTTCTGGCTTCTGGGGGCGGTCCTTTCAGCACGGTTGCCGGGTGGTAAGTTTGCATTTCATGTACCGCCAAGGGTAAGTATAGGTGGCCTGTCTCGGTGCCACCCGATTTCCTTCCTCCTTTCCCTCCGTTTATTCCCCCCGTCTGTTCTCCCTATCCCAGCACAGCAATTCTTCCGACTGCACAGGTCCGAGGGTAAGTTAGGGCTCGCTGGAGTCCCGCCTGCGGATTCCCGGCCCCTAGCATTGCGCGGCACTTACCGTCCCTGAGCGTCATGCTGCTGAACTTCCGGCATCTTGGTCGGTCGAGTGCGCTAAATGCTGGAGTGCATACTCTCACCCTTCACATGGGCATGTTCAGGGGCCAGCGGCGTCCCTGCCCCCTGCCCTTGCGCCATCTCCGAGTGCCGTTTCTCGGGACACGTTGGAAGGGACCAGGACGCTGCCACACTCTGGCGGAGGCGGGGCCGGCCCCCTGGTTCCCTCCAGACCCACATCGCCGGCGGCGCGGGCAGCTGCGCTCAGGAGCACGCCAGGAGCGTGCTGGTGCAGGCCGCCACGCGAGGTTATCACAGCATTTCGCACATAGAGGGCCGGCCTTGCGCTGCTCTTCCTCCTTGTCGCGCTAGCTCCAGCACTCCGAGCGGTCAGTAAATTTCCCACTCCTGCCTAGCGCTCCTACGTTATCGTCGGCATTCATCGCGTTCATTGGTGCCCCCATTCACGAATACCTTGTCTCTGACAGATATCAATAGTGTTCTGTCATCAAAGCAGCAATTATAAGTATGCATTATAGTCAGAAGTGCAGCCTGTACAACTCTGGCCGTACTGTGTGCATGTTTCTCGCGTCCTACATACGGGCCGCAGACAATATGGGCGCTCTATAAATTGTATCACAATAATAGGTCACTCGCCGTGCGACCCTTGTCTCTACTTTCATACATGCTTACTGACCTAACACGGCCCCATGCCGCACGCGCAACACGCCTTCCGTACATTCTCCATCACACTGTACTTCTCCCCAGGTCTCGTCACTTATGTTACGTCTCCTTTTTTCTGTTACACGTCACATGTCTCCTGTCTATTTCTTGTGGTAAGACGAGTTTTTGTATACTTTCTGTCATGCATAACTATCTATGCTTGTCATACCGTACTCCTGTAGCAAGGTTGTTATCATAGGCCAAGCCCACCATAGCTTCAGATATTAACTTAAACAAGTAAATAATATTAATAAATTAAACAACACCATTTCAAGGGGGTTAATGCACAGTGTCCTACCCAGGCTTTGCATCTTCACCTGAATCGCTCAGGTCTGGGTCGGCAGTACCTCACATAATTACCTGTGCGGCGCAGGTCATACACCATCTATGGTCATGTGCTTTAGTCCGTTTTGCGCAGGGTCTGCTCCTTCCATATTACCTTGACTGATTCGCTCAATTTAGGCCTCATTCAATAGGCCTCATTCAATATCATTCATGTATATTTGGCTGAATCAATCAGGTTGTGTTTCATTCATGCATAGGTGTCTGATTCAATCAAAGCATGTATCATGCATTTTTTTGTGGCCTGAATTGCTCAGGTCGTGTATCATACATGTTTTGCTGCCTGATTCGCTCAGATCATGTTTCATGCATACATAATTGCCTGATTCACCTAGGTCACGTACTATTCATGTACAGTTGCCTGGATCGCTCGGGTCATGTATCATACATGGTCAGTTGCCTGAATCACTCAAGCCATGTTTCATTCCGCATAGTTGCCTGAATCGTTCGGTTCATGTATTATACATGTACAGTTGCCTGAACCGCTCGGGTCATATATCATACATGCTTAGTTTCCTGAATCACTCGGGTCACGTTTCCTTCTGCATAGTTGCCTGTATCGCTCAGACCTTGTACCACACATTTATATTTGCCTGAATCGCTCGGGTCACATTTTCATTCTGCATCGTTGCCTATATTGCCCAGGTCATGTACCATACACGTATAGTTGCCTGAATCTCTCGGGTCATGTATCATTCCCATATTGTTGCCTGAATCGCTCAGGCCATGTTCCTACATGTATATTTGCCTGAATCGCTCAGGTCACGTATCATACATACTAGTTGCCTGAATCCCTCTGGCCATGTATCATACATATTCAGTTGCCTGAATCGCTCAGGTCATGTACCATACACATGTACTTTCCCGAATCGCTCGGGTCACGTTCACCCTGCATAGTTGCCTGAATCGCTCAGGTCATGTGTCATGCATATTCAGTTGCCTGAATCGCTCAGGTCATGTTTCATACACATGTACTTGCCCGAAACGCTCGGGTCATGTTCATCCTGCATACTTGCCTGAATCGCTCAGGTCATGTATCACACACATTTAGTCACCTAAATCCCTCGGGTCATGTATCATACGTATTCAGTTGCCTGAATCGCTCAGGTCATGTTTCATACACATGTATTTGTCTGAATCGCTCGGGTCACGTTCATCCTGTATAATTGCCTGAATCGCTCAGGTCATGTATCATACATGTTTAGTCACCTGAATCCTTCGGGTCATGTATCATACATATGAAGTTACCTGAATCGCTCAGGTCATGTTTCATACACGTGTATTTGCCTGAATCGCTCGGGTCACATTCATCCTGTATAATTGCCTGAATCGCTCAGGTCATGTATCATACATGTTTAGTCACCTGAATCCCTCGGGTCATGTATCATACATATGCAGTTGCCTGAATCGCTCAGGTCATGTTTCATACACGTGTATTTGCCTGAATCGCTCGGGCCACGTTCATCCTGCATAGTTGCCTGAATCGCTCAGGTTATGTATCTTACATATTCAGTTGCCTGAATCGCTCAGGTCATGTTCCATTCTCATATAGTTGCCTGAATCGCTCAGGCCATGAGTCAGTCATACACAGTTGCCTGTGCCACTCAGGTCATGTGTCATACATATATAGTTGCCTCAATCACATATATAGTTGCCTCAATCACTGGTCAGGGTTCATTCTGCATAGTTGCCTGAATCGCTTAGGTCATATAGCATACATGTATAATTGCCCAATCACCCTGGTTACGTATCATACATTTTTAGTTGCCTGTATCACTAGGTCATGTTCCATTCTTGTATAGTTGCCTAAATTGTCCAGGTCATGTTTCATTTATGTATGGTTGCCTGAATCACTCAGGTCACGTAGCACACATGTATAATTGCCTGAATCGCTCAGGTCATGTTTCATACACGATTATTGCCTGAACCGCGCAGGTTATGTTTTCTTTTGTATAGTTGCCTGAATCATTCAGGTTCATGTATCATACATATATAGTGGACTAGGTTGCGCAGATCTGTGTCATTCATGTATAGTTGCCTGATTCACTTAGGTCATGTGTCATTCTGGTATAGTTGCCTGAATCATCCAGGTCATGTTTCATTTAAATGTGGTTGCCTGAATTGCACAGGTCAGGTATCATTCATCTATTCATGACTGAATCGCTCAGGTCATGCATACAACATATTTAGTTGCCTGAAGCACGCAGGTCATGTATCTTACATGCATTCTTGCCTGAGCCACTAGGTCATGTTTTGTTCCATATAGTTGCCTGAGTCGCTCAGGTTCATGTATCATTCATATATAATCGCCTGTGTCCCTCATGCCATGCATCATTCATGAAATATAGTTGCCGGATTTGCCCAGGTCATGTATCATTCTTGTACAGTCGCCTAAAATCGCTCAGGGCATGTTTCCCGCAGTATGACGTTGGTTCCTGAATCGCTCAGCGTTGTCTTTTCACCTGTTACATCCAAGCCATTCACCTTTTAGCCCATTTGGTGACATTCAAAAACACCCAGACGTCCTGGGGCATTTCTCTTCAGGTGGCCGGGCACTCGTCGGCAGTTCATTTCTCACGATTCGGTTCCTCACTTGGTGCGCTCTCGCATTTTAAACGTAATTGATTCCCATGGCTGTGCCGGTCTATCCCTTTTCCGTTTCCAGTCCGGGTCCAATATCAGTGGGAATTTCTATCCTGGTTTAGGTTCACACAACCTTTTGAACCCCGTCCAGGTGGTCAGCGCGGTCTTACGGCTGTATCTTCCAGGTCCGGCTCGCCGGAAGTTTGGGTACATTTTCAGACTTCTAGTCCCGGTGTTTGGTGTTAAGTTCTATATTAGCCGTCAGTTGATGCACATTTGCTTGTCTAGGTCCATACGGATCACCCCTCCACATCATTCCCGTTCATTCTACGGTTCCGGGTCTTTGTAAAAAAAAAGGGAAGCTAGTTGGCAGTATTTTTGGGCCCTTCTTCAAGGCAGGACAGTCCCTTCGCAATGTTTTCGGTCCAGATTGCACTACAGGTCCCAGCACGGGGGCCAGCTCGGCCAGTCACGGTCGAGCCGATCCATTACACCCTCCATCCTGCTCCATGGTAGCCGTAATTCCACTACACCCTCCTACAGGCGGACTTTACTTTTGCCCCCTTCCAGGCCTACCCCGTCCTGGCTCCGGGCACACATCAGCCAGTAATAGGTATAGTAAGGCCATCCACACTCTAGGATGGTCACCGTCATCTCCTCTCCCCAGATGGTGGCACCGACCACAAGTGGTAAGGCTGAAAAAGTTCAGCCTGTATTTGTGGGAGGGGCCTTGGGCCGCTATTTATACCTCCCCCTGCAAGCCATCAGCCTCAGCACGAGCAGCGGCTGCGCCCCACCCTCCCTCCCCTTCTTTTTATCCTCTCAATTAGGGTAGGCCCCCTTCCAGGCCTACCCCGTCCTGGCTCCGGGCACACATCAGCCAGTAATAGGTATAGTAAGGCCATCCACACTCTAGGATGGTCACCGTCATCTCCTCTCCCCAGATGGTGGCACCGACCACAAATAGGAGTTTATTATAAGCCACCTGATATAGCAGAGTCCACTGAAAATCTGCTACTAAACTAAATAGACGAGGCGGCAAATGATAATGAGGTCGTTATTATGGGGGACTTCAACTACCCAGATATAGACTGGGAAACTGAAACCTGTACATCTCATAAAGGAAACAGGTTTTTGGCAATAACCCAAGACAATTACCTTCCCCAACTGGTTCAGGACCCGACTAGAGGGACGGCCACACTGGAGTTAGTATTAACCAATAGACCTTAAAGAACAACAGATGTGCAGGTTGGGAGACACCTGAGAAATAGTGACCATAAAGTAATAACCTTCCAATTGCGATTCAAAAGAGTGTTTCTTCAGGGAGGAACAAAAACACCAAACTTCAAAAAAGCTAAATTTAGCCAACTAAGAGAGGCTGGTGCCAGCAAGACTCGCTCGGAATGTACTCCCTACAGACCCAGCTCTGATGATCTGTAGGCGGTGTCAAGAACCTGGGCATATAAGGGCCGACTGCCCCCGTCGGGGGCAACACATAGACACTAACTATGGCTACCGGCCCTCAATGTATACCAGAAGGCTGTGTGCCACTGGTGCCCTCGAGACCATAGACAATAGTCACCTGTGCCCAGTGCAAGTGGGAGATACCCTGGTGGTGCTGGACTAAGGGAGCCTGGTGTCCCTGGTAAGAGTTGCCCTGGTGCGGCCTGCCGAGTATACGGGCCGAAAAGTCAGTGTCGTGTGCATCCATGGAGACTTAAAGGACTATCCCACTGCCCTGGTGTCTCTGTCCACGGTGGCCGGCATATGGACTCATTAGGTGGCTGTCGCCACAAAGTTACATTATGAACTAATAATTGGGAGAGACTTCCCCAGTTTCCCGTCACTGTGGCCTGAGGTGAGAGTGACTGATACCCATGAGTCAGGGGAAACCCCAGCAGAGTGGCCCTGCTCCGGTGGGAGGCCAGAACCCTGGGAACCCGAGACCGAAGAGCCAGCGGTAGGGGTGACCGCCACTTCGGTGGAAGAGGTGGAGACAACCCAACTAAGTGTAATGGTGGGAGACGTGGAGGATTTGCTACCGGGTCCTGAGCTGGCAGACCTCAACGAGAAAGTTTCAGAACCGCACAACACTGGGACCCAACCTTATCCCGGGCCTGGGAGAATGTTGTGATAATTGATGGTGAACCACTAAAACCTGGGGCCGAGTCGATGTTTCTCGTTTTGTCGTTCACCCCAGCCCACGGCTTATCACAAGCTTGTGTTGGAGCTTGCCCACCAACATGTTCTTGGGGGTCACTTGGGATGGCAGAAAACGCAGGACCGCATATTAAAGTCCTCAAAAATAAAAATACAGCCACAAAATGGGATATTTTTAAAAGCATTCTAAAATTGTGAGAGGTACATACCTTGTGGGAATAAAAGGTTAAGAAACAAGAAAAAAAAACAATGTGGATAAATAGACCTGTAAAGAAAGCAATAAATGACAAAAAGAAAGCATTTAAATCACTAAAACAGGAGGATAGTGGGGAAGCATTCAAAAACGACAAGGAAAAAAATGTAATATGTAAAAGACAAATAAAAGCAGCCAAACTATAGACAGAGAGATTCATTGCCAAAAAGAGTAAAACTAACCCTAGAATTTTCTTAATTTATATAAATGGTAAAAAGTATAAATCTGAAGGTGTCGTCCCTTTACAGAGTAATGAGGGGGGAGTTGCAGAGAGAGATGAGGAAAAAGCGAACCTATTAAATATTTTCTTCTCCATTGTATTCACTATAGAAAATAAACTGTCAGATCACATACAGAATGTAAAAGTAAATTCCCTGTCTGACCCAGGAAGAAGTACGGCGTCTTCAAAAAGAATTAAAATAGACAGATTGCGGGGACCAGATGGCATACACCACCGTATCCTAAGAGAATTAAGTAATGTCATAGCCAGACCCTTATTTCTGATAGTTAGGGTCTCTTCTTTACTGACAGGGAGTGTTCCACAGGATTTGCACAAAGCAAATGTGGTGCCAATATTCAAAAAGGGTCCAAATACAGAGCCCAGAAACTATAGGCCGGTAAGTTTAACATCTGTCATGAGTAAACTGTTTGAAGGTTTTGTAAGAGATGCTACCTAAATGAAAATAAGCAAATAACGCCATATCAGCATGGCTTCATGAGGGATCAGTCATCACTTTCTATGAGGAGGTAAGTTCTAGATTTGACAGCAGTGAATCAATGGATGTCGTATATCTGGACTTCTCCAAAGCATTTGACACTGTACCGTATAAAAGGTTGGGATATAAAATGAGAATGCTCGGACTGGGAGAAAATGTCTGTATGTGGGTAAGTAACTGGCTCAGTGATAGAAAACAGAGGGTGAATATTAATGGTACACACTCAGACGGGTCATTGTCACTAGTGGGGTACAACAGCATTCAGTATTGAGTCCTATTCTCTTTAATATATTTATTAATCATCTTGTAGAAGGCTTGCATAGTAAAATATAAATTTTTGCAGAAGACACTAAACTGTGTAAAGTAATTAAAAATGGAAGAGGACAGTATACTGCTACAGAGGGATCTGGATAGGTTGGAGGCTTGGGCAGATAAGGTTTAAAGATGACCTTTAACCAGTTTTTACCTTATAAAAGTGATACCTCACTCTGTAGCCCATGTTCATTAGATGTCATATCGCTGTTTTTTTTTTTTATGATCCGCTCCTCCGTTGTGCTGCTGTGTCCCCCGTTTTGTCCAATCACAGCGGAGCGAGTCACAGCCATTGAGAAAAAACTGCTCACCTTCTCCCTGGCTGTGACACGCTCCGCTGTGATTGGACAGCGCCACAGCCAGATAGAAGATACGCCCACTGACAAAAGCTGTGTCTCCTCCTCCCTGTTCTAATGCTATTAATTAGCATACAGGGCGCTTAAACAAAACAAGGGGCACAACGGCGGAGCGGATCATGAAAAAAAAAAAAAATAGCGATATGACATCTAAGGAACATGGGCTACAGAGTGAGGTATTGCTTTTATAAAGTAAAAACTGGTGAAAAGGTCCTATTTAACACTGACAAATGTAAGGTTATGTAAGTGGGAAGGAATAATGCAAGTCTCCAGTACATACTAAATGGTAAAACACTCGGTAACACTGACATGGAAAAGGACCTAGGAATTTTAGGGAACAGCAAAATAAGCTGTAAAAAACTGTGTCAGGAAACTGCTGCCAAGGCCAATAATAAAAATCACTAGTCAGACCACACATGGAGTACAGTGTACAGTTCTGGGCTCCTGTGAACAAGGCAGACATAGCAGAGCTGGGGAGGGTTCACAGGAGGGCAACTAAAGTAACAACTGGAATGAGGCAACTACTGTACCCTGAAAGGTTATCAAAATTAGGGTTATTCACTTTAGAAAAAAGACGACTGAGGGGAGATCTAATAACTATGTATAAATATATCAGGGGTCAGTACAGAGATCTGTCCCATCATCTATTTATCCCCAGGACTGTGACTGTGACGAGGGGACATCCTCTGCGTCTGGAGGAAAGAAGGTTTGTACACAAACATAGAAAAGGATTCTTTACGGTAAGAGCAGTGAGACTATGGAACTCTCTGCCTGAAGAGGTGTTGATGGTAAGTACAATAAAGGAATTCAATAGGGGCCTGGATGTATTTCTGGAGTGTAATAATATTACAGGCTATAGCTATTAGAGAGGGGTCGTTGATCCAGGGAGTTATTCCGATTGCCTGATTGGAGTCAGGAAGGAATTTTTCCCCTTCAAGTGGGGAAAATGATGATTACACTTACCGGTAATCAGATTTTCCAGACCCAACAGCACCACGGAGAGAGAGGATCTGCCCCCAGGGACAGCAAACCTGCAGAATAAAAAGATGGAGCTTCTCTCCCACCTCAGTGTTTTACAGAGCGTGAGAGTGACTCCAACCCAAGTTAGTTTATCCAATTTTTTTTTATTTATTTTTTTACACCCAGTGCAGAAAGAGGAACCAAGAAAAACCCCAGGGAGGGAATAAGGAAGGGTGCTGTCGTGAGGTCTGGAAAATCCGATTACCGGTAATTGTAATCATAATTTTTCCCTTCACCTACGACAGCACCACAGAGAGAGATTACAGAGAACACAAGGGTAGCTTCTCTCATGAGGGACATACAGTTGTGTTCAAAATTATTCAACCCCACTGAAATTGAGTGTTTTAGCCAGTTTGACATTGATTTTGATCATTTCAGTCATCTTGTTTACAATTAAATCAAAGAGGCACTTTTAAGTCAGACAAATATAACATAACATTTATAATGAAATAACCACAAATGTCTTTTCTGTGCTCACATCATTATCAGTTTTATTCAACCCCCAAGTGACATTCAATCTTAGTACTTAGTACAACATCCTTTTCCAGTTATAACAGCTTTTAAATGTGAAGCATAGCTTGAAACAAGTGTCTTGCAGCGATCTACGGGTATCTGCGCCCATTCTTCATGAGCAAAAGCCTCCAGTTCAGTCACATTCTTAGGCTTGCGCGCTGCAACTTCTTTCTTTAAGTCCCACCAGAGGTTCTCAATCGGATTTTAGTCTGGTGACTGCGATGGCCACTTCAAAATGTTCCAGCCTTTAATCTGCAACCATGCTCTAGTGGACTTGGAGGTAGGCTTGGGATCATTGTCCTGTTGAAAGGTCCAACGTCTCCCAAGCCTCAGGTTTGTGACGGACTGCATCACATTTTCATCCAATATCTCCTGGTACTGAAGAGAATTCATGGTACCTTGCACATGCTGAAGCTTCCCTGTACCTGTAGAAGCAAAACAGCTCCAAAGCATGATTGACCCCCCCGCCATGCTTCACAGTAGGCAAGGTGTTCTTTTCTTCATAGGCCTTGTTCTTCCTCCTCCAAACATAGCGTTGATCCATGGGCCCAAACAGTTCAAATTTTGTTTCATCAATCCACAGAACACTATCCCAAAACTTTTGTGGTTTGTATACATGACTTTTGGCATACTGCAGTCGACTCTTCTTATTCTTTGGAGACAGCAAGGGGGTGCGCCTGAGAGTTCTGGCATGGAGGCCTTCATTACGCAGTGTGCGCCCTATTGTCTGAGCTGAAACTTCAGTACCCGCATCTGACAAATCTTTTTTCAGTTCCTCAGCAGTCACACGGGGACTTTTCTCCACTTTGCACTTCAGGTAGCACACAGCAGTCGAAGTCAACATCTTATTTCTGCCACGACCAGGTAGCGTTTTAACAGTGCGCTTTGCCTTGAATTTGCAAATGATGCTTCCTATGGTGTCTCTTGGTATGTTTAACATCTTTGCAACCTTCTTATAGCCATTGACCTTCCTGTGAAGAGAAATCACCTCTTCTCTTGTCTTCCTGGACCATTCTCTTGACTTTACCATGTTTGTAAACACACCAGTAAATGTCTAGAAGGAGCTGAGTATCACAGTCATTTTACATCTGCCTAATTGGTGCTTATTATGCTTGATTGCTGCTCCTTGACATCCACAGGGGTTTTCAATACCTGATCGAAAACACTTGAATGAACCTTTGTTCTTAAGAGTGGAAGTCTTTAAGGGGTTGAATAATTGTGCCAATGAAGAAATCACAAAAAAAAAACATTTAATACAGTATTACAAAAACAATTGATGTCATTTTAGTTGCATTTGGTTCTTTAAAAGGTCCTTGTAAGATTTCATTCTGAACACAATTACAAATGTACACTAAATTCCCTAAAACCCTTTACAGCATTGGGGTTGAATAATTTTGAACACAACTGTAGATCTTGTTCCCCCCTAGTAATTTATATATGCTACTGGCGCCTGATTGTCTGATATTATTTTTATATGATCTGAATAAATTAGAGGTATTTACTTTCTCCAAAGCTAGCCTCACAGCCAGCAATTTCTTTCTGTTTGAGGAGAACATCTTCTGCATCGGAGACCATCTCCCTTGAATGACTTTGTCTAGAAAGTTTGCCCCCCATCCAAAAGGGACTGGCATCCATAGTCAACACCACTGGACTGGCGAAACTGGCCTGGAAATTTTCTTTTCCTATCAGCTGCCTTTTCTAAAAGGGAGTCTAATTCTGGGCCAAACAAGAATTCTCCCTGACAAGGGATACCACATAACCGCTGTTTGGACGACAGGTCCACTCCTTTCCAATTCTTTAACCATAGAACTCTACGAGCTGAATTGGAAATAGAGAAAGCCTGAGCTAACAATCTAATAGAGTCCACAAAGGCATCAGCCATAAAGTCTGCCGCCTTCTGTAAGGTAGGAATAGAGGCTAAGATTTGTTCTTTTAAGGCAGGAGTCAATCTTCCTATCCAACAGATCTTTTAGAAATCCCATGTCCTCGAACGGAAGGGGGGAATTTTTTGATATCTTAGAAATAGCCACATCGATTTTTGGTGCCCTATCCCAAGAAGAATTGGCCTCTTCCTCAAAGGGATATTTTCTCTTAAAACTCTTAGGGGTAAATACCTTCTTATCTGTTTTTTTCCATTCTTTATTAATGATGACCATTACGCTCTTTTGTAAAGGGAAACATCTGCGTTTCTTCTCTTGAAGTCCTTGAAATACTAATTCAACTATTGATTTATCATCTTTTACATCCTTCAGTTCTAAAGTAGAATGAATAGCTTACAACAGTTTGTCCGTATCTTCCACTGGAAATAAGTTTCTTTTATCTAACTCCTCTCCAGAGCATGAGGAATCCGTAGATATAAACGTCTCCTGCTCCTGATCACCATCTATGGAATCCACTTCTGATGATTTCTTCTGATGTTTACAAGATTTCAAGATGATCTAATCTCCGATCTAATGAGAGACTTTATATTCTTTAGGAAACAAGGGGATTCTTCCTAAACTGTTTTATCTATGCACGGTTAGCACAGCCTTTTAGTGTAAGAGGAGGATAAAGGGCATCCGCAAAGCGCACATTCCTTGTTTTTTTTTCGTTTTGTCCAAACCTTTCCGAGTCTTGTCTAGAAATAAATAAATGACCAACATCAATTCAGTAAATAGACCTGGGCACTTACCCCATATGACTTCAGAACATAAGCTTAGGTACTGGTGCAGGGACCTCTCCTTCTGCTGGGTCGGGTCTTTTCTCTTCCTCCATGATGCTAGGAAGATATCAGAATGTGAGACAGAAATAATATCACAGAAACACTGATGATCCGAAAATCGAACCCGATATTTAGGATTTACCAGCAGGACTGGTATTAAACAGGAGGGCAGAAATAATCTTCACGGGAGGCAGTAGTCCAGGTCCTCGCCTGACCTACCGGCGTGCGCTTCTTTTAACATATCTTACCCGAAAGCCAGGCAGATCGAGCGCGATCCCCAAACCGGAAGCGTGCTTGTGAAATGCACGCCACCGGAAGTGCTTCACATGGAACGCACACGCCTTCCAAAAGCGCGCGCGTGGAACACACGCCACTGAAAGTGCATCACATGAAATGCATATGCTTACCAGAAGTGTCTACTTGAAGCGCACACAGCCGTTCTGCACTCAGAATCCGCATGCCTGGAAATGCTCCATTCAGGCCGCGTGCATAGGAATGCTTCATCCCCCTGGGGCTGCTTCCTTCTCCTTTTCTGATGTTGCATGGCCGTACTCCCTTGGAAGGGCACACGCACCTGCCACAAGCACCAGACAAAGGCCCGGGACTTCCACCGGCACCTAGGGTCCTACCAACCTATGGGCGATAGACCCCAGCAGGTATGTTACCAGCTAGCCCTCCAGAACCTCTGGGACTTGCAGACTAGCGGTACCTGAAAGAAAATGGCAGGTTCCCCGCTCCAGGGACAAGAAACCACTGAGGTGGGAGAGAGGCTCTACCTTTTTATTACCACTCTCTACCTCTCTCTCTGTGGTGCTATCCTAGGGGAAGGGAAAAATTGGCTTCTACCTCACAGAATTTCTTTTGCATTTCTTCTGGATCAACTTGCAGGATTGCAGGCCGAACTGGATGGACAGATGTCTTTTTTCAGCCTTATAAACTATGTTACATCCTATCTGAAATTCAACTGGACTGTAAATAACTGTCCATTTACAAGCGTGAATGACACCCCTTTTTCCACATGTCCGGACACACCAGCTCTTGTGGGAATCCAGCTTTATTCTTTGGACTTTCACATATAGGGCCCTGTATTTGCAGTTTTATAGGAATGCAGGGTCCCCATACCGATCATAGCAGGGTGGTACCTTTGGGAAACTAGTTTTTTTTTTTCTCTTACCAAACATTTGTGCTTAGAGGATATATATATATATATATATATATATATATATATATATTAACGTTAGTTTCACTTTTAACTGAATCTGTCCTTTGATTACAAATGTTCATTCAGTACAGGAGACTATGTTTGTTTTGGGAGCTCTCACAGTAGTCCCAATCATCTCTCCAAGCCCTAAGCTACCTCTGGTAACCAAAAGCAAAGCACTGTTTTATCTCTCTGTAAAAAGGAGTATCTGATGGAATAAAGCCAGTAGGTGACCACCATAAAACACATAAAGGAGGTCACTAACGGGCTAAGCATGAAGATGGCTTTTCTTATATGTGGGTTTTTTGATGTTTAACAAGAGATGATTTATGGTTGAAAAACATATCACATTCTGAACATGAAAATGGCTTCTCCCCTGTGTGAATTCTCTGATGTGTATCAAGAGCTGATTTATTGTGAAAACATTTCCCACATTCTGAACATGAAAATGGCTTCTCCCCTGTGTGAGTTCTCTGATGTTTAACAAGAACCAATTTCTGCTTAAAACATATCCCACATTCTGAACATGAAAATGGCTTCCCTCCTGCATGATTTCTCTGATGTCTAACAAGAGCTGATTTCTGCTTAAAACATTTCCCACATTCTGAACATGAAAATGGCTTCTCCCCTGTGTGAATTCTCTGATGTGTATCAAGAGTTGATTTACGGTTAAAACATTTTCCACATTCTGAACATGAAAATGGCTTCTCCCCTGTGTGAGTTCTCTGATGTCTAACAAGATCTGTTTTATTGTGAAAACATTTCCGACATTCTGAACATGAAAATGGTTTCTCCCCTGTGTGATGTCTCTGATGTTCAACAAGAACCAATTTGTGCTTAAAACATTTCCCACATTCTGAACATGAAAATGGTTTCTCCCCTGTGTGATCTCTCTGATGTACAACAAGAGCCCATTTCTGCTTAAAACATTTTCCACATTCTGAACATGAAAATGGCTTCTCTCCTGTGTGATCTCTCTGATGTACAACAAGAGCCCATTTCTGCTTAAAACATATCCCACATTCTGAACATGAAAATGGCTTCTCTTCTGTGTGATTTCTCTGATGTACAACAAGAGCTGATTTCTGCTTAAAACATTTTCCACATTCTGAACATGAAAACGGCTTCTCCCCTGTGTGAGTTCTCTGATGTCTAACAATACCTGATTTAAATCTAAAACATTTCCCACATTCTGAACATGAAAATGGCTTCTCTTTTATGTTAGCTGTTTGATGTTTAGCACCTCTTCTGTGACTTTTATTCTGTATTACAGTCTGTGATGAATCAGAAGATCGGACCTGTTTAAAATGATCAAATAATACATTGCTGTGATTGGATGAGGGTTTATCTTGCATACTGACATGCTCTTCAAGTGTATCTCGTGTGATACCACAATCTTCTACTTCAAAATCTGAAGATACTAGATGTTTCTCTAAGTTCCTGGTACAGTCATCTGCCAAGAATAAAACACATTTTATTATTGATGAATAACATTAAAATTGAATTGAAGTTTTATAACTTTTCCAATTTAAAAAAATCCACAGAAATTATAAGGCATGGCACAAAATTCAAGTATCAATTTATTGATCATTATTGTATCCATGTATCATTACATGGATGCACTCCTGTCTAAATGGCCATTAAAAATAGTCCCATTAATTTACATGGCATGGAGAATGGCCACAAATAGGACATGTCCTATTTTTCACAAACGCTATTCACTAGCCTTCAAAAAAATGGCCACGTGAATAGCGCCATTGAGTTCAATTTATTCTAAAAACAGCTATGTGCAATTTTTCACTGTTGTGTGAATGTAGCCTTATTCTGCAGCCTTTCCCAATTACACAAACTACATATAGCGCCAAAGAATAATCCTGTGACCCGAACATCATCACTGCAGCTAGGACACTGTGCACACCGAGGTCTCTCCAAATCTCAGTCTGTCACTCTCAAGTAAACAAACTGCATGGCCTACACCATAACATCTTCCTTTTTTCGTGCATTTATATTAAAGGGGTTGTCTCATCTGAGACAATGGGGTTATTACACTAGGATATACCCCTATAGTCTGGTAGGTGCGGGTCCCACCGTTGGTACCTGCACCTATCTCCTAAATGGAGTCCTGAAAGTGGTGAAAGGAGCACTGTGCATGCGCAACACTGGCATGGCTATTTCCGTCCGGCCCATAGAAGTGAATGGGAACGGTGGCCAGTCATGCACAGTGCGCTCCCTTTCACTTCTATGGGGAGAGCGATTGGTGATGGCTGGACCGGAGATCTCCAGCCACCACATTGGCCCGCTCTGTTCTCCATATAAGTGCGGATCCCAGCGGTTGGACCCGCAACTATCAGACAATCCTAGTGATATGCCCCCATTGTCTCAGATGAGACAACCCCTATAAGTGCTTGCGACTCATATATACTGTACACATCATCCAAAGATTATGAAAAGTATATCACTAGAAGGAGAACAATTTCTTAAAATACATTTCAGGTGTAGTTCAGAAGAATCAGTCAGAAGAGCGAACAAATTGATCGATTCAACCAGAATCGAACCTGCTCCCATTGGCCTGATAATCTGTGTATGGCTCTCTGGCAGATCTACTCCTTGGCATCAGCTGGAGGTGTGTGACGATGCCACCTGCCACACTGAATACCCTGCACTGGAGACTGGACAAGACAGTACACATATCAAACTGAGCCAGTTCCAGCAACTGTTCCGATCACTCCCAGAAGTCTATGAAGTCAGGGGACAGGCTATGTGTAGAAAAAAGGGCACAGTCCAGGTTAGACTGAACCCTGTTGTTCAGGCAAAGCTTATGCTTTTGCTTATATGCACTTAAAAAGCTTTCATCACATTAAGAAAACTGAGTTGGCAGCTGCTGCTGTGCCTACTGAGACTTATTGTAGTGGTAGCACCACCAGAGAGGACGGGAGGTCTCTGACTCAGCCAGGTTGGAGATAGGACTCCTGAAAAGAAATGCAGGTGACAGGCATCAGTAAAACATTCTCCCCTTTTTAATTTGATTGCAATGATCTAAAGCAGGCATGCTCAACCTGTGGCCCTCCAGCTGTTGAAAAATTACAACTCCCAGCATGCCTGAACAGCCTACAGCTATCAGCCTACAGCAGGGCATTGTGGGAGTTGTAGTTTTACAACAGCTGGAGGGCCGCATGTGGAGCATGCCTGATCTAAAAGAATGGCTATCCAGTAGTCTTCACCTTGCTTGATGCTAACCATATGCTTGCCAGCATGGAGGCAACCAAGTATGCCGTTTGTCATGTTCACCAGCATGCCTGAGGACCCAGTGCTTTAAGACCCCACTGCAATGGTTGGTCATGGCCAATGTCATAGTCGTCATCATTATCATCATCATATCTATCATACCGAGCGCCAATCTCCTTCCCTAACTGTGCCTGCGAAAACTTCATGTCCCCCTGCACCACAAACTTCTCCTCCTCCACTTCCTTCTTTACACGACTTCCATGATGCCATGTTAATGCTTGTCCCTACTCTGGTCGCCTCTTCGAAGGGGTCGAGTATGCGACACATGTCCCTGATGAGCTGCCACTGCCTGCGCTCAAAATAACATATGCTCTGCTGTGGTGGTCTCATGCATCATGTAAATCATTACTCTCTTTACGCTGTTCATAGTAACGCTTCAGCATATGGAAGGTGGAATTCAAACAGTACAAATGCAGAACATTTTGTCACTTCACGTTCAGAAGGGCCTTTTTAGCCACAAAAGAATGGTGGGACAGTCCCTGGACATGACCAACACAATCTGCAAACCATGTTACTTTTTCAAAAATTGATGCACCACTAAATTTATGATGTGCGCCATGCAGGGAACATATGTTATTTCCCCCAAATGAAGTGCAGCCACAATGTTCCTGCCATTGTCACCAACCACGTGTCCAGTTGTAGATGGAGGAGAGAAGTCCAGCAGAAAACCTGCTTGATGCAGATTACCAACTGATCTATGAAGCTTCTCTTGCCCAAGCTCATCAGCTTTATAGACGACCTTTCATATTTTTTTTTGGTTTAGATAAATACCTTTTCTTGAGGTATTTAAAGCTGTTGCTGCCACCCTGCCTGTCTTTTTAAAATATTGCTCCTATTCCCCACTGTGCCCTCCTGCAGTTTTTCCGCTCGGCATGTTAATACTCAGCATCGGTACAGGGAGGAGGAGACACCAGGGTTTCTCAATGGGCGTCTCCTTCTCCCTGGCTGTGCCATGATCCAATCACAGGCGAGAGTGTCATAGCCATGGAGAAGGAGACACCCATTGAAAAACCCTGGCGTTTCCTCCTCCCTGTACCGATGCTGAGTATTAACATACTGAGCAGGAAAACTGCAGGGGGGAATAGCGAGGAGTAAGAGCGATGTTTGAAAAAAAACAGGCAGGGTGGCAGTATCAGCCACCAAGGAAAGGTATTTATCTAAACAAAAAAAAAAACATAAAAGGTCCTCTTTACGACAACATGGTAAAGCTTCAGTTTGCACATATAAAAGGAGGTATAAGAAGTGAAAGCAACAATCTGCTCTATTTTTGTTGGGGATAGGAGGATGTCCATTGAGAAGGACGTGGATAAGCACCTTGTGTAGGGTACCAGATAATCAGCAATTGCAAGTTGCATCATGGTGGCCAAGACCATACAGTGGTTTACGAAGACAGGTTCCACTCTCACACTCGCTTACACTTCTCATTTTGGTCACTGGAAGTTCAACATGGCACCTCATGGCAAAGAAATTTCTGAGGATCTGAAAAAATAATTATTACTCTGACCGTTAATTTTATTTTGCAGAGTCCATGACAGCACCAGGAGAGAGGATCCTCCCCCCAGGACCGGAAACCCACAGATATTTAAGGAGGGGCCACTCCATTCCTCAGTGGTCTTCAGAGACGAAAGAGAGCATCCCCGATATCCATCCTTCCGATTCATTCAAATCCTATGATTTTAATTCATCGAACCTTATTTTTTTTTTTATTTGCACGTCCTGTGCACCATAATAGGCCTGCACAATATATCGCGAAAGCAATCGCAATCAATTGCCATACGCAATCGCAATTTGCCGACCCCAAAATGCTGCAAAAGTGTGTGTGTGTGGGGAATGGCAGTGCATCTTATAAAGCGATGGTTGACTTTCTACTATGCTGCACAGTGCGGCCAGCGAAACTTCAGTTACAGTGCGGGGAGGGAGAAGGGGCTGGTGGAAAGTCATTATTTTAATAAACACATGTTCATACATCTATTTTATTTATCTGTTCTGTGCAGTGCTATTAAGAAAATGACAAGTTTTGTATTTTGTACTTTTGCAGTAATGCAAATATGTATTTTATTTTGAAAAACACTGTGCATTTCAGTTCTTGAGCTCAGCATAACTACATTTCACATTATCAGTCATCTGTGTGTGCTTTTACCTTGAAAATTCAAGCAGATAGACCACTAGCACAATTCCCTTAAAATATCGCACCGCATATCGTTATTGCAATTTTTAGGGCCCTAATCGCAATCGCACAAAATTCCCATATCGTGCAGCCCTACACCATAACCAAGACCCATCACCAACACCAATAACAAAGGGAGGCAATATAAGGGTGCTGTAATATACTCTGGAAAATCTAATTACTGGTAAGAGGAAATATCATTTTTCCCTTCGTCCTATGACAGCACCAAGAGAGATCACAGAGATAGAGAGTTAGGGTGGGATAACAGTCTGCAAGACCTTACGACCAAAAGAACGGTCAGAAACAGAAGAAAGGTCCCTCCTGCCCACAAAGTAGATACCTCTCTAGTAGTGCGCCATCCAACCTGTAGGTACTGGCTTCTGTAAGGAAACATAAGCTAGACAGATAGCCCGTTCAATCCACCTGGCTATGGAACCTTTGCAAGCAGCCTTTCCTTTATTAGGATCTGAATACTGAACGAACAAAGCACCTGACTTCCTCCATTCCCTAGTAGGAACCCCGGAAGCTAAAACACATCTCCTGACAGCTAAGCAACTGAACTCCAACTCTTTTCGACACCTGGGATTGGTACCAAAGGACGAAAGAACCACTTCCTGAGATTTATGGAAGTTCGACACTACTTTAGGAAGAAAGGCTGGGTCTGGCCTAAGGACAATTCTATCCTCCCGGGGGGATTGATGGACAAGGCCTGGATCTCCCCTATCTTCCTAGCTGATGTGATTGCTACCAAAAAATGCACATTAAAGAGTCAACATCCTTAGAGAGATCTTAGAAATTGTTTCAAAGGGTCCTTTCACCAAACTCTGCAACACTAGATTTAAGTCCCAGGGAGGAACTTGCAAAATCCTAGCCGTAATGTCCCTTGCAATGGCTTTACAAAACCTCATGATAAGAGGATGGACAGCTAAGGATACTTTCACACTAGCGTTAAAGTTTTGGGGACAAAACTGAACTGAACATAATTCTCCAAAATGCATTCTGTTCCGTTTAGTTGTGTTCCTAGACTTTCAATGGAGGTAATGACGGATCAGTTTTGACAATGTTAAAAATATGTTAAAGATAATACAACCGGATCTGTTCATAACAGATGCAGATGGTTGAACTATCAGTAACGGAAAGTTTTTGCTGGACCCTGCCGGATGCAGCAAAAAACACTAGTGTGAAAGTACCCTAACCCAACGTCAAACAAAACGCTCAAAGCCGGACCTTTATAGTACTAAGGGAAGGACCCTTCTCTAGACTCTTCTGAAAAAAATGCTAAATCCTGGGAATAGATAGACTAAACTGTGGGACAGGATCAATTTCCAGGAAGGCAAAGAAAGCCCTTCTAGCATAGATCCTGGTGGTTTCAGACAATCCTATATGTACTAGCTGTGACCTTTCAAAAACCAGACAGTCCCTTTACCGGAGGGTGGGTGACTGGGCCCTGGCTTAATAAGTCCGAGATCTCTGGTAGCACCCAGGACTCCCTGACCTGGCAAAGTGAGCCAAACACGGCGGGGCCAAAAAGATGCCATCATGATTACCAAAGCCCTGTCTTCCCTTATCTTCTTGAGAAACCTAAAGAGTAACTGAAGAGGAGGGAATGCATAGAGAAGACCTGGGTCCCAACGCTGTCTTTTTTAAATTATTATTTTATTACTACCACAGGCTTAAGGCCGTGAACCAGAAAGGACCAGGCTCCCATCATTTTTTAGGCATAGACCCAAAGGGGTAACCAGCCAGCCAGACATATCCTCAAAGGCAGTCAGCCAGGAAAGGCCGACCAGGCACAGACCCAAAGGCTGTCAGCTAACCCAGCATGGACATACAAGTGTTCAACCAACCAGGCAGAGATGCATAGGTGATCAGCAGACCAGGCCTTCAATGAAGCAGGTATAGATTCAAGACATTCAGCTAAGCAAGCATATATGCACAGGTGGACCGCCAACCAGGTGTTCAACAAAGCCGGCATAGATGCAAAGATCTTCAGTCAGACAGGAATAGCCACACAGGCATACAGCCAAGCATGCACAGAGCAACGGAATTCAATGTAACCAGCAAAAGATCAAAAAGGCATTCAGCCTGAAGCCAATAGGCAACCAACCAAGCCCCAAAGCTATCAGGCCGCTCCCCAAAAGCCAAGGGGCAGACAACCAGGCCCTAAAGCCATGGGGGAGTCAACCAGGCCCTGAAGCCATGAGGCAGACAACCAGGCCCTGAAGCCATGAGGCAGTCAACCAGGCCCTGAAGCCATGAGGCAGTCAACCAGGCCCTGAAGCCATGAGGCAGTCAACCAGGCCCTGAAGCCATGGGTCAGTCAACCAGGCCCTGAAGCTATGGGTCAGTCAACCAGGCCCTGAAGCCATAAGGCAGCCAACCAGGCCCTGAAGCCATGAGGCAGTCAAACAGGACCTGATGCCATGAGGCAGACAAGCCCGAAAAATATTCAAACCTATCAATCATGTTAAAGGCACCAAACAGATTCATACCACCACACAACACAAATATTCACTGCATAACCTAAGTTCATAAGGAGGCTGCATGCATAATTTGGCTTTACATATTCTACATTCCCTATGTTTTGTCTTAGTTGACACCTTCCTGGGTTTATCCTAAAAGACATAATAAACCCACATGTCAAAAATAAAAAAAAGGGGGGAGAACCCCCTGTCGTACATACCCTCCTACCATACCAAAGGTACAGGGATAGACAGGTCCTTTTGTGCCTTTGATCTGGTCCTTCACGACAAGGATCAACAGACCACTCTAGCTGGGCTTAAGTGCGGCCGGAAATTAAAATCTCTCGCGCACCAGCCACTAGGAGACGAAGTATCGCGAGAACTCGCTTCCTACTCACTGCGGTCTCGCAATACTTGCTGTACACTGACTACTTTACATTGTATCAAAGTGTCAGATCTTCAGGGTTGTCCCATAAAAAACTAGAATAAAATATTTACAAAAATGTGAGGGGTGGACTCACTTTTGTGAGATACTTTGCAGATCATTAAGGGAGTTCTCCAAGATTTTCCTCAGCATAGGTCTTTAATATGAGATGAGCAGAGGTCCGGTCCCTACACCCCCACCAATCAGCTGTCTGAGGAAGCCTCAGTGCTCACCGGAGCTCCAGGTAATACAAAGCCTCCTCACAGCTTACCAAGCACAGTGCCGTCTGCTGAATAGTAGCTTTGCTTGGCATTGCACTCGAATGGGACTAATCTGTGCCTAGGCCATATGACCGATGAAAGTGCAAAAATGGAATGGCCAGAAAGAGGCCTAAGAGCGCACAGAGCATTGTGTCCTCTCCATACATCTGACCAACAAGGCTGCCAGGAGTTGAATCCACCGCCAATCTGATATTAATGACCTCTCCTTAGGATGGACTATATATATCATATACATATTGTATATCACCTATAACACTGTCACATTTCCATCCATATTTAATTTGAATTTTAGCTGAATCGGTTAATATAAAACTAAAAAAATTGACAGAAGACAAAGCCTAAACATGTAATATAAAATTGTATCATCCAGTGAAGCAGTAGAATCTGTGAGTCTTCTCTGCTTTACTTAGTGGTCACTACTCACCTGGGCGGTTATCTGTAGGAATGTCCTCTATACTCTGCTCATCGCCCCTCACATCTGTCTCTGTAGGATTAATATTGTTCCGATCTTCACTCGGATTCACAAGCTATGAAAGAAATATTGTAGAAGTCATCAGACGGTTGGTGAAGTCGTGTGGAAGGTTTTATATGACCTGAAAAGATGACCAAAAATGACCGGACAGCAGGAGTTATCTGACCCAAATATCTGCACGTCTCCTGTATAAATCCAATCTAAGTTTTAATACTAGTTGTGTAACCAGTATTAAAAAATACCTCTGGCAGTGCCTTCAGTAATGGTAATGCCCCCCAGTCCACAATCCCATCCTCTTTGTCCTCAATAATAATTTAGCACTTTTTCATGAGCCAGGGAGAACTGTGGCCAACTACTACTACTCCTAGCCAGTACTAATACCACTGCTACCACCCACATTCTAACTCTGGGATGACGAGGCATAGGTCTTTCGTTTTGTTCTCTCCGGTTTTCCAGACATTTTTTTATAAGACATATAATTGTATAGTCAGGAGTTTAGTACACACAGATTATTAAATTGTACTAGCAAAATTGCAAGTGCGTTTTCTGTAATTTAAAGACAGAGGCACAATTATAGAGCAACTAAACTCTTTCACTCAGATGGACTGTGTAAGTGCATAGTTATAACATTTCTTTTTTTTTTACAGCTTTTCTTTTTCAAAACCTCAAGTTTCTACATAGGCTTATTGCCAGCACAGCACCCCAAATAGCATTCTGCTGCTATGCTGAGCATTTGCACATTATTGAAAGGGCCCTATATTCATGTTAACTTACTAATTATACTTCATTCACCGGTTCAGTTTTCTCCCCTGCCTAAATTCTACACAAAGATGATGTGGTCCAGTCCCTAAACTTGTCATCCACTGCCCATGCCCAAATACATTTCGTCTCTGTTGCCAAGGACTCTGTAGACAATTTTTAAACTAGTGTTGGTGGCTCTACCGGGGAGCGCTCGTCCCCGCTATGGTCACATGTTTCTCAGTTCCATGCGGTCACATAGTATAGACACAGTTGAAGCAGTACAGGTGTACCATGTGACCGTAACGGGGACGAGCGCTCCATGGTAGAGGGGATCTTGACAAAAACTGAATGAGAGGATTTATAGTCATCTAAATTACCCAATATGTCCCAAGTCTAGTGGTCTCTGTGTTGTCTGGCTGCAGGCTACCAACTGGATTCTTCCAAAATAGCAGAGGAGCACTCGATTTTGTGAATACTCACTTTAGTGAGCAGTCATACATAGGTGTGGAGAGGGACAACTCCTGAGGTCTCCCCTTACTCCTTTTTTATACCCCTAAGCGGGAAGGATAGAGAGGAAGTAGGTACTTTCAGATCACACTTACACAATCCTATCAGAACCTAGGTGTGGAGAGAGATCTCCTCCACTGCTGGGGTCTCCTCTTTTCCTACACCCCTAAGCAGACAAATTTTTTGCGAAATTCTTACTGAATCCGATTAGTAATCATTTTAGGGACTTATTTAAATATGTGCTTTCCCAGTTTATTGGATAATGTAGGAATGATATCTTCAGCAGCATGCTATGTTTAGCGACATACAAATATAACGAAGATTGAGAATATAGTGCTATATTCGTTATATTCTAGCAACACAACCATTAGGAATTCAGCTCTAAGTTCAATTCGCCATGCGATTAATATAACCTGTATTACTCGCATTGCGAATTCAACTTAGAGCTAGGTTCCTAATGGTTGTATTGCCAGAATATAACGAAGATTGAGAATATAGTGCTATATTCGTGATATTCGTTATCTTCGTCAATTATAGGAATACAAGTTCCAACCATTAGGAACATCAGCTCTAAGTTTAATTCGCTATGCGAATATAAATTCGCATAACATTCGCAATATATAGTATAATAACGAATATTCGATTTCGACGAATATATGACTAATATTCAATCGAATATTCGCGAAATATTGCAAAATCGAATATGGCACCTCCCGCTCATCACTACTCCTGATGGAAGTGTGTGTGGGCAACTTTAGAAAATTGCTGGTGAGGTAGATTTACTGTATTTTTTGCTTTATAAGACGTAACTTATAAGACGCACCGATGATTTTTAGGAGGAAATTTAGAAAATAAAATATTTTGAACTAAATGGTGTGCTTTTGGTGGATTTTGAACTAATAGGGGATCTGTGGAGGACAGTTTTATTGGGGGGTCTGTGGAGGACAATGTTATAGGGGTCTGTGGAGGACAGTGTTATAGGGGTCTGTGGAGGACAGTGTTATGGGGGGGGGGAGAAGGGTTGCAGCAGCATCTCCAATATTCTTCTTTATTCTGAGTACTTCAAAGCATATATATAACAGATAAGCTGCAACGTTTCGGCTGCAATAACCCTTTGTCAAGCATAAATACAAAATAATCAACTCCCCATATAAATAGTGAAAACCCACTTCTCCCATAAACGTGCAAACCCAATCAAAGATACAGAGGCAATCCCCCACTATTAGTTAACCAATCACAAGTACTGGCCATCTTAACTCCCACTTTGCATAACAATGTATATCACCTGTATGGTCACCTGTATTACCTACAGTGATGGTGATGTATTACTTCACACCAGCTCCATGTCCGCGGTCATGAAGTACTCAAGAGTATAAATCTCAATCCCATTGGGGGTAAGCAACTGTATAAAATAGGAGGAGAGGTATCAAGCAGTGTACAGTTAAAATCAATATTAAAACAGCAATGAATTGCTATGTATGCAATATACAGAAAACTGTATCCATATATACACACCCTAATCCATCCCTGCCACATTGAACTCTATATTGAGCCCAAAAGGTTGCAGTGATCTTAAGGTGTATATCCACTTAAGTTCTTTCTTTCTCGAAATGTTATCTTTGTCTCCACCCCTCCTAAGCAATCCCACCGAGTCAATCATACGGAACCGAAGTTGGTTGATAGAGTGTCCACACTCAATGAAGTGTTTGGCAACCGGTTTATCCAACATTTCTTTTCTGATTGTACTTTTATGTTTGTTGATCCTTTCTCTGATCTCTATCGTGGTCTCAACCACATAGATGAAGCTACAGGGACATTGGATCATTAGAGCACGGATGAGTCTTCTACATCAGCTTTTTTGGGTGACCAAAAATCCAGGGGGCAGAGATGCCGAAGGGGCAGGAGGAAACATCATCGGCCCCGGAAGAAATATACCGCCCATTCATCCGGTATCCAGCAAGAATGCACAGGGGAGGGCCACGAGGCGCAACCAATGGAAGTGACACAATTGGTGGTTAACATCTGAGCCCTGAACAAATTCAGGTGTTAAGCCGAGGTCTAACTTTTTCTCCTACAGGTGAACGCGATTGGGTCAATTTGGAACTGGATTTACAGCGTTTCTTTAGGAGACTGAGACTAAAAAGTTTTTTCTCCACAGGACATGATGTTATTTCCCGGTCGCATATCAATAAAGAGGCTCTTGAGTTAGCAGTTAACAAATTTGATTCAAAGAAAAAAAGCAGCTTTTTCCCACCACATAATTATGTGGTTGAATCATACATAGAGATTGTGTACAAACAGATAGAAAACCTTAAAACAAAAAGTGTCAATCACGTGAGGGGTAATTTGTCCAGTCAGGAGAGGCAGGCCATTGAAACATTCAAACACATTACTATAAAACCAGCTGACAAGGGGAGAGCCGTAGTTATCATGGATACTGAAAGGTATGAGAAAAAGAGATAATGAGACAACTGCGTGATGATGAGGTATATGAAATATTGAGGGGTGACCCAAAATGGGAAATTATGCGTGACATAGGGGTGATTTTGGATGAGGCTCTAGAGAATAGAGTCATTGAAAAGGACCTGAGTAAATACCTTAGGGTGAGCCATCCAATCACTCCCTTGTTATACATACTCCCTAAGATACCAAGGGATTGGTCGATCCACCAGGCCGACCTATAGTGTCAGGCAGGGGATCCGTATTCAACCCCATTTCTATATTTCTGGATAAACTACTTCAGATCCATGCAACCACGGCTCCCTCATATGTCAAGGACACAGGATATTTTCTAGTTAGGTTGCGCCATATTGAGCTACCTGCGCAATTTCTGCTTGAAAGTTTCAATGTTGTTTCCCTATTACACATCCATTGATCACACTTATGGATTAAATGTCATCGATGTGGCCCTGGCTGGCACGGGACCCCAGATGCAAGCCAGTTTGTCCTCCGCCTCCTGGAGCTGGTCCTGAGGAGGAATTATTTCCTCTTTAGGGACACCTTCTATTAGCAGAAACGAGGTGTGGCCATGGGGTCCAATGTGGCCCCCACCTACGCTAATATCTTTATGGCGGAGGTTGAGGAGAGACTGGTTTATCGATCCGCTTTTTCAGTGAGGGCCCTGTGGCGCTACATCGATGACATTTTCATGATTTGGAGTGGTACTAGGAAAGAGCTGGAAGAATTTCATTTCCATTTGAATGCGGGCGTTCCGGGCTTACAATTTACAGTCACAGTGTCCGATAAAGAACTTCAATTTTTAGATGTGCGGGTTTATGTGATGGATGGCGAGATTAGGACTGACCTTTACCAAAAACCCACTGATAGAAACAATTTGCTCACACATGATAGTTATCATCCTCAGCGTATGCTGGACTCCTTACCGTGGAGCCAGCTATTAGGTGTTAGAAGAATTGTCACGGATGATGACAATTTTTCTATGAGGCAGAGGAGATGTGCAACAGATTCATTGAGAGGGGTTACCCAAGGAGGCTTTTGCAAAAAAACAGGGAGAGAATAATGATGGTTGATAGAGAGTCCACACTTAAAACATCCTCACGTGACAAAGTAATGCAAAGAATTCCTTTTGTGGTGTTTCGAAATGTCAGCTACAGTGGAGGAAATAATTATTTGACCCCTCACTGATTTTGTAAGTTTGTCCAATGACAAAGGAATGAAAAGTCTCAGAACAGTATCATTTCAATGGTAGGTTTATTGTAACAGTGGCAGATAGCACATCAAAAGGAAAATCGAAAAAATAACTTTAAATAAAAGATAGCAACTGATTTGCATTTCATTGAGTGAAATAAGTATTTGAACCCCTACCAACCATTAAGAGTTCTGGCTCCCACAGAGTGGTTAGACACTTCTACTCAATTAGTCACCCTCATTAAGGACACCTGTCTTAACTAGTCACCTGTATAAAAGACACCTGTCCACAGAATCAATCAATCAAGCAGACTCCAAACTCTCCAACATGGGAAAGACCAAAGAGCTGTCCAAGGATGTCAGAGACAAAATTGTAGACCTGCACAAGGCTGGAATGGGCTACAAAACCATTAGCAAGCTGGGAGAGAAGGTGACAGCTGTTGGTGCGATTGTTCGAAAATGGAAGGAGCACAAAATGACCATCAATCGACCTCGCTCTGGGGCTCCACGCAAGATCTCACCTCGTGGGGTGTCAATGGTTCTGAGAAAGGTGAAAAAGCATCCTAGAACTACACGGGAGGAGTTAGTTAATGACCTCAAATTAGCAGGGACCACAGTCACCAAGAAAACCATTGGAAACACATTACACCGCAATGGATTAAAATCCTGCAGGGCTCGCAAGGTCCCCCTGCTCAGGAAGGCACATGTGCAGGCCCGTCTGAAGTTTGCCAATGAACACCTGAATGATTCAGAGAGTGACTGGGAGAAGGTGCTGTGGTCTGATGAGACCAAAATAGAGCTCTTTGGCATTAACTCAACTCGCTGTGTTTGGAGGAAGAAAATGCTGCCTATGACCCCCAAAACACCGTCCCCACCGTCAAGCATGGGGGTGGAAACATTTTGCTTTGGGGGTGTTTTTCTGCTAAGGGCACAGGACAACTTATTCGCATTAACGGGAAAATGGACGGAGCCATGTATCGTGAAATCCTGAGCGACAACCTCCTTCCCTCTGCCAGGAAACTGAAAATGGGTCGTGGATGGGTGTTCCAGCACGACAATGACCCAAAACATACAGCAAAGGCAACAAAGGAGTGGCTCAAGAAGAAGCACATTAAGGTCATGGAGTGGCCTAGTCAGTCTCCGGACCTTAATCCAATCGAAAACCTATGGAGGGAGCTCAAGCTCAGAGTTGCACAGAGACAGCCTCGAAACCTTAGGGATTTAGAGATGATCTGCAAAGAGGAGTGGACCAACATTCCTCCTAAAATGTGCGCAAACTTGGTCATCAATTACAAGAAACGTTTGACCTCTGTGCTTGCAAACAAGGGTTTTTCCACCAAGTATTAAGTCTTTTTTGTTAGAGGGTTCAAATACTTATTTCACTCAATGAAATGCAAATCAGTTGCTATCTTTTATTTAAAGTTATTTTTTCGATTTTCCTTTTGATGTGCTATCTGCCACTGTTACAATAAACCTACCATTGAAATGATACTGTTCTGAGACTTTTCATTTCTTTGTCATTGGACAAACTTACAAAATCAGTGAGGGGTCAAATAATTATTTCCTCCACTGTATATACAATCACACCTGTGTAGAGCCGCTGTATGCGCACGGAAGTGACATGTTAAATTTGACTTTTCTACACTTACAGCTTACGCATCAGACACCCAGGCGTTAATCAAGTAGTCTTTTTAATCCGGAGACTGTATTACAAGATGTTGCAGGGTAATCCAGATGGTAAAAGAATTATGCCAACAATATCTCCTTGCTAAGAAGATAGATGCTGCTACTGAGAAAGCTGAGCACACTATGAGCAAAGCATCACTGGGAAAACAGGGAGTGGTCCGGCTAAACTAACTAGAAACCTAAAACAGGGGGGGGGGGGAAGAAGAGAGGAGCATACCAATACACAATGCAAGATACTGGAACAGAACACTCCATGTCTGGTATCAGTAGATAACACTATATATAAGCATACAATGGAATTGTATAAAATAACAATAGCTTGCAGATGCAATAATGTCCATCTACCTGAAAAGGAAACATGCAATGAACATTATTCAAATCAAAAAAAGGTATGTCTTCAGTTCAGGCCATATAGCTGGTACAGGAAACAGTCTTAGAAGAGGTTGAGCATCTTGGTAGAAGGGATTTAAACATGGAAGTTCTGCAGGCACGAGTAACACAACTTCTGTAACAGGGTGGAAGAAGGTCTTGATTACTCCACCTGTCGCGGTTCTGCTTTCCACCTTAGAAACCTTCCCATCCGAACTGGAAACGACTTTAGTAATAAGTTCAGTAGGCCAGTCAAGATGATCAACTTGGTTGTCTCTTAACAGAACAAAATCTCCTTCCTTTAAATTAGGCCTTGGTTCTTGCCACTTTCTGTGTTCTTGCAAGAGGCAGAGGTACTCTCGTCTCCACCTTTTCCAGAACTGATTGGTGAGATGTTGTATCTGCTTCCACCAAAACTTAGATGATGGAAATCGTCTCCTGCGCGACAATGAATGTGATCTTCTCTTACTGGTTATTGAAGGTGACTTAGACCTCTTATGAACCTCGGGTGAGCAAAAATGCCTTTGGAGAGACCGAGAATGTAAGCACCTCCAAGATGATGACAGAGATCGCTTTCTAGGAGACAGTGAGGAGGAGCGAGAACGCAATCTATGTTCCCCGGATGCTGACCTTGAGAATTTTTACGCATCCTAGATTTGGATTTCTTCTTTTTCACTACAGGAGATTGTCTATTGCTTTCATTAGAAGCTGAGCGAGACTTGGTTCTCCTTGATCTTGCCAAAGATTTACAATGTGACTTCTCTGTCCGTGTCACCGATTTAGAGCAAGAGCGCTTATCTTGTGAGGCCGATTTAGATGTAGATTGCTTACCGTTTATTGATCGTGAACCCGAATGCTCATGTCTGCTTTTCACTTCTGAAATGGGATCTGTCTTTGTACATACAGACTTGGGTTGTTGACATTCAGAAGATACTTCCTTTACAAAATTAAACTCATTGTCAAACGGTTGACTGGAAGACTTACATTTCTGTGGTATCTCATCAAAACTACATGAATCAGAAGGCTTGCTGCCAGTGATGATATAGGATTCATCATGATGAACTGTGTGAGGACTGCAAAGCTCGGAAGGGCTTGAAGAGAGCTCCAATTGAGATCCTGAAGGCATTTCTACAAGCTGCCCTTCTGTCCAGGAACATTCTTCTGCAGCTGACTCCTTGGGATTTAAGCTGCTTTCTGATGAACAAGTTTTTAGAATATTTGGGCAGGAAACCTCTTGCACATAGTAGTGGTTGGGACACTGCCTGAAGTAAGAAGTTTGTGCCCCTCTTAAAGCGTCAGTTCTGAAGGAGACATACATCCCCCACGATGACCCAACCCTCTATCCTGAACAGATCAAAGAACTTAGGTCTAGCTAGGGAACTATTACTTTGGTCATCTAGAATAGCATACATTCTTACGGTCTTCTCTGGTTGTACAGTAGGAAACACATCCACGTGGCAAATCTTGGAACAAGATTTACTGCACACAAGTCCTTCTCCGCATACCTCGGGGCATCTGGGCATGACGGTAGTGGTTGGTCGGTCGGCACTCTCCCCGCCACGACTCTCCCTGCCTCGGAATAGGGCTTGCACCAGCTAACTGGTTCTAGGTTCTGCCTGATTGGTCCCGGGTGAACAGCAGACACATGTAGATCTGAATGTAATAGTGAACACTTGACTGGAACCTTACAGTCTCTGGTGAAGTGCTCAGTGGATGCACAGCATCTGAAGAAGATATTACAACTCCTTAGGAACTCCTTACGTTTCTCAAAGGGCTTTCCTATGAAGACACAGCAATTTTTTAAAGGATGTGGTTTATCATGGATAAGGCAGTGATGATCGGGTTCTTTATGGCTTTCATTTCCAATGAAAGCGGCTGCGTTAGTAGTGGGCACAACCCCTGTTTTTTTTACGGAAATTAAACCGTTAGGGTTTCTCTGTGTGGGACTGAAAGTCTTGTGTCTCTGTTTAGTACAGCCAAAGATGTTGATTCCCAAGGTGTTGAAGCTCAGATAATTTTTGGCTCTATCCAAGTCCTTGATGAACTTACAGAAGAATGAAAATGGTGAAAAAGGAACACGATGTTGCTCCTTATATTTTGAACCTGTTGTTGCCCATTGGTCTTGAATATTGAGGGGTAATTTCTTCACGATCAAGCCCACACCATGGAAGGTATCAAGAAAGCTGAGACCTGGTAGCTGTGGGTCTCCCTTGACGATTTCAAACTCAAGAAGAAGGTTGCTTAATTCCTGGAACCCTCGGTGGTCTGTATTGGATAATTCAGGAAAGTCGTATAGTCGTTTAAATAAGGCACGTTCAACTACTTCCAAGCCGCCGTATGTCTGCTCTAATCTTTCCCATGTTTCTTAACACAGTTTGAAGACCATGGACCTAGCCATCTAATTAGTAAATCAAGTTCTTGCATAGGCAGAGCACAAAGGGTTTGAACTGTTGTCTTGAAAGTGGCCTTCCAACTTCTATAGTTCTCTGGGCGATCATCAAAATTCGTAAGGCTAGTACTGATGAGGTCCCTGGGAGTGAGGTACTTAGCGATTTCTGATGCACAATTTCTTTCCTGCATCATGGCGACGGAAACTTCTCGCTCGCTGGTGTTGTTAGCACCATCTGGTATCCTATGTTAGGGGTTGGAAGATGGAATGGAGTGGCAGCAGGGTTGAGCGCAATTGAAGGCTTCACATCTGGTAATCTTAGGCGCCAGCGTCTTGGTCGCTATTCAACTAGTTTCAGGAGGTTTTAATGTGATTTAATGAGCTTGAAGCAGCTTGGTCTCTAATGGCGCCTGAACTACTGTGCAAGGTGCCAGAGGTTTGAAAGAAAGAGAAATGTCCACTGGACTGGGGTCAACTGTCTAGTTATCGGCTGCCTCTATTTAAACTCGCATGAGTTCAGAAGGCTGGCGTGCAGAGGCCGAATCTTCTTGTGCACATGCCTTTCTGAGTCATTAGATATCTTGGACATAGGATGATATTCTTCTTCTTCAGCAGCTTCTTCAAGAACTCTGAGTTCAGCCATGGCTACTGCTTTTCCCTTTCCTTCTGAAGGACCTCCAACTCAGCTTCGTCCTTGGCTTTGGTCGCTTGCGCTTGATCCTGTATAGTTGCTTGATTAGCTTGTGCTTGGGCTTGTGTCTCTGGGACTTATGCCTTAATGGCTGCTTCCTTTCTAATGGAGTGAGCTTGTAGCTTCACTGCTTCCGCTTTTGTGCATGCCAACACCAATGAGTTACTCAGCGAATAGTGCTGTAAGTGAGACCTTAGCGATGAGAACTGAGCCATAGATTTCGAGGGAACGGGATGAAGCCTTGGAGTGCCTTGAAAAGTTAGAAAGGCGGGACGCAGTTTCACATTGTTGGGATATCTTGTCCTCTAGCATTGACTTGACTGCCACAAATCTGCTATATCTCATAATTTCAGACAGTCTCTTATAGTGTTCATAGGTCTTATTCAATTTTGTACACATGGCCTTTAATTGATCTTCATTATAGCCTGATCCTTTTGCTGCATCCATGCATTTCTTAGTATTTTCCCACAAACTAGACAAGTCATTACATATCTCCATTTTGTCGGTTAGAAGAGCCTCTTTCATTTTTAATGAGGGCTTAGAAATCCTTTAGCTGTGTCTTACATTTCCATTTGAAACAACAGCGACCTCTAGTGGTTGGTTCAGTCTTTTAAGCCTGTAAGAAGCTGCAATTGCTAGAAGCTTCTGCGGTCCTCAGTAAATGCAGTACAGAGCAGGATATGATGAAAAGTCTTACACAAGCAGTGCTATTACCCTCCACTGCAGCAAGCAGGAGACTAATGATGATGGTTTATTACTTAGGAGGAGAATATTCTTTCCTTAGCAAGAGAGGGAGTGTACTAAGGCAATTCTTTTACTGTGGCGTTCGAAATGTCAGCTATATACAATCACACCTGTATAGAGCGGCTCTATGAGCACGGAAGTGAATTGTTGAATTTGAATTTTCTCCACTTACAGCTTACGCATCAGACACCCAGGCGTTAATCAAGTAATCTTTTAATCCAAAGATTGTAGTACAAGATGTTGCAGGGTAATCCAGATGGTAAAAGAATTATGCCAACAATATCTGCTTGCTAAGAAGATAGATGCTGCTACTGAGAAAACTGAGCACACTATGAGCAAAGCATCACTGGGAAAACAGGGAGTGGCTAGGCTAAACTAACTAGAAGGCTGAAAACAGAGGGGGGGGCGGGGGGTTGAGAAAGAGAGGAGGATACCAATACACAATGCAAGATACAGGAACAGAACACCTTTTGTGTCCATTTTTGGGCGGGACAGTGGTGATATAGCCAGGATCCTGAGGAAGGAGTGGCATATCCTACATAGGGGTTTACCCAATGTTAAAGAGTTTAGTATCTCCCCAATAATGGGAACAAACAGAAGAAAGAAGCGCTGCTGGCACTGCTACACCTGACCAATAATGCGGAATTCAGATAAAGAAACAAATGGTGCGGCTCAGTAAATGGATGTGGGGGTGCTCTGCTGAAACAGACGTGATTGCAATCTTGATAAAGAAGTTGAATGGAAACAGCGGCACTCAGTCACCAGTTCAAAAGTAAAACGTCTATTTTATTGTACTTCTTAAAATAGGGTACAGGCAGGTCTGTGCACATAAATCACTGCAGGGACAGCAGTTTCGCGCTAGACGTGCTTCATCATGCCTTTCATTGTGTGGAAATGAGTGGCCGCCCTAAAAAGATCAGGTCAAGCCATCCCCCTCACCAGGTCACATAGGGAAACAAAGTATTAATTCATTCCATACTACATAAAGACATAGATTTCAATAAATCAAACAAAAACAGATAAATCATTCCTATCATTAAAACCTAATGGTCCCATCGCTTCTGTCCTAATAATCCATAATGCTTCTCTCTGTAATAGAAGCCTTTTTCTGTCTCCACCACGTGGTGGCAATTTCACTATTTCTAAACCTGCAAACTGTAGCATTTCTTTCATATGTTGTATTAATCTGGCAGCCCCAACCCCTGTCTTCAAGCTATGTCTGTGTTCTCTAAAGCGTACAAAGAGGGGTCTGAAGGTTTTGCCGATATAATATTGGCCGCAGGGGCAGAAAAGAACATAAACTACAAAGGTGGACCTGCAGTTGATGAAGTCCCTCACTCTGTGTTTTACCATTCCAATTTTTAAAAGTGCCCTCTCCGCATCTGTTCACACATAAAGCAGTGTCCACACCTGAAATTGCCTTCAGGTACGCAGCGTTCAAGCCAATTTTATTCCTATCATTAGATTTAAACTGGCTATGTGTAATCATGTTTCCTATGGTTTTACTTCTTCTGAAGCCCACCACAGGAACACTCGACACTTTCTCTTTAAGGGTGGGATCCCTTTGTAAGATATGCCAGTTTTTTTAATATGGCATGCTTCACTTGCTGCGCCATGGATGAGAAATCAAATGTGAACACTGGTCTGGTGGAAACTGTGCTGGCAGTGCGATCTTTTTCTATTAACTCTGCATTTCTACACCTGCGGCCTGACCTCAAACCGGTATCACCCGCAGACCTTCTCTCTGCAGACCTACAAAAGCATGGTCAATACTGGGCTCTGGATAGCCTCTTTGAAAAAACCTAATTTTCATTATTTTAGATTGTTCTAAAAACTCAATGTCATTCGAAATAATCCTATTCAAACGTAAAAACTGACTGTAGGGGAGCGTGGAGGTTACATGTGGGGGATGGAAACTATTAGAATGCAATAATGCATTGGTGGAGGTAGGTTTCCTGAAGACAGTCGTCTCCAGGCGACCTTGTTCTACCTTCACCAAGACATCTAAGAATTCTAATTCCGAGGAATTGATTTTACTAGTGAACAGCATATTCATGTCATTTTCATGATTTAAGTAATCCACAAAGGCCACAAAGCTCTCTTCATTTCCTGCCCAGACAATAAAGACATCATCGATATATCTAAAAAATGCTTTGATGTACCTGGTAAAGGGGTTTTTAATTGAAAAAACAAATTTTGATTAAAAAAAATGCCAAAAATAAATTCTCAAAGGTACACGCGATGGGCGTACCCATCGCTGTACCAGATTGTTGATGGTACCACAGATCATCGAATAAAAAAGCATTATGTGTCAGTATGAAGGAGAGGGAGTCTATTATAAACTCCACAAGGATCTCGCTTTTTCCCATATCCCTCAATTGATGTCCAATCACTTCCACCCCCAATTTTTGGGGAATTCTGGTATAAAGGCTTTCAACATCAATGGATGCTAAAGAAAAATCTTTATGCCAATCGATCTCTTTTATTGCTATTAAAAAGTCGCTGGTATCCCTCAAATAAGAGGGTATCCCTTCCAACAAGGGACGCAATAACTAATCAAGGTATTGGGATAACGGCTCAGTGACTGAGCCGATCCCTGCCACGATTGGGCGTCCGGGGGGTTTTACCAGCGACTTGTGAATTTTAGGTAAATGATACCAGACAGGTTTGATTGGAAATTGAGGGTATAGTTTTTCAGCAATTTTATTGGTGAGGACTCCCTGCTCCACATACTTCCATAACAATGATCTCCCCAATAATGGCCTACAAGAGGAATACTAATCTACGTGATAGGATAGTGAAAACAGACATTGGTAGTTCACGTGGCGATGGACAGACGTATTTGGCCCCTAGAAAGAATGGCAACTTTCCATGTCCGTCCTGCTGCAACTGTACATCATGAAGGGTGATACTTTTTTCACCCATACAGTGGCAGGACATATAGGATAAACGGTTTCTTTACTTGTAAGTCTAGGGACGTTGTTTATATGATCCAATGTCCCTGTAGCTTTATCTATGTGGGTGGGACCACGATGGAGATCAGAGAAAGGATCAACAAACATAAAAGTACAATTAAAGAAATGTTGGATAAACCAGTTGCCAAACACTTTATTGAGTGTGGACACTCTATCACTCTCGGTTCCGAGTGATTGACTCGGTGGGGTTGCTTAGGCGGGGTGGAGACAAAGATAAAATTTTGAGAAAGAAAGAACTTTAGAAAGTGGATATACACCTTAAGATCACTGCAACCTTATGGGCTCAATATAGAGTTCAATGTGGCAGGGATGGATTAGGGTGTGTATATATGTATACAGTTTTCTGTATATTGCATACATAGCAATTCATTGCTGTTTTAATATTGATTTTAACTGTACACTGCTTGATACCTCTCCTCCTATTTTATACAGTTGCTGACCCCCAATGGGATTGAGATTTATACTCTTGAGTACTTCATGACCGTGCCTATGATTTATATATATTGGTACATATGCGCAGGATACAGGTGCGGCATCTGGAGGACTAGATTTGCTCCTTGTTTGTATGGGTATGTAGATGTGGCTTGCAGATACCGTACCCATAGTAACATGATGCTATGTGACGCCAGCAGAGTGAATAGGTGGGTGGGACGTGTTGTAAGCGCAGATAATGTGACCATTATCGCGAGATCCTGTGCAACAGTATGTAATCACAGTTGAGATCTCGCCAGGCCTCGCGCTAATACACCTCCAGACACTTCCTCTCTGGCGACACAGGAGCATCAGTTACAAACATGCGCAATGGCACTGGACAGACGCGGACATGGAGCTGGAGTGAAGTAATACATCGCCATCACTGTAGGCAATACAGGCGATATACATTGTTATGCAAAGTGGGAGTTAAGATGGCTGTTACTTGTGATTGGTTAACTAATAGTGGGGGATTGCCTCTGTATCTTTGATTGGGTTTGCATGTTTATGGGAGGAGTGGGTTTTCACTATTTATATGTGGAGTTGATCATTTTGTATTTATGCTTGACAAAGGCCTATTGCAGCCGAAACGTTGCAGCTTATCTGTTGTATATATGCTTTGAAGTACTCAGAATAAAGAAGAATATTGGAGATGCTGCTGCAGCCATTCTTTCTTTGCTGTATTGTGTGACCGCATTGGATCCGCAGTTTTGGCGCAGCTAATGCATTCCTATGTTGCCCAGAGAGATCTAAGTGTGCTGCTCTTACCTACTTTGATTCTAGTGTTATAGGGGGTCTGTGGAGGACAGTGTTATGGGGGGACTGTGGAGGACAGTGTTATAGGGGGACTGTGGAGGACAGTGTTATAGGGGGACTGTGGAGGACAGTGTTATAGGGGGGACTGTGGAGGACAGTGTTATAGGGAAGGTCTGTGGAGGACAGTGTTATAGCGGGGATCTGTGGAGGACAGTGTTATAGCGGGGATCTGTGGAGGACAGTGTTATAGCGGGGATCTGTGGAGGACAGTGTTATAGAGGGATCTGTGGAGGACAGCGTTATGGGGGATCTGTGGAGGACAGTGTTATGGGGAATCTGTGGAGGACAGTGTTATGGGGGATATGTAGAGGACAGTGTTATGGGGGATCTGTGGAGGACAGTGTTATGGGGGAATCTGTGGAGGACAGTGTTATGGGGGAATCTGTGGAGGACAGTGTTATGGGGGAATATGTAGAGGACAGTGTTATGGGGGAATCTGTGGAGGGCAGTGTTATAAGGGAATCTGTGGAGGACAGTGTTATAAGGGAATCTGTGGAGGACAGTGTTATAAGGAAATCTGTGGAGGACAGTGTTATAAGGGAATCTGTGGAGGACAGTGTTATAAGGGAATCTGTGGAGGACAGTGTTATAGGGGGATCTGTGGAGGACAGTGTTATAGGGGGATCTGTGGAGGACAGTGTTATAGGGGGATCTGTGGAGGACAGTGTTATAGGGGGATCTGTGGAGGACAGTGTTATAGGGGGATCTGTGGAGGACAGTGTTATAGGGGGATCTGTGGAGGACAGTGTTATAGGGGGATCTGTGGAGGACAGTGCTATAGAGGGAATCTGTGGAGGACAGTGTTATAGGGGATCTGTGGAACAGTGTTATAATGGGGGATCTGTGAAGGACAGTGTTATGGGGGTCTGTCCCCATAACATTGGCCCCTAGTCATGGCAGCCATCACATATAAAGTGTATACAGCAGCCCCTAGCAGTGCTGCTTTGCTAAACTTGCAGAAACAGTAATCACTTATCTGTAAGCAGTACTCGCCATTCATTAATGAAGTGTGCGGTGCCGGAGCGAGACTGAGTAAGTGATGTGCGCTGGTGGCCTGCCCGATGCGTGCATGGCGAGTACTGCTTACAGATAAGCGATTACTGCTTCTGGGAAAAAGTGTGTCTTATAAAGCGGAAAATACGGAATATGTGCGGATGAAAATAATCATATACAGCTTTTCCAACAATCAACTGCCAGTATTATATTATACTCTATGCAAGTAAGAAGGGGGACTTGTATGTAGATGTGCTAGAATGAAATCCGTGATATGGCCTTGGTACTGCCACCCTAGACTACAAAACCCTTGAAGATAATGATGCATTTATCTCCAGATGTTCATGTTTAAGCTGACAATCCAGGCACAACTATGATTGACCTTTTGCATTATTCAATAGTCCCGGCCATGTACCTCTCAGAAAACTGTTGTGCCACTCTTGTGCAGCCAGAAAAGATCTGCAGCAGTTGCCAGAGGAGGCCATCTTAAAAGTCTATACAAGCAGAAAATTGTGAGAAGAACCAGGCAACATGTAATATCTATGGTCGGCTGTAATCCGGTCATCTCCACCTTACTCATTATACAAGGATAAATCATATAATACTGGTGGATAAAACAAGACTGAACACTAGATCTTCACAGCCTTCTACAGATCATAGGGAACATTTCATGAGACCTTATCTCCATCTACCTGATCATTCTGTGGGACATTGTGATGTTCTTCTGAACCATCCTGTGGAAGAAGAGGACTGGGACATCTCTCCGGTGTTCTTATCTCTTTCTTATCTGTAGGAAACACATCCAGTGACTGAATTCATTCCTTACATACAGATAATGAGAGGACGTGTGTATTTAGTCATGTCTATTACCTGGTGATGTGAGGGGCCGGTGATCCTCCATCATGACGTCCTTGTACTGATCTTTGTGTTCTTCTAAATACTCCCACTCCTCCATGGAGAAATAGACGGTGACATCCTGACACCTTATAGGAACCTGACAACACAATGATACAGTCATCACCCAGATCCCTTCATAGCGTTCCTGTATAATGTCCCAGCATTCCCAGCAGTGTCACCTCTCCAGTCAGCAGCTCAATCATCTTGTTGGTGAGCTCTAGGATCTTCTCATGTATCAGGGGGTGAGGTGGAGGCCCTGTGATTGGGCTCGGGGTTCTTCCACATCCTTCAGACACAGGGGCCCGACAGCGCTCACTAGAGGTCTTCTTCACTACTGCGTAGTCCTAGTTATGGAGAGACAAAGTAATAAATATCACTCCATACATCTCCAGAGTCCCTCACCTCTCCAGTCATGTCCATCTGTTAGTAACATAGATAAGATGATGTAATGTGACATCATCAGAATCTCTCACCTCTCCAGTAAGCCGGAAGAGGATCTCTAGGGTGAGATTTATTATACTCTCCGCCATCTTGTCCCTGTTCCTATCCATCCTTGAAGGGTCAATCAGGAGAAGGATCTTATATAGAAGATATCCACTGAGCAGATCCTATGTTGTAGGAACCTGAATGGAACGAAGATGAGATGAACATTAACTGGAGACAATGAGAGAAGACATCGGAGGAGATAATAAAGTGTAGATGTTGTGCCCTCTCTTTTATATGGATCGAAACATGTGTGAGGTCAAGGCAGTTTCATGGTATGTCACACCTTCACATGAACCTACAGCCAACAGAAGACGTCATCAGTGATGCCAGTATGAACAGCATGTGACCACCATTGACCATCATAGGCCTCAATGGTCAGGTGATATACATACCGCCCTCAGAACTCCAACCAATGTTGTCGCTGCAGTGATGTAAACAGACTGAAGGAGACCACAGGAGCCTCAGTGCTGGAGCAGTGGAGGATTCTACAGGTCCAATCAGGATAATTGTAAACGCTGAGGATTATGTTGGCGATACATAAATAAAGATTATTATTACTATCTAGACAGACATTGGGTTGGCAGATTTGGATTTTGGCAGCTCCTCACGACCAAAGAGATGTTGTAGTTTAACAGATTTATTGTTAACAACCAGCATGATGAAATACACCGGTCATTAAAGGGTTTCTCCGGCATGTACTGAGGATAGCTCATAAATATAAGCTCAATGTAGAGGTCCAACTCCCAACACCCTGAACAATCAGCAGGTGGCGCTTATACAGATACATGTATATGTGGGTACACAAATTTTTTAATTACATGCTAATATGAAGGTATTCAGATCCAGGTGCTGGTTTGAAAAATGTACAATGTTTCCTATAAAGTTTGTATAATCGCTGTGCATCTTTTTTGGGCCTCCCTATTGCATTTTTCAGACATATTATTCCCTGTTTCAGCTGCACAGCTAGATGCATTTCACTCAGAAGGTGGCAGCGTATCATATCTGTGAAATCTGCCATCACTGTATTGCTGTAATGTCCATTTTCTTACTTCACACTATGGTTGTTTTCAGCTCCAGACCTCACAGAAAAGATAAGGAGGAGTAAATCACACTTACAGAAAGGTAGGGGTAGAGGCGTTTCTAGGTTAAAACATTTGGGGACTGGACCCCAGATTTTTTGTCTCGGGTTACGAATGTACTGCCTGCCAGATAGATACAACTGTATTGCTGTCCTCAGGATGGCAATACAATTGAATCTAATGTATTGGAAGAGCTGAAGGACCTGTGATGATATCATAGTCCATGTGATCAGTACTAAAGGCAGTGGTTGAGGCGATGATGTCACCATCATGTGACCAGTGCAGGAGAGGATGGCGCTCTGCAGTGAAGAGAAGTCATGGGGAAGAAGATGTGGCGAGGTCTGCTACATGAGGAGAGGTAAGTGAAGGGAAGGGATTTAGTGTGAGAGCCAGAGGAATGCTGGGGGAATATGGTTATTTTACTGGGAGTGTTTGTTAGGGCTGAGGAGAGGGATGTTATTTACATGACACTGCATGTTGGAGAGGGATGGAGTGATGCTATTTACATGGGACTGAATTTTGAGGGGGGTGATTTTATTTACATAAGACTACGTGTTGGAGGTGGATGGGGCAGGGTTATGTTATTTACATGGGACTGTGTGTTGGCACTGGCTGGAGAGCGGATGATATTATTTACATTTGACTGTATGTTGAAGGTGGCTGTGAGAGGAAGTGATGATATTTACATGGGACCGTATGTTGATGGTGGCTGGCAGGGGCGGATTGGGAACTTAAAGTGGCCCTGGAAAAAATACTAACAGTGGCCCCATTTTGTAGTTGGGTCCAAATTGATGGAAGGCAGGGCCAACACAAGTAGGTAGGGCCAGCAATACCATATTGTGGCACATTATACCACCCCAACAGAGCCAAATGCTATAGTCCCTCACAAAATACTGCCCACATCAGCACAAAACACATCCCAAAAAACTTCCACTGGCCGGCCTGAGCAGGCGTCAGGGGGCCCCTTGGGCATCGGCCCAACGGGAAATTTCATTGTAAGTCTATGGCCAATCCGCCCCTGGTGGCTGGGGAGGGGATGATGTTATTTACATGAGACTCCATGTTGAAGGTGGCCATCATTATTTGTCTCCATTATGCTACAGTAGTAAGGTAATATCTTATACTGCCCAGTACTGCATTCACTTGGATCGCAGAAGCTTCTAGCAATTCCAGTTTCATACAGGCTAGGAACTATATTCAGCCTGTTTTCTGAGGTAAATATCGTCTGCCTGCTGTAAGCTATTAAAAGACTGAATCACCACTAGAGGTCACTGTTGTGTTACAGATGTAAATGCAGGACACAGCTAGGAGGATTTCTAAACCCTCATTAAAAATGAAAGAGGCCCTCTTAACCGACAAAATTGAGATATGTGATAATTTGTCCAGTTTGTGGGAAAAGACTGAACAATGTATGGATGCAGCACATGAATCAGGCTATCATGAAGATCAATTAAAGGCCATGTGTACAAAATTGAATAAGGCCTATGAAGGTTATAAGAAACTGTCTGAAAAATATTCTTCTCTGTTATCAAGTCTCAACTCAGAGGCCTTCATCTTAGAATTAAAGAACCACACTGCACTTAATGATGAAAGATATAGCAGATTTATGGCAGTCAAGTCAATGCTAGAGGACAAGATATCACAACAATATGAAACTGCGTCCCGCCATTCTAACCTTTTAAGGCACTCCAAGGCTTCATCTCGTTCCTCGAAATCTATTGCTCAGTCCTCATCGCTAAGGTCTCGCTCACAGCACTCTTCGCTGAGTACCTCATTGGTGTTAGCACGCGCAAAAGCGGAAGCAGCGAAGGTACAAGCTCACTGCATTAGAAAGGAAGCAGCCATTAAGGGACAAGTCGCAGCTGTACAAGCCCAATCGCAAGCTAATCAAGCAGCTATACAGGCTCAGGCGCAAGCTATACAAGCCCAATCTCAAGCTAATCAAGCAGCTATACAGGCTCAGGCGCAAGCGACCAAAGCCAAGGCTGAAGCTGAGTTGGAGGTCCTTCAGAAGGAAAGGGAAGAAGCAGCAGCCATGTCTGAACTCAGAGTTCTTGAAGAAGCAGCTGAAGAAGAAGAAGCTTATCATCCTATGTCCAAGATATCTTTTTTTTTTTATAAATTTTTATTTTAATCATCTCGAAAAATACAATCTATAAAGAGACAAAATTAAAAAATCATCAATTAACCCCTGATTAACCCCAGATCACCCCATGTCACCCCCCTGATCACCCCCTGTCACTAATCACCCCCCTGTAAGGCTCATTCAGACGTCCGTATGTGTTTTGCGGATCCATGGATCCGCAAAACACGGACACCGGCAATGTGCTTTCCGCATTTTGCGGATCCGCACATTGCCAGAACTATATAGAAAATGCCTTTTCTTGTACGCAATTGCGGACAAGAATAGGACATGCTCTATCTTTTGCGGAGCTGCGGCCGGATGTTTGGGGGCCCGAAACCCGGAAGTTTGCGGCCGCAGCTCCGCAAATGCTGATGCGGCAGGCACATAGTGTGCTCTCCGCATCACCGCCGGCCCCATTCACACTGAATGGGTCCGCATCTATTCCGCAGAATTCCGTGTAAAAATGCCCTGTGAAATCCTAAAGGTACTCATTGGAATTTGGGCCCCTTTGCGCACCCAGGCTGCAAAAAAGTGTCACACATGTGGTATCGCCGTACTCAGGAGAAGTAGGGCAATAAGTTTGAGGTGTATTTTTACATATAACCATGCTGGGTGTGAGAAATATCGCTGTAAACGACAACTTTAAAAAAAAATTTATACAAAGTTGTCAGTTTACAGAGATATTTCTCTCACCCATCATGGGTATATGTAAAAATACACCCCAAAACACATTGCCCTACTTCTCCTGAGTACAGCGATCACATGAGTGACACTTTTGCAGCCTGAGTCTAAAGGCCAAATTCCAACAGTACCTTTAGCTTTACATGGCTGCTCTAATTGGCCGCGCAAAATGCCAGAACAGTAAACACACCCCACAAATGACCCCATTTCGGAAAGTAGACACCCCAAGGTATTCACTGAGGGCATAGTGAGTCCGTGGCAGATTTTTATTTTTTGCCAGAAGTTAGCAGAAATGGAAACTTTATTATTTTTATTTTTCCTCAGAAAGTGTCATTTTCCGCTAACTTGTGAAAAAAATGAAATGATACATGAACTCACCATGCCCCTCCGCGAATACTTTGGGGTGTCTTCTTTCTAAAATGGTGTCATTTGGGGGTATTTATACTTTCCTGGCATTCTAGCACCTGAAGAAACATGATAGGTGCTCAGAAAGTCAGAGCTGCTTCAAAATGCAGAAATTCCCTTTTTTGCACCATAGTTTGTAAACGCTATAACTTTTACCCAAACCAATAAATAAACACTTATTTGATTTTTTTTTTATCAAAGACATGTAGAACAATAAATTTTGCGAAAAATTTATATAGAAATGTAGTTTTAAAAAAAAAATTTACAACAGAAAGTGAAAAATTTCATTTTTTTGCAAAAATTTCGGTCATTTTTGATTAATAGCAAAAAAGTAAAAATGTCAGCAGCAATGAAATACCACCAAATGAAAGCTCTATTAGTGAGAAAAAAGGAGGTAAAATTCATTTGGGTGGTAAGTTGTATGACGGAGCAATAAACGGTGAAAGTAGTGTAGTGCGGAATTGTAAAAAGTGGCCTGGTCATTAAGGGTGTTTAAGCTAGGGGGGCTGAAGTGGTTAATCATCCTCTCTATCAATCTAAAATACTTATCTTTAATCCATACAGGCGAATTGCGAAGAACATAAAGAACCTGGGGCAGCACCACAATTTTTTATAATGAAATTCTGTCCGCTGTTGCGGGCAGAATTTTTTGCCATATCTTAATTTTAGACCTCAACTTTGACAATAAAGGAATCAAGTTGAGTTGTAAGTAATCTTGAATTTTGGCAGTAACTGTTATCCCCAGGTATTTTATTGAATCGGAGATCAGTAACCGATTAGTAGTAGAATTTTCCATCGATCCTCGCAATTCATCTACAGGGAGGAGAGCAGTTTTCTTCCAATTAACCTCTAAACCGGAAGAAGCAGAAAATAAGTTAACTAATTCCATTATTCGAGGAAGTATGTTTTCTGTTTGATGGATAAAAAACAAGATGTCGTCTGCATAGAGGGATATACGGTCCTGCTTCCCCATTATACCAAAACCAGCCACTCTCAAGTCCTGCCTAATACTAGCTGCAAGAGGTTCAATATAGATACTAAATAAAAGAGGGGAGAGAGGACATCCTTGACGAGTACCTCTTCCCAGTACGAAGCTCTCTGTCAGCATATCATTGATCCTGATCCTGGCTACTGGGCATTTATATAGCAACTGCACCATCGCCATAAACTTGAGGCCAAAACCCATTTTTTTCATCACCTCCCAGAGAAACACCCACTCGACCCTGTCGAACGCCTTAGTGGCATCCATCGACAGGACAGAGCGGGTGTCGCTCCCAGGAGATTGAATATTAGTGAAAAGCCTATGCAGGTTATGATGGGTGCCCCTTTTCGGCATAAAGCCATTTTGATCTGGGTGAATGACAGAAGACATAACCCCGGAGAGCCTCTTAGCCAAAACTTTTTATAATAACTTAACATCCGAATTTAATAAGGAAATTGGTCTGTATGAGCTCAGATCCATCAGATCTTTATCTTTTTTAGGAATTAGGACTATCAAAGCTTCCATCATGGACTGTGGCAGAGCCCCTCCCTGCGAGGCTTGAGAAAACACCTCCAATAGATGTGGGAGGATGGCATCACTATACTTACGATAAGATTCGTATGGAAGACCATCTGACCCTGGCGATGAGTTCCCAGAGATAGACTTCAAGGCCTCTTGGATCTCCGGAAGGGATAATTCTCTTTCCAAGAATTTTTTTAGACTTCCGTTAACATCGGAGAGAGATTTTCTCAGGAACTGCCTCGCCAGGTCAGGTGGCAAACCAGGAGAAGCTCTATATATCTGAGAAAAGTATTGCAAAAGGTGTCTCTAATTCCCTCTGGGTCTGATATAATGACCCCATCTAGGTTACGAATCAGAGTAATAGCTTTCTTTTTCTTATCCTGTTGTGAGATTATTCTAGCTAAAAGCTTACCAGGGCGTCCGGACTCTGAAAAGTACTTCTGTCCCTTAAAAAATAATCTATGGTTTGCTTTCTCGATTACATAGTCCTTCAGAGAACAGCTAGCCTTCTGCATCTCTTCCTTATTATATTCAGTAGGTTGATTAATAAATCGCTCCGTTGTGGATGCCACGGTCTTACCCAAGTCCTCCTCTTTTTTCCTAAATGTTCTTCTCACAGCAGTAATATACGCTTATAAGGACCCCCTCAGATATGCTTTCAGAGCATCCCAAACTAAATTGATGTTGGCAGAGGGAGATTCACCTCCCAAAAGGAGGATACATGTAATTTGGTAGATTGATAGTTATCCATAATGGTAAGCCAATATGGATTCAGCTTAAAACCAAGCCCCTATTCTCTTTATTCTCCCCAATGCGAACCTCTATTGATACCGGTGAATGGTCTGAAACTGTTCTTACTCCATATCGTATCCTTCTAATATTATTCAAATTACTCTCATTAGTAAGCGCCAAATCGATCCTGGACATGGCTCTACCCCCCCTGCTAACACAGGAGTATACTCTCTTTCCTCCGCCAGCATATTCCCATATATCAACCAGTCCAACTTACAAGCAAAACTGGGGCAGTGGAGATTTGCAAATGTTCCTTCCCCAATCGGCATCTAAAGTCAGTCTGTCCTTTTTAGGATCCATAACGGCGTTAAAGTCTCCCATCAGGACAAGCCGACATGCTGGTTTCTTTTCCAAGAAACGCAATAGTTGGGTAAGTTGATACATCGAGAATGGAGGAGGTATATAAAAAAAGGCAAGAATATAACTATACCCATAGAGCCTGCCATACAAAATAAATAAATGTACCCTGATTATCTATATAAGATTCTAATAAAGAAAAATCTATAGAATTATGAATCAGAACCGATACACCCCTAGAGGCACTACTGAAGGTTGAATGGTAGGATTGGGAATGCCATCCCGTCATCAAGCGGGTCATGGTCTCTTCAGTGAGATGGGTTTCCACTATGCAAATAATTGCAGGAAGATATCTTTTTAGTGCATCCATAATAGCTTGCCTCTTAACCCTTTCCCCGAGACCTCTAACATTCCAGGAGACGATTCTAATAGACATCAGTTAAGCAGAAAAAAAAAAAAAAACTTTCCCTGCAAGGCAAATTTCCATCAATACTCCCCTCCCCCTCCACTGGTCCGCCCGATCTAGTCAGCAAACCTCAATCTTCCGGCTGTTCTCCCCCACTAGTCCCATCCCCCCTCCATCCCCTCCATCACTTCATTACAAAAATATTTCATATGCCCAGTTTCAAAAAATTGGGAAGTCCCATTGTAAATCACTCTTAATTTCGCTGATACTGTAGAGAGTATTTAATATCCTTGGACGCCAAGCATTTCTTTATCTCAATAAAACTTCTTCTTTTTTCTTGAGTCTGCCGAGCAAAATCGGGGAAGAAAAGCAATTTAGTACCCTGATATTCAGTAGGTGAGCATTCTCTTGCTCTTCTCAGTATCATGTCTCTGTCCATGGACGATAACAGCTTCATTAAGATTGCTCGCGGCGGCCTCCCTGGGATGGGTTTCCCCCCTGGAATCCGATGGGCTCTTTCTATTTGAAACATAGACGAAAAGTGTTCACTGCCCAAGTTTTCCAAAATCAGATCCTTATGTTGATCAACTAGCTGCCGACCTTCAACTCCTTCTGGAAATCCAACTATGCGGATGTTATACCGCCTTGATCTGTTTTCCAAATCCTCCAGCTTATTTTGTAGAAGGTGGTTTTCTGAAGCCAGGGACAAAGTCTTAGATTTTAACATAACAATATCGGTTTGCAGAGAGTCTACCATCTTTTCCACATTAAGAACTCGATCGCGGATTTTTGCCAGGTCTTCTCTTATTAAGGATATATCACTCTGCATTGACCCCAATTGAGTGGACATCCCTTGCATTAGAATACCATTATTTTTAACCGCGCACAGGATTTTTTCCCAAAGTTAAGGGGTCATGTTCGGTTTCTGTTTGAATTAGCATACTTTCCTCCCCTCCTTCCTGGCCTACCTCTGAAGACCCATCCTCAGAAAATTCTTCAGCTTGGGGGATTTTAACAGTTTTCTTAGGGTTGACACACAGTTTCCCTTTAAGTAAGTCTTTTTCATTTAGAGAGGGAGATTTCAAGAACTTACTCTCTAGTGTCCTGGACCCCAGCTTTATTCCAGAACAGTCGATTGAGCGCCGCTTTGGAGCCATTTCTTATTTAAAGCCCCTTTTCAATATATATATGTATATACATATATATATATATATATATATATTTTTTTTTTTTTTTTTTTTTTTAAATATATATATACATTTTTTTTTTCCCTCTCTTTTTCCTTTTTTTTCCCCCTTGAGGCCCCCCCTTTTTCTTCCAGATTTTAAGGAGTCTATTAGGGCTTTCACCTCTCCTTTTTGAGGATTTTTCCTTTTTTATTTTATTTTTTATTTTTTTTAGGCCCTTATCGATTTTCTTCTCTCTCCTTCTTATTATCCCTTTTTTTTCTCTTTTCCTTTCCCTTTCTCCTCTCCTTCCTCCTTTTTTTTTCCTTTTTTTCCCCCTTTTCTTCTTTCCTTTTTTTTTTCCTTTCCTTTCCTTTCGCTCCCGCCTTGATTCTGCTTTTAGTGCTAGTTAAGCTTCTTACTTTAACCTTTAACTTTTTTTCTTTCCCCTTTTTTCTTTATGTCCTTATGCTTCAAATGCCCAAACCAATAGTCTCAATAGAGCACCACACAATGCACATACATGTGGGCAAAAAGAGGGAACAGGGACAAATGCATCAAACACACTTTCTCCCCTCAGTTTTCTCACGTGTCAGATAGCGGGAGCAGGAGACGCGACCCAGCAGAGGCAGGAGCAGTCGAGAGCCGGCACGGCTGCAGCAGGGGGAGAAGGCAGGACCAACAGAGCCAGCAGAGGAGCGGAGAAAGCGGGGAGAGCCAAACTGAGCCACGACAGGAGGAGAGGGACACGTCAGACAGCAAGCTGCAGCTACCCAGAGGTCCGTACCCACCGCAAGCGGCAGCAAGCAGGAGGCCGTCCGGGATGCACACAGGCGCACACAAGTTCGGGAGAATTCACAAGGGGGTCGGCGTACTCAGGCTTCAGACTTCGGTCAAATCCAGTGCTGAGCCACATCCCCTGCACTGATCACATGACGGTGACGTCACCCCAGGTCCTTCGGCTTTTCCAAAGTTCGGGTTCGTGGAAGCATCCCCTTATGGATTCCATATGCCGGGATAGTCCATAACGTCAACTGCAGAAGAATGTTCCTGGACAGAAGGGCAGCTTGTAGAAAGACCCTCAGGATTTCAATTGGAGCCCTCTTCAAGCCCTTCCCAGCTTTGCAGTCCTCACACAGTTTATCATAATGAATCCTATATCATCACTGACAACAAGCCTTCTGATTCATGTAGTTCTGATGTGACACAGCAGAAATGTGAGCCTTCCAGTCAACTGTTTGACAATGAGTTTAATTCTGTAACAGAAGTATCTTCTGAACGTTCTATAAAGGAGGTTCCTTCAACAGAGGAAGAGTTCATTTCAGATACTTTGCAAGAACCTTCAGTTCCATCTGCAGTTGTTGAGCGCACCCAAGAGGATTACAGTTCTTCCCAGTCTTCAAAGAATGAGCACCTTCATATTGCTCAGCCTTTTCTGGAAACCACAGGGAAAAGTTCACCACCAATGTCAATGACAAATACTGCATGTCAACAACCCAAGTCCGTATGTACAAAGACAGATCCCATTTTAGAAGTGAAAAGCAGACACGAGCATTCGCGTTCACGATCCATAGACAGAAAGCAATCTACATCTAAATCAGCCTCACAAAATAAGCGCTCTCGCTCTAAAACTTTGGCAAGATCAAGGAGAACCAAGTCTTGCTCAGCTTCCAATGAAAGCAACAGACAATCTCCTGTAGTAAAAAAGAAGAAATACACATCTGGGGTGCATATAAGATCACTCAAGATTAAACCAGAAAAGATAGGAAATATTCCTGTGCCATCTGGCGTTTTCAAAGAGCACAACCTTTATAAATTTCGGTGGAAGCAGGTACAACATCTAGCCAGTCAGTTCTGGAGAAAGAGGAGAAGAAAGTACCTCTGCCTCTTGCAAGAACGCAGAAGGTGGCAAGAACCAAGGCCTAATTTAAAGGAAGGAGATTTTGTTCTGTTAAGAGACAAATAAGTTGATCGTCTCGACTGGCCTACTGGACTTATTACTAAAGTCATTTCCAGTTCGGATGGAAAGAACTTCCATGTTAAGATTCCTTCTACCAAAGATACTCATCATCTTCTAGGACTGTTTCCAGTACCAGCTCTATGGTCTGAACTGAAGACATATCCTTTTTTGGTTTGAATAAATGTTCATTGCATGTTTCCTTTTCAGGTTTATGGACATTATTCATCTGTCTATTCATCAGGTTTATGGACATTATTCATTGTTATTTATACAATTCCATTGTATGCACATACATAGTGGTATCTACCGATACCAGACGGGGAGTGTTCTGTTTCAGTATCTTGCATTGTGTAATGGTATGCTCCTCTCTTCTCCTTCCCCCTCTGTTTCAGCTACTAGTTGGTTCAGTCTAGCCACTTCCTGTTTACCCTGTCATGCATTGCTGTTTTGTGTGCTCTAATTCTGAGGAGATTCTGAGGAGAATCTGAGGTGAATCTGTATCTCATCTTCTTATCAAGGAGAATATTGTTGGCATAATTATTTTACCATCTGGATTCCCTGCATATCTTGTAATACAATCTCTGGATTAAAAACTACTTGATTAACTCCTGGGTGTCTGATGCGTAAACTGTAAGTGGAGAATGTCTGATTCAACAAGTCACCTCACAGATGCGTGATTGTATAAGGCTGACATTTTGAAACGCCACAGCGTCCAAAGTTCGGGTTATCGTAGCATCCCGTTATGGATTCCGCTACCACGGACCATAACGGCATTTGGAATCCATAAGGGGCTGCTTCATCGAACCCGAACCTTGGACAACCCTGAGGACCTGGGGTGACGTCACCGTCATGTGATCAGTGCAAGGGCGTGGCTCAGTACTGGATTGGATAAGAGGTGATCCAGTGCTGAGCCACGCCCCTGCACTGATCACATGACGGTGACATCACCCCAGGTCCTTAGGGGTCCTCTGGATCCATCATCAGCATCTGTTCGGCAGGGTCCGACACCCGGGACCCCCGAAGATCAGCTGTTTGAGAAGGCAGCTGTACTCCTGGAGCGCCGCAGCCTTCTCACTGTTTACCGCAGGCCCAGTGACGTCACGACTAGTATCAACTGGCCTGGGCGGGGCTAAGCTTTATTCGGACCCCCGCCGATCAGATGCTGATGATCTATCCAGAGGATAGATCATCAGTTTAAACAAAGTGCAGAACCCCTTTAAGTCCGCTTTAAGTGGAGTCGGCACTCTACGTGGTTGGTGTTGAACAGGAGGTATTGATTCATCCATTTCTTGGTGATACTCTCCAGGTAAACACCCTAGTCATTTTAAAATGTCTCTATATTCAGTTGTGATCCTTTCATAAGACAAGGGTGTAGTTGTAGTTTGCTGGTCATCATGTAATAATCCATTATGTTCTACATTTAGTGTAAGGGTGCATTTACACTTGCGTTCTGAGGATCCGGCAGGCACTTCCGTCCCGCCGGATCCGTCAGAACGCAGGTTGCCTGAAAGCATTTGAAGATAGGTGTCAGGTTACCATGGCAGCCAGGACGCTACTGAAGTCCTGGCTGCCATGTTACTCCGCAGCAGTACTTACCTGCACTGCGGCCGCAGGGCGCTCCTTCATGTTGTCCCTCCCACATCTGCACGATTTATATACAAATGGCGCTATATTGTGACATCCAATTGATGGTACCTCTTATCCAATCCAGTACTGAGCCACGCCCCCTGCACTGATCACATGACGGTGACGTCACCCCAGGTCCTTAGTGTTGTCCAAGGTTCGGGTTCATTGAAGCAGCCCTTATGGATTCCAAATGCCGTTATGGTCCGTGGTAGCGGAATCCATAACGGGATGCTTGATAACCGAACTCAAACTTTGGACGTCAAACTTAAAACACAAGTTCGCTCAACTCTACTCTCCACTTCTGACACCATGTTTCTTGAAGCCATGTAGAGTATTTTAACAAAAACTTTATTTAGACACGAACAATATAACAAAGGTTATAAACTGTCATATCTATATAGCCTACAGGGGCAATAAACATGTTAACAAGTATAACTCCTAACATGGTCCGCTCTGATTGGATCACGATCAAAGCCATCAGAAGACTGCGTCTCCGCCCTGTTGCTGAATGTACAGGTCGGTACAATACAGAACGGGGCTCCACAGCGGACGAACGGGGGCCGCACTACAAGGTTTTGACATAGTTAGCCATAGTTAGGTTGGGATTTGGTGTATAGGTATGTTAATGTTAGTGTGGAAAATATTTGCTGCCGCGCGCTTGCGTGCCGCACAATCGGTCCCTCTTTGTTTGTTTACACAGTTGGGAGGTATGGGAACGTATAAAGGTCCTGAAGGCTGCTACGTGCTGCATCTCTATAACAGGACTTACATGTGTGGAGCTGGTGGGTGTTCTTCTTACCTGGATGGAGCATGTCCTCCTCTTCCTCTGAGAATCCTTTACCATGGATCATCCGGTGTTTTTATTTCTACCACCACGTACAAGAGTCAGGCACCAGGCTGTGCTGCAGGAGGAAGTAAAGGACCTGTGATGATGTCATGACCATGTGATCATGTGTGGGAGGAGTCAGGCACCTGGCTGTGCTGCAGGAGGAAGTAAAGGACCTGTGATGATGTCATGACCATGTGATCATGTGTGGGAGGAGTCAGGCACGAGACTGTGCTGCAAAGGACCTGTGGTGATGTCATGACCATGTGAACAAGTGTGGGAGGAGTCAGGAACAAGACTGTGCTGCAGGAGGAAGCAAAGGACCTGTGGTGATGTCATGACCAAGTGATTATGTGTGGGAGGAGTCACAGAAATCACATGACCAGGTTTAGCTGCTTTGTGTATGCAGGGCTCTGCTGTGCAGTTTGTAATTCCAGTCTGTATGTAGCAGAGCTGTAGAGCTGTGCTGTCACGATTATATGGATGAGCTGTATGTGTGTAAGGTTTATGTATTTCAGCAATATGTGTACAATGTTTATGTAGCAGTGCTGTATGTGTGTAATGGCTGTATGTATATGCAAGCAAGCTGTGTAATATGCTTCTAAAGCAGGGGGTAACGTTTGCGGTCGCAGAGGGTGCGATCGCGATTGGGCGCGGTAGGGGAGGGGTCTGCAGCCCCGCAAGTGCTTTTTTTTTAAAAAGTGCAGCTGCTTTCAGGGTAATAGCTAAATTCTATACTCGGCAAGGACCTACAGACCTCACAACATCACGTGGCACTCACAGATCACGTGGATCGAAAACAGGAGAGTGGGTGGGGGAGGGGGTATCTGGTTGTATGGGGGGGCTGTGTTCTAAGGTCTCTGGATTGTATATGGGGGGCTGTGTTGCATTGTATGCTGGGGAGGGGCTGTGTAGTAGATTGATGTCTGTAGGTTGTATGGGAGGGGGGCTGTGAGGGATCGTACACTAAGATGGTAAGGGGTGGTTGTGGATAGAGATGAGCGAACTTCTATTTTTAGTTCGGCGTCCAAAGTTCGGGTTCGGGTTATCGTAGCATCCCGTTATGGATTCCGCTACCACGGACCATAACGGCATTTGGAATCCATAAAGGGATGCTTCATTGAACCTGAACCTTGGATAACCCTAAGGACCTGGGGTGACGTTACCGTCATGTGATCAGTGCAGGGGGCGTGGCTCAGTACTAGATCATCTCTTATCCAATCCAGTGCTGAGCCACGCCCCCTGCACTGATCACATGACGGTGACGTCACCCCAGGTCCTTAGGGTTGTCCAAGGTTCAGGTTCAATGAAGCATCCCCTTATGGATTCCAAATGCCGTTATGGTCCGTGGTAGCGGAATCCATAGCGGGATGCTACGATAACCCGAACCCGAACTTTGGACGCCGAACTAAAAATAGAAATTCGCTCATCTCTAGTTGTGGATGCTGATGGAGGGGCTATCTGGTTGTATAGGGGGGCTGTGTTGCATTTTATGCTGCAAAGGAGGGGTCTGTGTTAGAGGGAGGTGTCTGTGAGGGGGGCTATGTAGGATTGTACTAATATGGGGGGCTGTGTTGGAGGGATGTGTCTGTATGTATGTGAAGGGGGCTGTGTTTGATGGTGGGCAGCTGTGTATATGCTGAGGGTGTCTTGTGTGGGGGGGCTGCGTGGGTTTGTATGCTGAGATGGGGGCAGCTGTGTGTATGCTAAGAGGGGTGTCTTCTTTGGAACTGTACGCTGAGATAGGGGCAGCTGTGTGTATGCTGAGGGGGGTGTCTTGTGTGGGGGGGGCTGTGTGGGATTGTATGCTGAGATGGGGGCAGCTGTGTTGTATGCTGAGGGTGTCTTCTGTGGGGGGCTGTGTGGGATTGTATGCTGTGATGGGGGGCAGCTGTGTGTATGCTGAGGGGGGTGTCTTCTGTGGGGGGGGGCTGTGTGGGATTGTATGCTGAGATGGGGGGCAGCTAGGTGTAAGCTGAGGGGGGGGGGGGTTTTGTGTGGGGAGGCTGAGATAAGGGAAGAGGTCATTAACTAGAAGGAAAAAGTAGCAAATCAAGTTATACTATAGTGTGGGTACACCTTCGGAGCTAGGACAAATTATATCAATAAAGACGAAAGTGACTCCTAAAATGTAATAATTATTAGTATGTTGATAAAATCATACCCGAATTATAAACAAAATCCCACTTAAAGGACACATGAGGTATGGGCAGGGTATGTCGGGTGAGAAGTGTCACGGGAAGCTGTACTGTGCCCAGAGGTATAGTGCTGTCCTTCTACTGCCCTTACTAATCCTATGCCGAAGGCAACCCCTGATGGTGGGTCCCCGTCCTCGTGCTACCTAAGTTACCCTTGGCATAACCTATACCAAACAGTCGTGAATGATAAACATAAATGTGCAATATCTTACAATTGATAGCAACATCAGCCACAATCGGCATATCATATATAGCAAAACAAAGGCTTATTTCTCTGTATAGTGGATACATATACTAGCTCAGCGCGTTTCCCCAGCAACCGTGGGTTCATCAGGGGTGGTTAAGCAGATGATATAGAAAAGATCCTGAAATGCACCGTCACAGTAGATACCCAGTTAGTAGAGAACAGGGGCTGATATGGATATTCAGCCCTACGATCATCTCAATAGAGCGGACAGTATTCCCAAGGTGGAGGTGACTGATATTCCTCCAGGTGCAATATCAGTCACCTCCACCTTGGAATACGTCCGCTATTGAGTGATCGTGAGGCTGAATATCCATATCGCGTCCCTGTTCTCTACTAACTGGTATCTACTGTGACGTGCATTTCAGGATCTTTCTATATCATCTGCTAACCGCCCTGATGAACCCACGGTTGCTGGGAAACGCGTTGAAGCTAAGTATATGTATCCAATTATACAGAGAAATAAGCCTTTGTTTTTTGCTATATATGATATGCCGATGTGGCTGATGTTGCTATCAATTGTAAGATATTGCACATTTATGTTTATCATTCACGACTGTTTGGCTAGGTTATGCCAAGAGGTATTTAGGGTAGGCACGGGACGGGGACCCCACCATCAGGGGTTGCCTTCGGGCATAGGATTAGTAAGGGCAGTGAAAGGACAGCCACTATACCTCTGGGCAGTACCAGCTTCCCGTGACACCTCTCACCCGACATACCCTGCTCATACCTCATGTGTCCTTTAAGTGGGATTTTTGTTTATAAGGTCCTTTCACACTTACGTTCTGAGGATCCGGCAGGCACTTCCGTCCTGCCGGATCCGTCAGAACGCTAAGTCGCCTGAAGCATTTGAAGACTGATCAGGATCCTGATCAGTCTTCGAATTGCTCAGGTTACTATGGCAACCAGGGCGCTACTAGCGTCCTGGTTGCCATAGTAAGGCGAGGAGCGGGAGCGGCATGCTTACATTCCGTGCGGCTCCGGGCGCTCCTGAATGACGTCAGAGCGCCCCATGCGCATGGATCACGTGATCCATGCGATCACGTGATCCATGCACTGGGGCGCCCTGGCGTCATCCTGGAGCGTCCGGGAGCCGCACGGAATGTAAGTATGCCGCTCCCCGCTCCCTGCTCTTACTATGGCAACCAGGACGCTAGTAGCGTCCTGGCTGCCATAGTAACCAGTCAGAAAAAGCTAAATGTCGGATCCGGCAATGCGCCGAAGCGGCGTTTAGCTCAGGTCTGATCGGATTAATGCCTTTCAATGGGCATTAATTCCGGATCGACCTTGCGGCAAGTGTTCGGATTTTTGGACGGAACAAAAAGCGCAGCATGCTGCGGTATTTGCTGCGTCCAAAAAACGTTCCGGTCCTGAACTGAAGTCATCCTGATGCATCCTGAACGGATTTCTCTCCATTCAGAATGCATGGGGATGATCCTGATCAGGATTTTTCCGGCATAGAGACCCGACGACGGATCTCTATGCCGGAAAAGAAGAACGCAAGTGTGAAAGGACCCTAATTCGGGTATGATTTTATCAGCATACTAATAAATATTACATTTTAGGAGTCACTTTCGTCTTTATTGATATAAGAGGTCATTAACCCTTCCAACATTGAATCAAGAGAAATCAAGGAGGCTGTTAGATTCCTCCACGCTCAGCCAGTCTGCTTGATCTCCTAACATCAGTATCCTGAGGGACCGTGACACTGAGAAGATAATGTGCCTCATCGACAATATTCTGCCTGCGTTGCATCAGGGAGGGCTGACTCATGCTGTTTATTCGCATCAGCCACTCTTACTGTGCAAAATACACCCTCCTTGAGCTGCAAAGGCATAATGATGTTCCCCTACATTGCCTCATATGCAACGTTTCCACATGTTGGAACTCCACCCTCCACATGTTGGAGCAGAGGAAACCTATAACCCAGTTCTTGATGAGGCAGACGGACAGGACTACTCCTGGTGTAGCTTTGACGTTACACAGTGACAGCTCATGCGCGGAGCCTGCTCAGGCCCTTTCCGGGGGCCACTTTATTTGTCAGTCACCAGGACTACGGGATGAATGATATTATTCCACTCCTTCACGTCCTGGAAAGGATGCTGACAAATCTGACTGACGAGGAGACATTAGACTTGGCGCCTACATCTCATGGCCACCTAAGCCCTGTGAAGGCTAAACTGGAACAGGAGGAAGTCGAGGAGAAGGACATAAAGTCCCAGGAATTCTATACAAAAATTGGTGGTTTATCTGCCTAAGAGACAGGAGAGGAGCATGAGGAGTTAGAGGGCGACGATCACAGGCCATGGCAGTACACAGTAGAAATGGAGGCAGGAAGTCCCTCTGAGTCCCTTGTACAAATGGCCAGATACATGCTGAGTTGTTTGCATAGTGACAGCCACATTATCACCATTTGGCACAGGGATGACTACTGGCTCTCCACAATGTTAGACCATCATTACCAGTCCAAAATGGGGGCCTTTTTTACACTTTCTGAGAGGGATGGAAAACTCAACTAATGTCGAGACATTCTTTGTAGTTGGTTGGCTGATATCTATGTGCGCCATCACTCATCCTCACGAAGGTCTAACCAGGAGGACCCTCTGAGCTCAAGCTCCACTGCCCTGACTGCTGGAGGGGATAACAGCACCAGCTCCATCAGCAGCAACTTAAGTCTTAAAGGGGTTCTCTGGGCTTTTTGTATTGATGACCCATCCTCAGGATAGGTCATCAATATCAGATCGGTGGGGGTCCGACATCCGGCAACCCCGCCGATCAGCTGTTTGAGGAGACGGCGCGCGCAATGTGCACGTCCGTCTCCCGACTCTCTTCCTATAGACATACAGTGATGAGCAGGAAGAGAGAAGGGAAACGGCATGTGGGCACTGCACGCACTATCTCCTCAAACAGCTGATCGGTGGGGGTGCTGGGTGTCGGATTCCCGCCGATCTAATATTGATGACCTATTCTTTTTTAATAGCGATGATGCACATTGCCTACAAAACCTATTATTTTCCCAAATATATTATTCACATGCTGTTCACAAGAAGGGAGTAATTGTGGGATTTAGACACAATATTGTATCCCAAATGCATAAGCAGATAATAGATGATGAAGGTAAAATCATAGTCCTAGTCTGATCCATTAATAATGGACCATACACTATAGCTAATATACACGCTCCCAATACACACCAAATACGCTTCTTTAGAAAGATCCTGAATCTAATATCAGAAGTTAAACAAGGTTCCCTTTTAATTTGCGGTGACTTTAACATTGTCCCAGACCCTTTATTAGACAAAAATCCTCCTCATAAAAATGAGGGCGATTCCAAGATGTAAATATATCAACTCTATCAGAATTTTTTCAATTGAATGACAGGATGATTTCGGACACTACTCTTTGGTGTGCTCATGGAGCATTCATAAGTGGGCATTTCTTAAAAATGGCCTCTATACAAAAAAAAAAAAGAAAGAAAGAAAAGATCAGAAACCATTGACTCTCCAACAGCTGACATCAATAGGTTGGAGGAGGAATTCCAAAACACCTTTCAAAAAGACACCCTACTGAGAGGCACCAATGATACTTACACCTCCAAAATAAGTACGATTTCCATCTACGTAAGTCTAAAGCCCTACACTATTCTCAAGGAAACCGAGCAAACAAACAGCTAGTTAGAAGAATCAAAACTAAAGAAGCTAAATCTAGAATCCCCTTTATTTATAACCAACAAAACAACAAAGTTCTCAACCCAAAATTTATCTCCGAAGAATTTGCTAAATACCACTGAGAATTACATAACCTTAATGAATTCTCTTCTGGTCCACATGCTAACATTGAAGGTATTAATAGATTTCTAGACACCATCTCTCTCCCAAACATAACCAGTCATCAACCTAACCTTCTTAATAGAGAAATATCCCCTAATGAAATAAAGCAGTCCATTTCAACAAAACCCCTGGTCCTGATGGCCTTACCAATGAATATTATAAACCCTATGCACACATATTGACGCCTTCTTCACAACGTACTTTTCATCAAATAACACAACTGGTACCCATTGATATGCTCCAGGCCCTAATTATAACACTTCCTAAGCCAGGTAAACAATCAGATAAACCTTCAAATTTCAGACCAATCTACTTGCTAAATACAGACTTAAAAATATACTCAAAAATATTGGCTTCAAGATTAGTTGGCATCCTCCCAAGTATTATACATCATGACCAAATAGGCTTTGTTAAAAACCGCCAATGCTCTGACGCAACAAGAAGATTCATTCATTTGATGGATGTGGTACAGTCCACCCGAACGCCTTCTCTGCTCCTATCCTTGGACACGGAGAAGGCGTTCGATAGAGTACATTGGGATTATATTAGGGCTGTCCTTGTGAAATTTGGCATCTCAGGTATATTTTTAACAGCTGTTATGGCACTTTACTCTTCGCCTACGGCCCTGGTGTACTCTTCAGGATTCCTTTCATCACCTTTCCCCATTTCCAATGGTACGCGTCAAGGATGCCCTCTATCTCCCCTTATCTTCGCCTTCGCAGAACATATTGGGTCTTCCCCTCTAATTTCAGGAATAAAAATTGGTTCCATTAAAGACCGTATTGGATTATTTGCAGACGATGTCATTATTATTACATCCAATCCTATGGTATCTTTAAGGGCTAGCGACAATATTATCAAATCTTTTAGTTTGCCTTCTTACTATAAAGGAAACCTATCTAAATTCCAAATTCTTAATTTGGCCCTTCTCAATCCCTCTTTAACACACATAAAAAAACACTTTTGAGACATGATTCCGTTTAGGCCTCTTTCACACTGGCGTTTTTGCTTTCCGTCCTAGAGTTCCGTCCTCGGGTCTCTAGGATGGAAAGATACTGATCAGGATTATCCTAATGCATTCTGAATGGAGAGAAATCCGTTCAGGATGCATCAGGATGTCTTCCGTTCAGTATGTAAACGTTTTTTTTGACGTTGACAAAACCGTAGCATGCTGCAGATTTGTCTCCGTCCAAAAATCCGGAAGACATGCCGTAACACCGGATCCAGAATTAATGCCCATTGAAGTGCATTAATCCAGATCCGGCATTAAGCTAAACGTCGCTTCGGCGCATCGCCGGATCCGATGTTTAGCTTTTGTGAATGGTTACCATGGCAGCCAGGACGCTAAAGTCCCGGCTGCGATGGTAAAATGTAGTGGGGAGGCAGGGGAAAAGCATACTTACCGTCCGTGCGGCTCCCGAGTCCCGGGGCGCTCCACAATGACGTCAGAGCGCCACATGAGCATGGATCACATGATCGCATGGATCACGTGATCCATGCACGTGGGGCGCTCTGACGTCGTTGTGGACGTCGTGATCCATGCACGTGAAGCGCCCCGGGAGCCGCACGGACTGTAGTATCTGCTCCCTGGCTCCCACTACTTACTATGGCAACCAGCACTTTAGTAGCGTCCTGGCTGCCATAGTAACACTGAAAGCATTTTGAAGACTGATCAGTCTTTAAATGCTTTCAGTTGTCTTGTGTTAGTGACGGATCCGGCGGGCATTTCGGCGACGGAAGTGCACACCGGATCCTCACAACGCAAGTGTGAAAGAGGCCTTAGGAAGACACCCGATAGCCTTGTGTTCAGTTTGTTTATTTTGTTCTTTGTCCAATTTTCTTTTGTTTCATTTCTTCAAATGAACCCCTGTTTGAGTTGAGATTCTCTTATATGGTGTAATAGACCCGCTCATTGTTATCTGACTTATATTAAGGTGTCATCAGGCTCATTCTGTACTCATCATTTTCACCTAATGCCTGTTGATAATGCGCTATTACGCCTTGTATAAGAAATTGTAACACCATTTTGAAAACTTCAAAAAAATTTGTGATAGAAAAAACCACATTTGGATTTACTGAAGCTAAATCTTCTCTACCTTATCTAGGTATTACTCTCACCTATCCACATCTAATTTATATGAGCACAATTTTACCCCCTTACTAGAATCAACTAAACAAAACTTATCTGCTCTGAAGTTACAAAACCTTTCTTGGCTAGGTAGACAAGCAGCTATAAAAATGGTAATTTTACCCAAGATTATCCAAGATTATCTATATTATGGGAAACATTCCTATTTACCTACCTAAAGCCTATATGAACAAGCCACACTCATTACTCATCCACTTTAGTTTTTTTTTTTTTGGGGGGATCCAGAGTTAAAACCTCCATTCTTGTAATGGTGCAGAACCCCAAGCAACCAGACATATGTTTAAAAAGCCGGTGACCATACACAGGTAATCAAGACGATTAGGAACCGCTGCAGGGAGAGACCAAGGAAGCAGTCCCTGACCAAGCCAAAATTCATACACTTTATATCAGTCCGAGAAGCATGGTACCGAGGGATGAGACATCAGAGATTATCCAGGTTCCAATCCAAGGTCATACACGAGATAGATTGTTCAGCCAAGACAAGGTATCCAGAGAAAGGTCACTAGAGAATGGTCAAGGAAAGCAGAGGTCCTACACAGGGTAAGCTTGAGAGAAAGCGATCACCAACATACACCCGGATTGTCCGAACAACAGTGGGCACTGACCAACCAGGGAGATCACCTTTTAAGTACCTGCTAGCCAATCACAGAGTGCCATGTGTCAATTCCTCATAGGTCATATGATGATCCTAACACTTGTGCGGCCTATAACCTAATCTACTTTGAACTTGTGCACAGGTGCTTTTCCTGCCAGCGGCCGGCGTAGCGTGTAAGATGCGCGTACGCTCGGCCACGTATCCCTTTGCGAACCACCTCTGGAGCATGCGTGCAGATTACATCGCCGGCTCTGCTACATGGACATGACAAAGACTCAGCTGTAGTAACTGAACATTACACACACACAGCTCTGCTGCACACACCCACAACTCTACAACTCTTTAGAGGCATATTACACAGCTTGCTTGCAAATACATACAGCTCAGCTATACAGCCATCACACACATACAGCACTGCTACATAAACATTGTACACATATTGCTGAACTACATAAACCTTACACAATACAGCCCAACTACTTAAAGGGGTGATCCCATGTTCTGAAGTATGATTAATTGTGTTGTTTATGCCACCACCAGCAACTTACCAAATACATGTAGTCAGCGATTCCTCCTCCTTTCCTCTACATTTGACCTTCTTTTCCAGCCTTATTTACTGATGGTTGTTATTACTCACGGCCACCCCAGTGATACGGACGCAGTGGCTGTGCTTGCACGCTATCCTCCTGTTTTTCTACTGTACACAGCCCGATCTGATTCACGGACGTGCACATTTTCGCACATGCACTATGAATTCCTTTCCTCCATCCTGTTTTTTTTGCAGCGAAGAAATCTCTGTGCCTGCGCGCTTGTTCTGTCTCCTGCGCTGGTCAGTCTGCTGGAATGAATTCCGGTGTTCTGTGAAAATCTGCTGCCCTCGAGAATCTGCTGCCCTCATCATTTCCGGGCGGAGTTTCTGCAGCGGGCCACCTGATAGGCTAACTCCAATTTAAATGTGCCTGCTTTTCATCTACAGGCTACATTCAGGTGCACCTGTGAGGCTCTGGGCCATATCAGCCGGTCTCGGGTGGGGCTCACAGGCACCTCCCATTGCAAGCATGGTTACATGCTGGAGGTTACTGGGAAGCTGTTTGTGAGTCAGGCCTTATGTTCCCGTAATCCGCCCACTGGTTCCTGGTATTGCCCATACGGCACCGGTAGGTGAGTGATAGGGCCTCGGACTACTTGAGAGACCTTGACGTGGTGTCCGAGCTTAAGATATGTCCTCCTAGTAGGATATGTCGAACTAACCTCTCAATTTTATCAGTGTGAGGGTTTAGTATTGCCGCAGAGTGCACCTGCCTTTGCTATGGTTATGTTTTTGATTGTTCTCCACATCCACATTATCGCTATCGTATGTAGGATGGTTATTGTGGTACTTATAGTCCGTTGCTGGCATCTTCCATTGTATGCATTTTTTGCTGTATATCCTGCTTGTTAAACACCACACCACGTTTTCTAATGTTTTGTACTCCTGCGCTGGTCAGTCTGCTGGAATGAATTCCGGTGTTCTGTGAAAATCTGCTGCCCGTGAGAATCTGCTGCCCTCGTCATTTCCGGGGCGGAGTTTCTCGCAGCGGGACACCTGATAGGCTATAAGAGGAGGTGTGGTTGCGGCTGCGCACCATCGCTCCTGGGAACAGTATTTTACTGCCGATAGCTGTGAACACGCCAGGGCAGCTGAAATTAACGGGCTAGCACGCATGCGTGCTATGTGAATGCACCAAGGCAGCTGAAACGAACGGGCTAGCGCACATGCGCGCCATGTGAACACGCCAGGGCAGCTTACATTTATGGGACAGCTTACATTTATGGGCCATTGCGCATGCGCCGAGGGTAGGGGAAAAAGTACTGCTTGCAGTACTGCTCTCATCCTTGGTATATGGGAGGGCGCTCTACCTGACCACTATCTCAATCTGAGGGCATACAGGTAGGCAAATTTCATACTTAGAGTTGCCACTAGGGTAGGAAAAAGTTACGGTACACTGTGCTGTAATTTTTCACTACCCTGGGCGCATGGGCAGTGGCCCATAAATGTAAGCTGCCCTGGCGCGTTCACAGCCTGTTAATTTAAGCTGCCCAGACGCATTCACATATCGCGCATGCGCAATAGCCCATAAAGGTAGGTTGCCCTGGCGCGTTCCTGGTACTCTGGGGGCATTCACATAGCGCGCATGCGCGCTAGCCCGTTATTTTCAGCTGCCCTGGCGCGTTCACCGCCATCGGCTGTAAAATACTGCTACTCAGGGCGATGGTGCGCAGGTGCAACTACGCATCCTCTTTTAGGCTATCAGGTGGCCCGCTGCGAGAAACTCTGCCCTGGAAATGACGAGGGCAGCAGATTTTCACAGAACACCGGCTCACACGGGAGCGCGCACTCAAAGAAAGGAGGCAGAGTCTGTAGATCAGCAGAGCACTGATCCCGCTGTCAATCAATAGAAAGGACAACGCTCATGACTGAGCAGTTTTTTGAAGAGGACAGAGCAGCCACAGCATGGAAAGCAGAAGGTGGGATAACCCCTTTAAACATCACACACATACAGCTCTGCTACAAGCACTCGTTAATTTCTAACGATAATTTGTTTTCCCTTAGTCCTAACAGTGGCACAGATGGGGTATTCTGCCCCCTTGAACTGGTTAGGACAGGTGGAAGTTTTAATGAACAAAAAACAAACTAAGCACATACACGCCCTCCCTGCCCCCAATAAAGAGGGGGCGTGACCCCCAGGACATTGTGTCATTACAAGTAGACAAAAAACAACAATAATTCACAGTATAACTAAGGGGGGGGGATATTTGTGTGCCACTGTTAGGACTAAGGGAAAACAATTTATTGTTAGAAATTAACGATTCCCTTACGTCCTAACCAGTGGCACAGATGGGGATTTAGCAAGTAGAAAGCCCCATGGGAGGGTCCTCATGCCTGGCGGAAGTCAACACTGTCCGGCCAAAAGAGGAATAACTATGTATTCTAGCATCCACTCTATAGTGTGAAATAAAAGTGGAGTGAGAACTCCAAGAAGCTGACTTACAGATCACGTCCAATGGGATCGAGCTTCTCTCTGCAAAAGAAGTGGCCACTGCTCGAGTAGAGTGGGCCCTTACAAATTCAACGGGCTCCGAGCCCTGAGACATATAAGACTCCCAAATTGCCTCTTTAATCCATTGACTGATGGAGGGCTTAGAGGCTTTCCTCCCTTATGGGTACCGGAAAAGAGGATAAGGAGGTTTTCATCCTTCCTAAATACCTTGGAGCGATCCAGGTAAATCCGATGACATCTCAAAATGTCGAGGGTATGGAGCTCTCTTTCTTCAGAGGAGGGGGTGGAGCCGAAGTCGGCAGGAAATCACCCGGTTGATATTGTCAAAGGAAGGAACCTTTGGAATGAAAGTAGCTAAAAATCTGAGAAGTACCCGATCTTGCAGGAACTTCGTATAGGGTTCAAAAGCAGAAAAGGCTTGGAGTTCCCCAACTCACTTTGCAGAGGTAACGGCCAATAGGAAGGTGATTTTCCAGGTCGAGAACTTGAGTCCCGCCTCCTCTAGGGACTCAAAGGGGAGATGCCAACCCCTGAGCACAACCGATAAATCCCAAACAGGGATAGGTCTAATTACTGTAGGCTTCAATCTTGAGGCTCCCTTCAGGAGTCTCTTGATAAGGGGGTCTTGAGAAACAGCTCTGTTGAGACAAGCAGAGATTGCTGAAACCTGCACTTTGAGGGTAGAGGGTGATAACCCCTTGTCCAGACTATCTTGTAGGAATTGGAGAATTACCGGGATAGACGCTTCAGCAGATGTCTGCTGATGCCTAGAACACCAAGACGAAAAAATCTTCCAGATTCTGGAGTAGGCCTTATTGGTAGCTTCTGATCTGGAGTGCTCTAAGGTTCTCAGGACAGACTCCGATAGCCCTTCTATTCTTGGAAGGGACTGATCAACCTCCAGACCGTCAGGTTTAACATTCGAAGATTTAAGGAGATCTGCTTGTCCCCAACACCAGTACTCTTTCTGAAGGAAGCCTCAGAAATTGACCCCGACTCATCTGTAAGAGTTGGGTAAACTAAGCTCTTTTCGGCCAGTATGGGATAATGGCGATGACTGACGCTTGGTCCTGCCTGATTTTCATCAAGACCCTTGGTATCAAGGAAATTGGAGGGAAGATGTAGGCCAGCCTGAACTTGGGATTGACAGAGCATCTATTGCCACCGGGTTGTCCTCCCTGTAAAGAGAGCAATACCTCTCCACTTTGGTGTTGAACCTCGTTGCCATAAGATCGATCTCTGGCATGCCCCACCTGAGCGTTATCATCTTGAAGACCTCTGGATGAAGTGACTATTCTCCGGTTGGAAGACCTTGGCTCAGGCGGTCCGCGATCACATTGTGAACTCCGCGAAGCCTTGTTTGGACGAACTTGTCCGAGGGAGGACTGCTCAAGTCCACAAGGTACCCCTGTGAAATTATCCGCAGGACCCATTGGTCCTGGATATGATCCTGCCAACAATGTGGAAAATTCTGTAGGCGTCCGCCTACGGGAATGTGGGGAGAAGGGGGCATGGGATTTCCAGTGACACCGGCTAAATACCAAGAGCCTCAAGGAGGCCCACAATCAGAGCGTCAAGGACTTCTTGGGGGGTCTAGAACCCCGAGAGGATTTTCCTCCTCTACGGGAGCCCCAATCTCTCTGGGCTCTAGGTTGAGGTTACGACCTGGAACTGAACCTTTTGCCCCGACCACGAAAGGACTGCTGGGGAAGGGACTTGCCCTTCTTGTCCGATAGCCCTTCCATTATTTGGTCCAGCTCTGCACCAAAAAGTTTGCCGGGTTCATATACCATGGCGCAAAGATTTTGTTTAGAGGTCAGTATCGGCCTTCTATGGTTTCAACCAAAGCGGACGCCTGCCCGCGGTTGAGAGGACCATGGACTTAGATGCCAGCTTCAACTGTTGTGGAGCCGCGTCGCACAGGAAGTCTATGGCAAGGCTGGCCGTCTTGCAAGAGGCCAAAATGTCGTCCCTAGAGACCCCCTGGTCTAGGTCGGACTGAATCTGGGCGAATCTTGTCTTCAGGAAATTTGCCACCTCTGAAGAAGAAATCGCAACCGAGGCGGAGGCCGAGGCGTGCCTAAGGCGCAATCCGCCTTCCGATCCATTGGATCCTGCAAACTTGACCCGTCGTGTGATGGGATTAGGGTCCTTCTTGACAATTTCGATATCGTCATGTCCACTTTAGGGACAGGCCCCAGGAAGATACTTGATCCTCTTTGACCAGAAATACTGCCTTGAATCTCTTGGTCAATACTGGACCTTTTTCCGGCTTTTTCCATTCCGTCTTCATCAGAGACAGGAGGAATTATCCGCTTTAAAGGCCCTAGGCCCCTTAGAGGCAGAAGATGAGGCTTCCCCGGATCAATGTCCTGGTCCCCCGACCGGATGGATCTTAGCAGCCGTTGTGCTTTTTCTGGCGGGAAAAATATGAAAACCGCCCTCCTCGGAGGAGGAAGAGGCTGAACCATCTCTAACATCCTGAACCCCGAAACTTCCATCGCACGATGGGGAGAGGAAGGACATCGACGCTTGGAAACCAGGGCATGCTTCAATTCTTCTATAGAAGCGTTCACTTGGTTCATGTTGGTCTCCATGTAGCCCTTTACCCAATCGACAACGTCGTGGACCGTCGGCTCCTGGTGAGGGAGTGTCTTGGCCCTACAGGGCGGGCATCGGGAAAAGGCGTAGGCGTCCTCCAGCACGATCTGGCAGTCGTGGCACTGCAGATGGCGTCTCTTGCCAGTGGTCTTCCTGCTGGGCTCCCGGTCACCGTCCCGGTTGAAGACATGGCTGTAATTAAAGAGATTTGAAGTAAATGTAAAATTCAAAGAAACAAACCATTAACAGCAAGTTTCAGGATCTTTACCCAGAAGATCCTAGAAATGGTTGACAAAGAAAGCTTAATCGCAATCAAACAATGGATTTGCAAGAAAGCACTTGCAAACCACACACAGGACAAACTCGAGGTTAACAGAAATCTGCGCTCCAGGAGACTGAGCCTGGAGCCTCTCCAGCTTAAATGGAGTGTTTGGGCGCCAAAAATTAGGCTACACCCACAAAAGGGGCGGGTCAACCTTAACTCTTAAAACCCTTATATTTTTATAAGATGCAAAAGCAATTTAAATAATAGGCCCTCCTGGTATATTATGGGTAAAAACCACCCTCAATATAATACCCAGACTGATAAGAAGAACTCCGGCCGCAGGAGCCTGCTGACGGCCGGACAGAGATAGGAAGTGACGTCACCCGACATCACTTCCGCAAGATGGTGGCGCCAGCAGAGCATGCGGGACGCCGCATTCACCGCTTCTCTCTCCCCTCAGGTTCGCAACAGCACAGGAGAGCCCGCATCTACTACGGACCCCAGAAGGAGGTTTAAGGTGAGGCTAGGCGGTGGGAAGAAGCGGAGCAAAAGCTCAAACGGAACTCCAAATAAAAGAACACTCTCTCCACCCGAGGGAGAGAGTGTGACCACCTGTCCTGTCTGTCCACAGGACAGAAAAAACACAATGTCCTGGGGTCACGCCCCCTCTGTATTAGGGGCAGGGAGGGCGTGTATGTGCTTAGTTTGTTTTGTTCATTAAAACTTCCACCTGTCCTAACCAGTTCACAGGGGCAGAATACCCCATCTGTGCCACTGGTTAGGACATAAGGAAACTGGAATTACAAACTGCACCGCAGAGCCCAGTATACACAGAGCCGATAATCCTGGTCATGTGATCTCCATGACTCCTCCCACACATGATCACATGGTCATGACACAACACAGGTCCTTCACTTCCTCCTGTAAGTACAGCCTGGAGCCTGTCTCCTCCCACACATGATCACATGGTTATGACATCTTCACAGGTCCTTTACTTCCTCCTGTAGCACTGCCTGGAGCCTGACTCCTCCCACACATGATCATGTGGTCATGACATCATCACAGGTCCTTTACTTCCTCCTGCAGCACAGCCTGGTGCCTGAGTCCTGCACATTTTGTTAGAAATAAAAACACCTGCTGCTCCAGGGTTAAGGATTGTCAGAGGAGGACACGCCCTTACTAAGTAAGTGTCTTGTATTAACTTTCTCTACATCAGGCATCCTCAAACTGCGTGCCCTCAGCTGTTGTAAAACTACAACTCCCACCATGCCCTGCTGTAGGCTCATAGCTGTAGGCTGTTCGGGCATGCTGGGAGTTGTAGTTTTGCAACAGCTGGAGGGCCGCAGTTTGAGGATGCCTGCTCTACATAATAAATGCCATTTACTGAAGTGATACAACCCCTTTAAGACCTGCGTTAAAGAGATCCGGCAAAAAGCAGCCTTCAGGATTTTTAAGCATTCTGGTGGGATCCGGCCGCACCCTGACAAATATGCAGAGAAGTGGCCGGACAAATCCCATTGGGATCAGTGGTTTTCGTCCTACTCTACGCATGTTTCCGGGTTGTGTCCTGATCTTTGCTGCTCCCCCTTATAGTGAATGGGGCTGGGGGGGGGGTGTCTGGCAGCTTCTGGCAGTGTCAGATCTGGACATCTCCGACAGGAGAACAGTTGGAGACAGGGAATGCTACTGTGAAAGTAGCTTCAGGCTCCACAGCCGGAAAAACCTGCAGCTCCACAGCCAGAAAGACCGGCAGCTCCACAGCCGGAAAGACGGGCAGCTCCAGAGCCGGAAAGACGGACAGCTCCAGAGCCGGAAAGACGGGCAGCTCCAGAGCCGGAAAGACGGGCAGCTCCAGAGGCGGAAAGACGGGCAGCTCCAGAGGCGGAAAGACGGGCAGCTCCAGAGGCGGAAAGACGGGCAGCTCCAGAGGCGGAAAGACGGGCAGCTCCAGAGGCGGAAAGACCCTCAGCTTCACAGCCAGAAAGACCCTCAGCTTCACAGCCAGAAAGACCCTCAGCTTCACAGCCGGAAAGACCCTCAGCTTCACAGCCGGAAAGACCCTCAGCTTCACAGCCGGAAAGACCCGCAGCTCCACAGCCGGAAAGACCCGCAGCTCCACAGCGGAAAGACCCTCAGCTTCACAGCCGAAAGACCCTCAGCTCACAGCCGGAAAGACCCTCAGCTTCACAGCCGGAAAGACCTCAGCTCACAGCCGGAAAGACCTCAGCTTCACAGCCGGAAAGACCCGCAGCTCCACAGCCGGAAAGACCCGCAGCTCCACAGCCGGAAAGACCCTCAGCTCACAGCGGAAAGACCCTCAGCTTCACAGCCGGAAAGACCCTCAGCTTCACAGCCGGAAAGACCCTCAGCTTCACAGCCGGAAAGACCCTCAGCTTCACAGCCGGAAGACCTCGCCACAGCCGAAAGACCTCAGCTTCACAGCCGGAAAGACCCTCAGCTTCACAGCCGGAAAGACCCGCAGCTCCACAACCGGAAAGACCCGCAGCTTCACAGCCGGAAAGACCAGCAGCTCCACCTGCCGGTAATCAACAGATTCCTGAGACCAGGAACCAGTTGTGGGGGGTGCTGTGGATTCCCCTGTTGTGGGGGGCGCTGCGGATGCCCCTGTTGTGGGGGGGGCACTGCGGATGCCCCTGTTGTGGGGGGGGGGGGCGCTGCGGATGCCTCTGTTGTGGGGGGCGCTGCGGATGCCTCTGTTGTGGGGGGGCGGCGCTGCGGTTGGCCCAGTTGTGGGGGGGCGGCGCTGCGGATGCCCCAGTTGTGGGGGGGGGCGGCGCTGCGGATGCCCCAGTTGTAGGGGGGTGGCGCTGCGGATGCCCCAGTTGTGGGGGGGCGGTGCTGCGGATGCCCCTGTTGTGGGGGGGTGGCGCTGCGGATTCCCCTGTTGTGGGGCGCTGCGGATGCCCCTGTTGTGGGGGCCCCGTGTGGACGTCCCTGTTGTCCCTTTATTGTTATAATATTCTCCCTGAAGTGCCCCAGTATTTATTCTGCCCCCTGCTGTTATTTTAATTTTTTTCATAGCGTTTATTTAACACTTTTGCATTAATTATAACAATCCTGAAGGGAAAAGGGAACAATCACATAGATACATTCCACGTCGTAGGCAAGTTCGGTAATGATCACGTGTACATGTGTTTCCTGACAGCAGAAAGGATAAACAATAACTTTAATGTTTTAAAGCCCAAGCTGATAATCGCTGTCGCCGCGTGCCAACCTCCAGAACCCACTCATCCCGCAATCACACTCTCACTCACAAACTTGGGCAGTCCGGTCTCCAATCCCAACACTCCCTCATACCGTGCCCCCAGCCTGCACCCATAGGCCCCAGATTTTGTCAAAACGGTCTAGTACCCCCCGTGCAGCATACTTCAGCTTGTACATCTGGAGATATTTGTTGATAAGCTGTGACCATTGGTCCACTGTTGGGCATTTAGGTGGTTTCCAATTAAGAAGAATATTTTTCCTCTCATAGAACAGCAACAGTCGAAGCAATATTCTGCCGTATTTAGTCAGCGTAACTTCAGAGACCACCCCCAACAGACATACCATCGGATCACAAATTCGTGTTGATGAAACTGCATATCCTTTCCAGTACACTTGCAACACCAGGCACAGCCAAACCATGTGGAAAAAGGAGCCCCTCGCCTCTCCACATCTCCCACAAGCCGGATCCGGTATCTGCCGCATGTGATGTATTACAAGATGTTGCAGGGTAATCCAGATGGTAAAAGAATTATGCCAACAATATCTCCTTGCTAAGAAGATAGATGCTGCTACTGAGAAAGCTGAGCACACTATGAGCAAAGCATCACTGGGAAAACAGGGAGTGGTCCGGCTAAACTAACTAGAAACCTGAAACAGGGGGGGGGGGAGAAGAGAGGAGCATACCAATACACAATGCAAGATACTGGAACAGAACACTCCATGTCTGGTATCAGTAGATAACACTATATATAAGCATACAATGGAATTGTATAAAATAACAATAGCTTGCAGATGCAATAATGTCCATCTACCTGAAAAGGAAACATGCAATGAACATTATTCAAATCAAAAAAAGGTATGTCTTCAGTTCAGGCCATATAGCTGGTACAGGAAACAGTCTTAGAAGAGGTTGAGCATCTTGGTAGAAGGGATTTAAACATGGAAGTTCTGCAGGCACGAGTAACACAACTTCTGTAACAGGGTGGAAGAAGGTCTTGATTACTCCACCTGTCGCGGTTCTTACTTCCACCTTAGAAACCTTCCCATCCGAACTGGAAACGACTTTAGTAATAAGTCCAGTAGGCCAGTCAAGATGATCAACTTGGTTGTCTCTTAACAGAACAAAATCTCCTTCCTTTAAATTAGGCCTTGGTTCTTGCCACTTTCTGTGTTCTTGCAAGAGGCAGAGGTACTCTCGTCTCCACCTTTTCCAGAACTGATTGGTGAGATGTTGTATCTGCTTCCACCAAAACTTAGATGATGGAAATCGTCTCCTGCGCGACAATGAATGTGATCTTCTCTTACTGGTTATTGAAGGTGACTTAGACCTCTTATGAACCTCGGGTGAGCAAAAATGCCTTTGGAGAGACCGAGAATGTAAGCACCTCCAAGATGATGACAGAGATCGCTTTCTAGGAGACAGTGAGGAGGAGCGAGAACGCAATCTATGTTCCCCGGATGCTGACCTTGAGAATTTTTACGCATCCTAGATTTGGATTTCTTCTTTTTCACTACAGGAGATTGTCTATTGCTTTCATTAGAAGCTGAGCGAGACTTGGTTCTCCTTGATCTTGCCAAAGATTTACAATGTGACTTCTCTGTCCGTGTCACCGATTTAGAGAAAGAGCGCTTATTTTGTGAGGCCGATTTAGATGTAGATTGCTTACTGTTTATGGATCGTGAACCCGAATGCTCATGTCTGCTTTTCACTTCTGAAATGGGATCTGTCTTTGTACATACAGACTTGGGTTGTTGACATTCAGAAGATACTTCCTTTACAAAATTAAACTCATTGTCAAACGGTTGACTGGAAGGCTTACATGTGGTATCTCATCAAAACTACATGAATCAGAAGGCTTGCTGCCAGTGATGATATAGGATTCATCATGATGAACTGTGTGAGGACTGCAAAGCTCGGAAGGGCTTGAAGAGAGCTCCAATTGAGATCCTGAAGGCATTTCTACAAGCTGCCCTTCTGTCCAGGAACATTCTTCTGCAGCTGACTCCTTGGGATTTAAGCTGCTTTCTGATGAACAAGTTTTTAGAATATTTGGGCAGGAAACCTCTTGCACATAGTAGTGGTTGGGACACTGCCTGAAGTAAGAAGTTTGTGCCCCTCTTAAAACGTCAGTTCTGAAGGAGACATACATCCCCACGATGACCCAACCCTCTATCCTGAACAGATCAAAGAACTTAGGTCTAGCTAGGGAACTATTACTTTGGTCATCTAGAATAGCATACATTCTTACGGTCTTCTCTGGTTGTACAGTAGGAAACACATCCACGAGGCAAATCTTGGAACAAGATTTACTGCACACAAGTCCTTCTCCGCATACCTCAGGGCATCTGGGCATGACGGTAGTGGTTGGTCGGTCGGCACTCTCCCCGCCACGACTCTCCCTGCCTCGGAATAGGGCTTGCACCAGCTAACTGGTTCTAGGTTCTGCCTGATTGGTCCCGGGTGAACAGCGGACACATGTAGATCTGAATGTAATAGTGAACACTTGACTGGAACCTCACAGTCTCTGGTGAAGTGCTCAGTGGATGCACAGCATCTGAAGAAGATATTACAACTCCTTAGGAACTCCTTACGTTTCTCAAAGGGCTTTCCTATGAAGACACAGCAATTTTTTAAAGGATGTGGTTTATCATGGATAAGGCAGTGATGATCGGGTTCTTTATGGCTTTCATTTCCAATGAAAGCGGCTGCGTTAGTAGTGGGCACAACCCCTATTTTTTTTACGGAAATTAAACTGTTAGGGTTTCTCTGTGTGGGACTGAAAGTCTCGTGTCTCTGTTGAGTACAGCCAAAGATGTTGGTTCCCAAGGTGTTGAAGCTCAGATAATTTTTGGCTCTAACCAAGTCCTTGATGAACTTACAGAAGAATGAAAATGGTGAAAAAGGAACACGATGTTGCTCCTTGTATTTTGAACCTGTTGTTGCCCATTGGTCTTGAATATTGAGGGGAAATTTCTTCACGATCAAGCCCACACCATGGAAGGTATCAAGAAAGCTGAGACCTGGTAGCTGTGGGTCTCCCTTGACGATTTCAAACTCAAGAAGAAGGTCGCTTAATTCCTGGAACCCTCGGTGGTCTGTATTGGATAATTCAGGAAAGTCGTATAGTCGTTTAAATAAGGCACGTTCAACTACTTCCAAGCCGCCGTATGTCTGCTCTAATCTTTCCCATGTTTCTTAACACAGTTTGAAGACCATGGACCTAGCCATCTAATTAGTAAATCAAGTTCTTGCATAGGCAGAGCACAAAGGGTTTGAACTGTTGTCTTGAAAGTGGCCTTCCAACTTCTATAGTTCTCTGGGCGATCATCAAAATTCGTAAGGCTAGTACTGATGAGGTCCCTGGGGGTGAGGTACTTAGCGATTTCTGATGCACAATTTCTTTCCTGCATCATGGCGACGGAAACTTCTCGCTCGCTGGTGTTGTTAGCACCATCTGGTATCCTATGTTAGGGGGTTGGAAGATGGAATGGAGTGGCAGCAGGGTTGAGCGCAATTGAAGGCTTCACATCTGGTAATCTTGGCGCCAGCGTCTTGGTCGCTATTCAACTAGTTTCAGGAGGTTTTAATGTGATTTAATGAGCTTGAAGCAGCTTGGTCTCTAATGGCACCTGAACTACTGTGCAAGGTGCCAGAGGTTTGAAAGAAAGAGAAATGTCCACTGGACTGGGGTCAACTGTCTAGTTATCGGCTGCCTCTATTTAAACTCGCATGAGTTCAGAAGGCTGGCGTGCAGAGGCCGAATCTTCTTGTGCACATGCCTTTCTGAGTCATTAGATATCTTGGACATAGGATGATATTCTTCTTCTTCAAGAACTCTGAGTTCAGCCATGGCTACTGCTTTTCCCTTTCCTTCTGAAGGACCTCCAACTCAGCTTCGTCCTTGGCTTTGGTCGCTGCGCTTGATCCTGTATAGTTCCTTGATTAGCTTGTGCTTGGGCTTGTGTCTCTGGGACTTATGCCTTAATGGCTGCTTCCTTTCTAATGGAGTGAGCTTGTAGCTTCGCTGCTTCCGCTTTTGTGCATGCCAACACCAATGAGTTACTCAGCGAATAGTGCTGTAAGTGAGACCTTAGCGATGAGAACTGAGCCATAGATTTCGAGGGAACGGGATGAAGCCTTGGAGTGCCTTGAAAAGTTAGAAAGGCGGGACGCAGTTTCACATTGTTGGGATATCTTGTGCTCTAGCATTGACTTGACTGCCACAAATCTGCTATATCTCATAATTTCAGACAGTCTCTTATAGTGTTCATAGGTCTTATTCAATTTTGTACACATGGCCTTTAATTGATCTTCATTATAGCCTGATCCTTTTGCTGCATCCATACATTTCTTAGTATTTTCCCACAAACTAGACAAGTCATTACATATCTCCATTTTGTCGGTTAGAAGAGCCTCTTTCATTTTTAATGAGGGCTTAGAAATCCTTTTAGCTGTGTCTTACATTTCCATTTGAAACAACAGCGACCTCTAGTGGTTGGTTCAGTCTTTTAAGCCTGTAAGAAGCTGCAATTGCTAGAAGCTTCTGCGGTCCTCAGTAAATGCAGTACAGAGCAGGATATGATGAAAAAGTCTTACACAAGCAGTGCTATTACCCTCCACTGCAGCAAGCAGGAGACTAATGATGATGGTTTACTTAGAATATTCTTTCCTTAGCAAGAGAGGGAGTGTACTAAGGCAATTCTTTTACTGTGGCGTTTCGAAATGTCAGCTATATACAATCACACCTGTATAGAGCGGCTCTATGAGCACGGAAGTGAATTGTTGAATTTGAATTTTCTCCACTTACAGCTTACGCATCAGACACCCAGGCGTTAATCAAGTAATCTTTTTAATCCAAAGATTGTAGTACAAGATGTTGCAGGGTAATCCAGATGGTAAAAGAATTATGCCAACAATATCTGCTTGCTAAGAAGATAGATGCTGCTACTGAGAAAACTGAGCACACTATGAGCAAAGCATCACTGGGAAAACAGGGAGTGGCTAGGCTAAACTAACTAGAAGGCTGAAAACAGAGGGGGGGGGGGGGTTGAGAAAGAGAGGAGGATACCAATACACAATGCAAGATGCAGGAACAGAACACCTTTTGTGTCCATTTTTGGGCGGGACAGTGGTGATATAGCCAGGATCCTGAGGAAGGAGTGGCATATAGGGGTTTACCCAATGTTAAAGAGTTTAGTATCTCCCCAATAATGGGAACAAACAGAAGAAAGAAGCGCTGCTGGCACTGCTACACCTGACCAATAATGCGGAATTCAGATAAAGAAACAAATGGTGCGGCTCAGTAAATGGATGTGGGGGTGCTCTGCTGAAACAGACGTGATTGCAATCTTGATAAAGAAGTTGAATGGAAACAGCGGCACTCACCAGTTCAAAAGTAAAACGTCCATTTTATTGTACTTCTTAAAATAGGGTACAGGCAGGTCTGTGCACATAAATCACTGCAGGGACAGCAGTTTCGCGCTAGACGCGCTTCATCATGCCTTTCATTGTGTGGAAATGAGTGGCCGCCCTAAAAAGATCAGGTCAAGCCATCCCCCTCACCAGGTCACATAGAGAAACAAAGTATTAATTCATTCCATACTACATAAAGACATAGATTTCAATAAATCAAACAAAAACAGATAAATCATTCCTATCATTAAAACCTAAGGGTCCCATCGCTTCTGTCCTAATAATCCATAATGCTTCTCTCTGTAATAGAAGCCTTTTTCTGTCTCCACCACGTGGTGGCAATTTCACTATTTCTAAACCTGCAAACTGTAGCATTTCTTTCATATGTTGTATTAATCTGGCAGCCCCAACCCCTGTCTTCAAGCTATGCCTGTGTTCTCTAAAGCGTACAAAGAGGGGTCTGAAGGTTTTGCCGATATAATATTGGCCGCAGGGGCAGAAAAGAACATAAACTACAAAGGTGGACCTGCAGTTGATGAAGTCCCTCACTCTGTGTTTTACCATTCCAATTTTTAAAAGTGCCCCTCTCCGCATCTGTTCACACATAAAGCAGTGTCCACACCTGAAATTGCCTTCAGGTACGCAGCGTTCAAGCCAATTTTTATTCCTATCATTAGATTTAAACTGGCTATGTGTAATCATGTTTCCTATGGTTTTACTTCTTCTGAAGCCCACCACAGGAACACTCGACACTTTCTCTTTAAGGGTGGGATCCCTTTGTAAGATATGCTAGTTTTTTTAATATGGCATGCTTCACTTGCTGCGCCATGGATGAGAAATCAAATGTGAACACTGGTCTGGTGGAAACTGTGCTGGCAGTGCGATCTTTTTCTATTAACTCTGCATTTCTACACCTGCGGCCTGACCTCAAACCGGTATCACCCGCAGACCTTCTCTCTGCAGACCTACAAAAGCATGGTCAATACTGGGCTCTGGATAGCCTCTTTGAAAAAACCTAATTTTCATTATTTTAGATTGTTCTAAAAACTCAATGTCATTCGAAATAATCCTATTCAAACGTAAAAACTGACTGTAGGGGAGCGTGGAGGTTACATGTGGGGATGGAAACTATTAGAATGCAATAATGCATTGGTGGAGGTAGGTTTCCTGAAGACAGTCGTCTCCAGGCGACCTTGTTCTACCTTCACCAAGACATCTAAGAATTCTAATTCGAGGAATTGATTTTACTAGTGAACAGCATATTCATGTCATTTTCATGATTTAAGTAATCCACAAAGGCCACAAAGCTCTCTTCATTTCCTGCCCAGACAATAAAGACATCATCGATATATCTAAAAATGCTTTGATGTACCTGGTAAAGGGGTTCTTAATTGAAAAACTAATTTTGATTAAAAAAATGCCAAAAATAAATTCTCAAAGGTACACGCGATGGGCGTACTCCATCGCTGTACCAGATTGTTGATGGTACCACAGATCATCGAATAAAAAGCATTATGTGTCAGTATGAAGGAGAGGGAGTCTATTATAAACTCCACAAGGATCTCGCTTTTTCCCATATCCCTCAATTGATGTCCAATCACTTCCACCCCCAATTTTTGGGGAATTCTGGTATAAAGGCTTTCAACATCAATGGATGCTAAAGAAAAATCTTTATGCCAATCGATCTCTTTTATTGCTATTAAAAAGTCGCTGGTATCCCTCAAATAAGAGGGTATCCCTTCCAACAAGGGACGCAATAACTAATCAAGGTATTGGGATAACGGCTCAGTGACTGAGCCGATCCCTGCCACGATTGGGCGTCCGGGGGTTTACCAGCGACTTGTGAATTTTAGGTAAATGATACCAGACAGGTTTGATTGGAAATTGAGGGTATAGTTTTTCAGCAATTTTATTGGTGAGGACTCCCTGCTCCACATACTTCCATAACAATGATCTCCCCAATAATGGCCTACAAGAGGAATACTAATCTACGTGATAGGATAGTGAAAACAGACATTGGTAGTTCACGTGGCGATGGACAGACGTATTTGGCCCCTAGAAAGAATGGCAACTTTCCATGTCCGTCCTGCTGCAACTGTACATCATGAAGGGTGATACTTTTTCACCCATACAGTGGCAGGACATATAGGATAAACGGTTTCTTTACTTGTAAGTCTAGGGACGTTGTTTATATGATCCAATGTCCCTGTAGCTTTATCTATGTGGGTGGGACCACGATGGAGATCAGAGAAAGGATCAACAAACATAAAAGTACAATTAAAGAAATGTTGGATAAACCAGTTGCCAAACACTTTATTGAGTGTGGACACTCTATCACTCTCGGTTCGAGTGATTGACTCGGTGGGGTTGCTTAGGCGGGGTGGAGACAAAGATAAAATTTTGAGAAAGAAAGAACTTTAGAAAGTGGATATACACCTTAAGATCACTGCAACCTTATGGGCTCAATATAGAGTTCAATGTGGCAGGGATGGATTAGGGTGTGTATATATGGATACAGTTTTCTGTATATTGCATACATAGCAATTCATTGCTGTTTTAATATTGATTTTAACTGTACACTGCTTGATACCTCTCCTCCTATTTTATACAGTTGCTGACCCCCAATGGGATTGAGATTTATACTCTTGAGTACTTCATGACCGTGCCTATGATTTATATATATTGGTACATATGCGTAGGATACAGGTGCGGCATCTGGAGGACTAGATTTGCTCCTTGTTTGTATGGGTATGTAGATGTGGCTTGCAGATACCGTACCCATAGTAACATGATGCTATGTGACGCCAGCAGAGTGAATAGGTGGGTGGGACGTGTTGTTAGCGCAGATAATGTGACCATTATCGCGAGATCCTGTGCAACAGTATGTAATCACAGTTGAGATCTCGCCAGGCCTCGCGCTAATACACCTCCAGACACTTCCTCTCTGGCGACACAGGAGCATCAGTTACAAACATGCGCAATGGCACTGGACAGACGCGGACATGGAGCTGGAGTGAAGTAATACATCGCCATCACTGTAGGCAATACAGGCGATATACATTGTTATGCAAAGTGGGAGTTAAGATGGCTGTTACTTGTGATTGGTTAACTAATAGTGGGGATTGCCTCTGTATCTTTGATTGGGTTTGCATGTTTATGGGAGGAGTGGGTTTTCACTATTTATATGTGGAGTTGATCATTTTGTATTTATGCTTGACAAAGGCCTATTGCAGCCGAAACGTTGCAGCTTATCTGTTGTATATATGCTTGGAAGTACTCAGAATAAAGAAGAATATTGGAGATGCTGCTGCAGCCATTCTTTCTTTGCTGTATTGTGTGACCGCATTGGATCCGCAGTTTTGGCGCAGCTAATGCATTCCTATGTTGCCCAGAGAGATCTAAGTGTGCTGCTCTTACCTACTTTGATTCTAGTGTTATAGGGGGTCTGTGGAGGACAGTGTTATGGGGGGACTGTGGAGGACAGTGTTATAGGGGGACTGTGGAGGACAGTGTTATAGGGGGACTGTGGAGGACAGTGTTATAGGGGGGACTGTGGAGGACAGTGTTATAGGGAAGGTCTGTGGAGGACAGTGTTATAGCGGGGATCTGTGGAGGACAGTGTTATAGCGGGGATCTGTGGAGGACAGTGTTATAGCGGGGATCTGTGGAGGACAGTGTTATAGAGGGGATCTGTGGAGGACAGTGTTATGGGGGGATCTGTGGAGGACAGTGTTATGGGGGATATGTAGAGGACAGTGTTATGGGGGATATGTAGAGGACAGTGTTATGGGGGGATCTGTGGAGGACAGTGTTATGGGGGAATCTGTGGAGGACAGTGTTATGGGGGAATCTGTGGAGGACAGTGTTATGGGGGATATGTAGAGGACAGTGTTATGGGGGAATCTGTGGAGGGCAGTGTTATAAGGGAATCTGTGGAGGACAGTGTTATAAGGGAATCTGTGGAGGACAGTGTTATAAGGAAATCTGTGGAGGACAGTGTTATAAGGGAATCTGTGGAGGACAGTGTTATAAGGGAATCTGTGGAGGACAGTGTTATAGGGGGATCTGTGGAGGACAGTGTTATAGGGGGATCTGTGGAGGACAGTGTTATAGGGGGATCTGTGGAGGACAGTGTTATAGGGGGATCTGTGGAGGACAGTGTTATAGGGGGGATCTGTGGAGGACAGAGTTATAGGGGGATCTGTGGAGGACAGTGTTATAGGGGGATCTGTGGAGGACAGTGTTATAGGGGGATCTGTGGAGGACAGTGTTATAGGGGGATCTGTGGAGGACAGTGCTATAGAGGGAATCTGTGGAGGACAGTGTTATAGGGGATCTGTGGAACAGTGTTATAATGGGGGATCTGTGAAGGACAGTGTTATGGGGGTCTGTCCCCATAACATTGGCCCCTAGTCATGGCAGCCATCACATATAAAGTGTATACAGCAGCCCCTAGCAGTGCTGCTTTGCTAAACTTGCAGAAACAGTAATCACTTATCTGTAAGCAGTACTCGCCATTCATTAATGAAGTGTGCGGTGCCGGAGCGAGACTGAGTAAGTGATGTGCGCTGGTGGCCTGCCCGATGCGTGCATGGCGAGTACTGCTTACAGATAAGCGATTACTGCTTCTGGGAAAAAGTGTGTCTTATAAAGCGGAAAATACAGAATATGTGCGGATGAAAATAATCATATACAGCTTTTCCAACAATCAACTGCCAGTATTATATTATACTCTATGCAAGTAAGAAGGGGGACTTGTATGTAGATGTGCTAGAATGAAATCCGTGATATGGCCTTGATACTGCCACCCTAGACTACAAAACCCTTGAAGATAATGATGCATTTATCTCCAGATGTTCATGTTTAAGCTGACAATCCAGGCACAACTATGATTGACCTTTTGCATTATTCAATAGTCCCGGCCATGTACCTCTCAGAAAACTGTTGTGCCACTCTTGTGCAGCCAGAAAAGATCTGCAGCAGTTCACAGAGGAGGCCATCTTAAAAGTCTATACAAGCAGAAAATTGTGAGAAGAACCAGGCAACATGTAATGTCTATGGTCAGCTGTAATCCTGCCATCTCCACCTTACTCATTATACAAGGATAAATCATATAATACTGGTGGATAAAACAAGACTGAACACTAGATCTTCACAGCCTTCTACAGATCATAGGGGACATTTCATGAGACCTTATCTCCATCTACCTGATCATTCTGTGGGACATTGTGATGTTCTTCTGAACCATCCTGTGGAAGAAGAGGACTGGGACATCTCTCCGGTGTTCTTATCTCTTTCTTATCTGTAGGAAACACATCCAGTGACTGAATTTATTCCTTACATACAGATAATGAGAGGACGTGTGTATTTAGTCATGTCTATTACCTGGTGATGTGAGGGGCCGGTGATCCTCCATCATGACGTCCTTGTACTGATCTTTGTGTTCTTCTAAATACTCCCACTCCTCCATGGAGAAATAGACGGTGACATCCTGACACCTTATAGGAACCTGACAACACAATGATACAGTCATCACCCAGATCCCTTCATAGCGTTCCTGTATAATGTCCCAGCATTCCCAGCAGTGTCACCTCTCCAGTCAGCAGCTCAATCATCTTGTTGGTGAGCTCTAGGATCTTCTCATGTATCAGGGGGTGAGGTGGAGGCCCTGTGATTGGGCTCGGGGTTCTTCCACATCCTTCAGACACAGGGGCCCGACAGCGCTCACTAGAGGTCTTCTTCACTACTGCGTAGTCCTAGTTATGGAGAGACAAAGTAATAAATATCACTCCATACATCTCCAGAGTCCCTCACCTCTCCAGTCATGTCCATCTGTTAGTAACATAGATAAGATGATGTAATGTGACATCATCAGAACCTCTCACCTCTCCAGTAAGCCGGAAGAGGATCTCTAGGGTGAGATTTATTATACTCTCCGCCATCTTGTCCCTGTTCCTATCCATCCTTGAAGGGTCAATCAGGAGAAGGATCTTATATAGAAGATATCCACTAAGCAGATCCTATGTTGTAGGAACCTGAATGGAACGAAGATGAGATGAACATTAACTGGAGACAATGAGAGAAGACATCGGAGGAGATAATAAAGTGTAGATGTTGTGCTCTCTCTTTTTATATGGATCGAAACATGTGTGAGGTCAAGGCAGTTTCATGGTATGTCACACCTTCACATGAACCTACAGCCAACAGAAGACGTCATCAGTGATGCCAGTATGAACAGCATGTGACCACCATTGACCATCATAGGCCTCAATGGTCAGGTGATATACATACCGCCCTCAGAACTCCAACCAATGTTGTCGCTGCAGTGATGTAAACAGACTGAAGGAGACCACAGGAGCCTCAGTGCTGGAGCAGTGGAGGATTCTACAGGTCCAATCAGGATAATTGTAAAACGCTGCGGATTATGTTGGCGATACATAAATAAAGATTATTATTACTATCTAGACAGACATTGGGTTGGCAGATTTGGATTTTGGCAGCTCCTCACGACCAAAGAGATGTTGTAGTTTAACAGATTTATTGTTAACAACCAGCATGATGAAATACACCGGTCATTAAAGGGTTTCTCCGGCATGTACTGAGGATAGCTCATAAATATAAGCTCAATGTAGAGGTCCAACTCCCAACACCCTGAACAATCAGCAGGTGGCGCTTATACAGATACATGTATATGTGGGTACACAAATTTTTTAATTACATGCTAATATGAAGGTATTCAGATCCAGGTGCTGGTTTGAAAAATGTACAATGTTTCCTATAAAGTTTGTATAATCGCTGTGCATCTTTTTTGGGCCTCCCTATTGCATTTTTCAGACATATTATTCCCTGTTTCAGCTGCACAGCTAGATGCATTTCACTCAAAGGGTGGCAGCGTATCATATCTGTGAAATCTTCCATCACTGTATTGCTGTAATGTCCATTTTCTTACTTCACACTATGGTTGTTTTCAGCTCCAGACCTCACAGAAAAGATAAGGAGGAGTAAATCACACTTACAGAAAGGTAGGGGGTAGAGGCGTTTCTAGGTTAAAACATTTGGGGACTGGACCCCAGATTTTTTGTCTCGGGTTACGAATGTACTGCCTGCCAGATAGATACAACTGTATTGCTGTCCTCAGGATGGCAATACAATTGAATCTAATTTATTGGAAGAGCTGAAGGACCTGTGATGATATCACAGTCCATGTGATCAGTACTAAAGGCAGTGGTTGAGGCGATGATGTCACCATCATGTGACCAGTGCAGGAGAGGATGGCGCTCTGCAGTGAAGAGAAGTCACGGGGAAGAAGATGTGGCGAGGTCTGCTACATGAGGAGAGGTAAGTGAAGGGAAGGGATTTGGTGTGAGAGCCAGAGGAATGCTGGGGGAATATGGTTATTTTACTGGGAGTGTTTGTTAGGGCTGAGGAGAGGGATGTTATTTACATGAGACTGCATGTTGGAGAGGGATGGAGTGATGCTATTTACATGGGACTGAATTTTGAGGGGGGTGATTTTATTTACATAAGACTACGTGTTGGAGGTGGATGGGGCAGGGTTATGTTATTTACATGGGACTGTGTGTTGGCACTGGCTGGAGAGCGGATGATATTATTTACATGGGACTGTATGTTGAAGGCGGCTGTGAGAGGAAGTGATGATATTTACATGGGACTGTATGTTGATGGTGGCTGGCAGGGGCGGATTGGGAACTTAAAGTGGCCCTGGAAAAAATACTAACAGTGGCCCCATTTTGTAGTTGGGTTCAAATTGATGGAAGGCAGGGCCAACACAAGTAGGTAGGGCCAGCAATACCATATTGTGGCACATTATACCACCCCAACAGAGCCAAATGCTAAAGTCCCTCACAAAATACTGCCCACATCAGCACAAAACACATCCCAAAAAACTTCCACTGGCCGGCCTGAGCAGGCGTCAGGGGGCCCCTTGGGCATCGGCCCAATGGGAAATTTCATTGTAAGTCTATGGCCAATCCGCCCCTGGTGGCTGGGGAGGGGATGATGTTATTTACATGAGACTCCATGTTGAAGGTGGCCATCATTATTTGTCTCCATTATGCTACAGTAGTAAGGTAATATCTTATACTGCCCAGTACTGCATTCACTTGGATCGCAGAAGCTTCTAGCAATTCCAGTTTCATACAGGCTAGGAACTGTATTCAGCCTGTTTTCTGAGGTAAATATCGTCTGCCTGCTGTAAGCTATTAAAAGACTGAATCACCACTAGAGGTCACTGTTGTGTTACAGATGTAAATGCAGGACACAGCTAGGAGGATTTCTAAACCCTCATTAAAAATGAAAGAGGCCCTCTTAACCGACAAAATTGAGATATGTGATAATTTGTCCAGTTTGTGGGAAAAGACTGAACAATGTATGGATGCAGCACATGAATCAGGCTATCATGAAGATCAATTAAAGGCCATGTGTACAAAATTGAATAAGGCCTATGAAGGTTATAAGAAACTGTCTGAAAAATATTCTTCTCTGTTATCAAGTCTCAACTCAGAGGCCTTCATCTTAGAATTAAAGAACCACACTGCACTTAATGATGAAAGATATAGCAGATTTATGGCAGTCAAGTCAATGCTAGAGGACAAGATATCACAACAATATGAAACTGCGTCCCGCCATTCTAACCTTTTAAGGCACTCCAAGGCTTCATCTCGTTCCTCGAAATCTATTGCTCAGTCCTCATCGCTAAGGTCTCGCTCACAGCACTCTTCGCTGAGTACCTCATTGGTGTTAGCACGCGCAAAGCGGAAGCAGCGAAGGTACAAGCTCACTGCATTAGAAAGGAAGCAGCCATTAAGGGACAAGTCGCAGCTGTACAAGCCCAATCGCAAGCTAATCAAGCAGCTATACAGGCTCAGGCGCAAGCTATACAAGCCCAATCTCAAGCTAATCAAGCAGCTATACAGGCTCAGGCGCAAGCGACCAAAGCCAAGGCTGAAGCTGAGTTGGAGGTCCTTCAGAAGGAAAGGGAAGAAGCAGCAGCCATGTCTGAACTCAGAGTTCTTGAAGAAGCAGCTGAAGAAGAAGAAGCTTATCATCCTATGTCCAAGATATCTTTTTTTTTTTATAAATTTTTATTTTAATCATCTCGAAAAATACAATCTATAAAGAGACAAAATTAAAAAATCATCAATTAACCCCTGATTAACCCCGGATCACCCCATGTCACCCCCTGATCACCCCCTGTCACTAATCACCCCCCTGTAAGGCTCATTCAGACGTCCGTATGTGTTTTGCGGATCCATGGATCCGCAAAACACAGACACCGGCAATGTGCTTTCCCTATTTTGAGGATCCGCACATTGCCAGAACTATATAGAAAATGCCTTTTCTTGTACGCAATTGCGGACAAGAATAGGACATGCTCTATCTTTTGCGGAGCTCCGCAAATGCTGATGCGGCAGGCACATAGTCTGCTCTCCGCATCACCGCCGGCCCCATTCACACTGAATGGGTCCGCATCTATTCCGCAGAATTCCGTGTAAAAATGCCCTGTGAAATCCTAAAGGTACTCATTGGAATTTGGGCCCCTTTGCGCACCCAGGCTGCAAAAAAGTGTCACACATATCGCCGTACTCAGGAGAAGTAGGGCAATAAGGTTTGGGGTGTATTTTTACATATAACCATGCTGGGTGTGAGAAATATCGCTGTAAACGACAACCTTTTAAAAAAATTTATACAAAGTTGTCAGTTTACAGAGATATTTCTCTCACCCATCATGGGTATATGTAAAAATACACCCCAAAACACATTGCCCTATTTCTCCTGAGTACAGCGATACCACATGAGTGACACTTTTTTGCAGCCTGGGTGCGCAAAGGGGCCCAAATTCCAACGAGTACCTTTAGCTTTTACATGGCTGCTCACAATTAGCTCGCGCAAAATGCCAGAACAGTAAACACACCCCACAAATGACCCCATTTCGGAAAGTAGACACCCCAAGGTATTCACTGAGGGGCATAGTGAGTCCGTGGCAGATTTTTTATTTTTTTGCCAGAAGTTAGCATAAATGGAAACTTTATTATTTTTATTTTTTTCCTCAGAAAGTGTCATTTTCCGCTAACTTGTGAAAAAAAATGAAATGATACATGAACTCACCATGCCCCTCCGCGAATACTTTGGGGTGTCTTCTTTCTAAAATTGTGTCATTTGGGGGGTATTTATACTTTCCTGGCATTCTAGCACCTGAAGAAACATGATAGGTGCTCAGAAAGTCAGAGCTGCTTCAAAATGCAGAAATTCACTTTTTTGCACCATAGTTTGTAAATGCTATAACTTTTACCCAAACCAATAAATAAACACTTATTTGATTTTTTTTTATCAAAGACATGTAGAACAATAAATTTTGCGAAAAATTTATATAGAAATGTAGTTTTTAAAAAAAAAATTACAACAGAAAGTGAAAAATGTCATTTTTTTGCAAAAATTTCGGTCATTTTTGATTAATAGCAAAAAAAGTAAAAATGTCAGCAGCAATGAAATACTACCAAATGAAAGCTCTATTAGTGAGAAAACAACGGTTGCTTACCGGTAAGTGTTTTTCTTGAAACCCATGACGGCACCTGTGCGACTTAGGACCTACCATCCGGGACAGGAAAACCTGCTGAGATAAAAAGCTTCACACCCCTACACACCTCAGTGTTTATCAGAAACTCAACTCCGGAGATGAGAACCATACTATTCAAAAAAAAAGAATTCTCTCCTCCTCTTTTTTTTTTTTTCTTTCTTTAGGTTAACTCACCCAAAGAGACTCAAAATGATAACATAAATATATACCTTTTTTTTTTTTTTCTCTAGGTTAACTCACCCAAAGAGACTTAAATGATAACATAAATATTATTATATATACTTTTTTTTTTTTTGGGGGGGGAAATTTGCAGGTGCCGTCATGGGTTTCAAGAAAAACACTTACCGGTAAGCAACCGTTGTTTTCCCCTCACCCATGACGGCACCTGTGCGATATAAAATAGAAATGAAAAATTTAGGGAGGGACTACCGCCTGGAGTACTTTCCTCCCAAAGGCCATATCTGAATTGAGATTTAATCTGTAATGTTTGACAAAGGTATGGGGGGAACTCCAAGTGAGATAAAGTGACTTCCCCTTTCTCTGCCCAGGAGGTAGCTACGGCCCTAGTAGAATGTGCTCCAAACCCTGACGGGGAAGGAAGACCCAAGGATGTATAGGCCAGAGTTATTGCATTTTTTACCCACTTAGATAGTAAGCTAGAGGAGATTTTACAGCCTTTAAGGGTTCCCTGAAACTGTAGGAGCAGATTCTCATCCTTCCTCCAGGCTTCTGTTGCTTTAAGATAGACCAGCAGACATCTTCTGACATCTAAACAATGATACTTTTGTTCTGTCGGGGAAGAAGGATTTGCACAAAATGATGGAAGGATCACGTCCTGACTAAGGTGGAAATCTGAAACTACCTTCGGAAGGAAGAAGGGCATAGGTTTTATGATCACCTTGTCTTCTAAAATCTTCGTAAAAGGAGGAAAGGCCGAGAAGGCTTGGATTTCTGATACTCTTCTAGCTGTAGTGATTGCTAAAAGAAAGGCCATCTTATAGGAAAGAATGTTAACCGGAATTTCCTCCAATGGTTCAAAGGGGCTTTGTGATAAGGCTGTTAGAACCGTGTTCAAGTCCCAAGGAGGCGACAATGGACGTGGGGATGGAAAGGATTTTACTACTGATGTAAGGAACCTCTTGACCCAGGGATGTTCTGCCAATCTAAAATCGAAGAAATAACTAAGTGCTGCCACTTGAACTTTTAATGTAGAGGCCTTCAAATGTTTGTCTACTCCTGCTTGAAGGAAATCCAGTATTTTCGGAATTTCTGGAGACTTTAAAGGGTCTGGGCTATGACCCAAGAAATTTGAGAAGGTTGACCAGACTTTAAAATACTTTCTTGAAGTAACCTCCTTCTTTCCCTTTAGTAAGGTAGCCACTACTTTTTCTGACAAGCCCCTATTCATCCATAAACTCCTTTCAGCATCCATGCAGTTAGATGGAGGGATTTTAGATTTGGGTGGAATAGAGGCCCCTGTGATAGAAGGTCGTCTCGAAGTGGAAGGGGATATGGAGCCTGGGTCATCAGCTGCAGCAGTTGGGAGTACCACGATCTCTTTGGCCAATCTGGCGCGATTAGAATTATTGATGCTCCTTCTCTCAGTACTTTCCCCAGAACCTGAGGGAGCAGACAAAAGGGCAGGAATGCATAGCCCAGCTCCCCTTTCCAATTCTGTGCTAGCGCATCTATCGCTGTGGGTTGGTCTAAATAATTTAGGGAGTAAAACCTTTCCACTTTCTTGTTGTTTCTGGAGGCGAAGAGATCTATTGTGGGCTGGCCAAACTTTTGGACTATTTGTGAAAAAACTTCTGGGCAACTTCTTACTGGCCGTCTGCTCAGAAAATCTGCTATGAAATTCTCTTCTCCTTTTAGATGCACTGCTGAAAGAAACAGATTTCTTGATTCCGCTAATGAAAAAAATTTTTGAGTTAGGAGGAGAAGAGAGGCCACCCTGGTTCCGCCCTTCCGGTTTATGTATGATACTGTCGTCGAGTTGTCTGAGTAAAACACTATGTTTCTGTCTGTCAGATGTGGTAAAGCCTCCACTAATGCATTTTGGATCGTCTTTAATTCCTTGAAATTGGATGACATCTTTTCCGTCTTTGAGTCCCATAAGCCTTGCCACCCTCTTTCCTGACAGTGAATTCCCCATCCCCATGGGCTGGCATCGGTAGTCACAATGAGAGGGTTCGGAAAATTCCAAGGAATACCTGCTGAGAGATGTGCATAGTTCATCCACCAGAGAAGCGATATTCTTGTTTTCGACGAGAGGTGAAACTTCTGGTCTAGAGAATGCTTTGACCCGTCCCAGAGGTCCAGTATTTCTCTCTGTAGATCTCTGGAGTGGATTTGAGCAAACGGAACCGCCGGGATTGCTGAAGTCATCTGCCCTAGTACTCTCATGGCTTCCCTTACCGTACAGGTATATGAAAGATAAAGAGACATAATTTTCTGTGAAATCAACTGTATTCTGACAGGCGGCAGGAAGCATTTGCGTAATTGGGAGTTTAGCTGAATCCCTAAAAAGGTACATATTTGGCTTGGAGTCATATTTGATTTCTCTTGATTTATAATCCATCCTAGTTCTCTTAGAATGGCACAAACTTCTTCTAAATCTTTTTGAAGGCTCTCCCTGGTACAAGATATTATTAAAATGTCGTCCAGATAAGGAACCAGTGTTATTCCCTTCCTCCTTAAATGGGACACCATCTCCGCCATTACTTTGGTGAAGAGTCTCGGGGCCTGCGAGACTCCAAAGGGCAGGGCTCTGTATTGCAAATGGAGAATTTCCCCCCGTATCTGGACTGCCGTTCTTAAAAACTTTTGTGACGTCTGGTGCATAGGAAGATGGTAATACGCATCTTTTAAATCTACTGTTGCCATCCAGCAGTCCGGATATAGAAGAGACACTGCAGATTTTATTGTCTCCATTCTGAATTTTTTGTAGGAGAGGAATTTGTTCAGATTCTTTAGGTTTAGAATGACTCTGAAGGTCCCATTGGGTTTGCTTACTAAAAACAATGGGGAGTAGAACCCCTTCCCCCTTTCTTCGAGAGGGACCGTACAAACTACCTTCTTTTCTATTAGTGAAATGACCTCGTTTTGTAGTGCAGATTTCTTTTCCAGAGAGCCTGGACAGGGAGTTTGAATGAATAGATCGTTTGGGTATGCAAGAAATTCTAACTTGAACCCCTCTTGAATGCCCCTCTGAATCCACAAATTCTTTGAAATCACCACCCAGGCTGGGAGAAAAAGGGACAATCTTCCTCCCACCTGGCCTGGGACGTCATTGTGACTTATCCTTGGGCTTGTCCTGGGCCTTAAACAAAAAACCACCTCCTCTTTTAAAGGGTCTATTTTTCTCTGACCTATTGACTGATCTATATCTCTGATTTCTAAAGGCCCCTTTCTTACGAAAAAAATTCTGTTTTTGAGGAGTGGAAATTTTCTCTTCTTATCTGATGCCTTTTCTAACACTTCATCGAGGGATGATCCGAATAGTCTTGACCCCTCACAAGGCAATGAACATAATCTAGATTTTGAACCCTGATCCCCTTTCCATGATCTTAGCCACACTGCCCTTCTTGCTGCATTAGACATGGAAAGAGATCTTGCATTAAATTTTATCATATCTGTTGAAGCGTCTGCAAGAAAATCGGCTGCTTTATGGAAAGTAGGAAGTGAAGCAAGAATTTCATCCCTAGGGGTTCTTTCTTTAAGATGATTTTCCAGCTGAGCTAACCATAGCCTTAAGGATCTGGATACCCAAGATGTTGCTATAGCTGGTCTTAAACTCGTGGCGGCACTTTCCCAGGATTTCCTAAGATATATATCGGCCTTCCTGTCTAAGGGGTCACTAAGGCATCCTAAATCTTCAAAGGGGAGATCCGATCTTTTAGCCACTTTAGCCACAGGGGCATCAACCGCAGGTGCTTTATCCCATATACCAGCCACTGATTCTTCAAAGGGATATTTTCGTTTAACCGAACTGGGTATAAAAAAATTTCGGTCAGGATTTTTCCATTCCTTCTTTAATAGGGTTTCAACGTTCTTATGCATAGGGAAAGTTCTAAGCTTCTTGGGTCCTAACCCCTCAAAGGCCTGGTCCGCTATTGTTTTGGGCTGTTTCACATCTTCTAATTGCATGGTCATTTTAACTGCTTTGAGGCAGAGGATATCTTCAGGCGGAAATAGGGAACGACCTGTATAGTCCTCGTCAGAGGAGGAATCTGTAGACGAAATCTCCTCTCCTGATTCTAGTTCAGAATCCAATTCCGACATCTCAGACTCAAGCTGACAATCCGGATCCCTCTTTTCAGACCTAGGACGGCTACGTCTAAGAGATTTTAAGGAGGATTTAACTTCAGTCCGGACCATAGCCCTCACTGACTTAGAAAAACTGGAAGATTCCTCCAAAACTAGCTTGTCTATGCATGCTTGGCACATAGGCCTGGAATATGAAGCGGCTAGGGGCAGTCTGCAACCAGCGCACTCCTTATGTTTAGTTTTAACCGTAGCTTTCTTAGGGGCTTTAGTCACCTAGAGGAAACATACAGTATACTTTAATGAGAAAAATGCCTCCTTACCAGGGTAGAGACCCGTCTCCAACTCCTCAGACATTACCGGACTTGTAGGTCTTGAGGTTTCCACAGGGTCGGCGCGGCCCACATCAGACTGCTCCATCTTCTGTGCACCAAAATCGCAGGCTGGCTGTCCCCTCCGCTACCCTGATTTATAGCGCGCCTGGGGCCCTCTCCCGCCGGAAAAAAAACCGAGCCTGGCCCAACTTCCGGGACCCTGCGCGCCCGCTGAAGACGTCAGCGCGCCAAAATCCCGCGCATGCGCGCAGGAGTCTCTTCGTCGAAAGCGCCATCTTTACTACTGGCCGCCCTGCTAGGACCGGAAGCCGCCCGAACACGGCCGCAGCGGCTTCCCACGAGGCCGGGAGAGGTGCGGAATGAGGGCAGACTTAGGCAGGCGGCTCTCCTGGAGACTTACGCCGCCTGGGATGCGTCCCCTTGAGGTATAGAAGACCCGGACGTCCCCAGCCAGAAACGCAGGTATGCTTCTTCTCTGCAGGTGACCTCCTATCCGGAGGCAGGAAAACCTAAACTGAGGTGTGTAGGGGTGTGAAGCTTTTTATCTCAGCAGGTTTTCCTGTCCCGGATGGGAGGTCCTAAGTCGCACAGGTGCCATCATGGGTGAGGGGAAAAAAAGGAGGTAAAATTCATTTGGGTGGTAAGTTGTATGACGGAGCAATAAACGGTGAAAGTAGTGTAGTGCGGAATTGTAAAAAGTGGCCTGGTCATTAAGGGTGTTTAAGCTAGGGGGGCTGAAGTGGTTAATCATCCTCTCTATCAATCTAAAATACTTATCTTCAATCCATACAGGCGAATTGCGAAGAACATAAAGAACCTGGGGCAGCACCACAATTTTTTATAATGAAATTCTGTCCGCTCTTGCGGGCAGAATTTTTTGCCATATCTTAATTTTAGACCTCAACTTTGACAATAAAGGAATCAAGTTGAGTTGTAAGTAATCTTGAATTTTGGCAGTAACTGTTATCCCCAGGTATTTTATTGAATCGGAGATCAGTAACCGATTAGTAGTAGAATTTTCCATCGATCCTCGCAATTCATCTACAGGGAGGAGAGCAGTTTTCTCCCAATTAACCTCTAAACCGGAAGAAGCAGAAAATAAGTTAACTAATTCCATTATTCGAGGAAGTATGTTTTCTGTTTGATGGATAAAAAACAAGATGTCGTCTGCATAGAGGGATATACGGTCCTGCTTCCCCATTATACCAAAACCAGCCACTCTCAAGTCCTGCCTAATACTAGCTGCAAGAGGTTCAATATAGATACTAAATAAAAGAGGAGAGAGGACATCCTGGCGAGTACCTCTTCCCAGTCTGAAGCTCTCTGTCAGCATATCATTGATCCTGATCCTGGCTACTGGGCATTTATATAGCAACTGCACCATCGGCATAAACTTGGGGCCAAAACCCATTTTTTTCATCACCTCCCAGAGAAACACCCACTCGACCCTGTCGAACGCCTTAGTGGCATCCATCGACAGGACAGAGCGGGTGTCGCTCCCAGGAGATTGAATATTAGTGAAAAGCCTATGCAGGTTATGATGGGTGCCCCTTTTCGGCATAAAGCCATTTTGATCTGGGTGAATAACAGAAGACATAACCCCGGAGAGCCTCCAAAACTTTTGATAATAACTTAACATCCGAATTTAATAAGGAAATTGGTCTGTATGAGCTCAGATCCATCAGATCTTTATCTTTTTTAGGAATTAGGACTATCAAAGCTTTCATCATGGACTGTGGCAGAGCCCCTACCTGCGAGGCTTGAGAAAACACCTCCAATAGATGCGGGAGGATGGCATCACTATACTTACGATAAGATTCGTATGGAAGACCATCTGACCCTGGCGATGAGTTCCCAGAGATAGACTTCAAGGCCTCTTGGATCTCCGGAAGGGATAATTCTCTTTCCAAGAATTTTTTTTGGACTTCCGTTAACATCGGGAGAGAGATTTTCTCCAGGAACTGCCTCGCCAGGTCAGGTGGCAAACCAGGAGAAGCTCTATATATCTGAGAAAAGTATTGCAAAAAAGTGTCTCTAATTCCCTCTGGGTCTGATATAATGACCCCATCTAGGTTACGAATCAGGGTAATAGCTTTCTTTTTCTTATCCTGTTGTGAGATTATTCTAGCTAAAAGCTTACCAGGGCGTCCGGACTCTGAAAAGTACTTCTGTCCCTTAAAAAATTATCTATGGTTTGCTTTCTCGATTACATAGTCCTTCAGAGAACAGCTAGCCTTCTGCATCACTTCTTTATTATATTCAGTAGGTTGATTAATAAATCGCTCCGTTGTGGATGCCACAGTCTTAACCAAGTCCTCCTCTTTTTTCCTAAATGTTCTTCTCACCGCAGTAATATCGCTTATAAGGACCCCCCTCAGATATGCTTTCAGAGCATACCAAACTAAATTGATGTTGGCAGAGGGGAGATTCACCTCCCAAAAGGAGGATACATGTAATTTGGTAGATTGATAGTTATCCATAATGGTAAGCCAATATGGATTCAGCTTAAAACCAAGCCCCCTATTGTCTTTATTCTCCCCAATGCGAACCTCTATTGATACCGGTGAATGGTCTGAAACTGTTCTTACTCCATATCGTATCCTTCTAATATTATTCAAATTACTCTCATTAGTAAGCGCCAAATCGATCCTGGACATGGCGCTACCCCCCCTGCTAACACAGGAGTATACTCTCTTTCCTCCGCCAGCATATTCCCATATATCAACCAGTCCAACTTACAAGCAAAACTGGGGCAGTGGAGATTTGCAAATGTTCCTTCCCCAATCGGCATCTAAAGTCAGTCTGTCCTTTTTAGGATCCATAACGGCGTTAAAGTCTCCCATCAGGACAAGCCGACATGCTGGTTTCTTTTCCAAGAAACGCAATAGTTGGGTAAGTGGATACATCGAGAATGGCGGAGGTATATAAAAAAAGGAAAGAATATAACTATACCCATAGAGCCTGCCATACAAAAAAAATAAATCTACCCTGATCATCTATATAAGATTCTAATAAAGAAAAATCTATAGAATTATGAATCAGAACCGATACACCCCTAGAGGCACTACTAAAGGTTGAATGGTAGGATTGGGAATGCCATCCCGTCATCAAGCGGGTCATGGTCTCTTCAGTGAGATGGGTTTCCACTATGCAAATAATTGCAGGAAGATATCTTTTTAGTGCACCCATAATAGCTTGCCTCTTAACCCTTTCCCCGAGACCTCTAACATTCCAGGAGACGATTCTAATAGACATCAGTTAAGCAGAAAAAAAAAATAAAACTTTCCCTGCAAGGCAAATTCCCATCAATACTCCCCCCTCCCCCCTCCACTGGTCCGCCCGATCTAGTCAGCAAACCTCAATCTTCCGGCCGTTCTCCCCCCCACTAGTCCCATCCCCCCTCCATCCCCTCCATCACTTCATTACAAAAATATTTCATATGCCCAGTTTCAAAAAATTGGGAAGTCCCATTGTAAATCACTCTTAATTTCGCTGATACTGTAGAGAGTATTTAATATCCTTGGACGCAAAGCATTTCTTTATCTCAATAAAACTTCTTCTTTTTTCTTGAGTCTGCCGAGCAAAATCGGGGAAGAATAGCAATTTAGTACCCTGATATTCAGTAGGTGAGCATTCTCTTGCTCTTCTCAGTATCATGTCTCTGTCCATGGACGATAACAGCTTCATTAAGATTGCTCGCGACGGCCTCCCTGGGATGGGTTTCCCCCCTGGAATCCGATGGGCTCTTTCTATTTGAAACATAGACGAAAAGAGTTCACTGCCCAAGTTTTCCAAAATCAGATCTTTAAGTTGATCAACTAGCTGCCGACCTTCAACTCCTTCTGGAAATCCAACTATGCGGATGTTATACCGCCTTGATCTGTTTTCCAAATCCTCCTGCTTATTTTGTAGAAGGTGGTTTTCTGAAGCCAGGGACAAAGTCTTAGATTTTAACATAACAATATCGGTTTGCAGAGAGTCTACCATCTTTTCCACATTAAGAACTCGATCGCGGATTTTTGCCAGGTCTACTCTTATTAAGGATATATCACTCTGCATTGACCCCAATTGAGTGGACATCCCTTGCATTAGAATACCATTATTTTTGACCGCGCACAGGATTTTTTCCCAAAGTTAAGGGGTCATGTTCGGTTTCTGTTTGCATTAGCATACTTTCCTCCCCTCCTTCCTGGCCTACCTCTGAATACCCATCCTCAGAAAATTCTTCAGCTTGGGGGATTTTAACAGTTTTCTTAGGGTTGACACACAGTTTCCCTTTAAGTAAGTCTTTTTCATTTACCCTGGGAACACACCTGAGCGTTTTTCAGCGCGTTCATACGTGCTGAAAAACGCTCAACATGTGAAAAGCCATGCATCCCTATGGGCATGGTTCACATTTGGGCTTTTTACAGCGCGTTTGAACGTGCTGTAAAACGCCCAACGCCCAAACAAGTACATGAGCTTCTTTGGGGCGTTTTAACGCGCCTATGGACAATGTTGCCATAGGGGAGAATCACTGAATCGTGCGTATGACGCGCGTTTCTTAGTTACAAAAACGCGCATCCAAAAACGCGCGTAAAACGCGCGTCATACGCGCGATTCAGAAACGCCTAGGTGTGTTCCCAGCCTTAGAGAGGGAGATTTCAAGAACTTACTCTCTAGTGTCTTGGACCCCAGCTTTATTCCAGAACAGTCGATTGAGCGCCGCTTTGGAGCCATTTCTTATTTAAAGCCCCTTTTCAATATATATATATATATATATATATATATATTAAGCAAAGACCTTTGCTGTATTTGTGGGAGGGGAGGCTGATTACAAGGCTATTTATAGGCACCTGTGGGCCCAGGCTGGCTGGTTACTAGGCTATTTATAGGCACCTGTGGGCCCAGGCTGGCTGGTTACTAGGCTATTTATAGGCACCTGTGGGCCCAGGCTGACGCCGATTCAGCTGATTTCACTACCTCTGGGTCAGCTCTAGGATACAGCAGCATGGTGTGGAGGCTCCTTACGGCTGGGCGATGGCAGAATGTCTCAGGAGGGCGCTGGTATTCATGGTAGGATCGGAGTGGTTTGCACGGGACCCACGCTGCGGTCTGCAACATGTAGCGCTCTGGGATGAAGCAGAGTTTGGGCGCTAAAGGACCGAGCATTGGTTGTTAGTGGGCTCAAGCTATGCACGCTGTGTTTTGTGTATCAGTGGTTGATTTAAAAAAAGAAAAAAAAAAAAAATAAATGCAGCAGCATCATGTGGAGGCTCGTTCACACCTGGGCATCGGCAAAAAGGGCCAGGCGAATGCTGGCACTTACTGTAGAATTGTACTTATTGGCACGGGACCCACAGTGCGTTTTGCGATTCGCAGTTCTCTGGGTCAAAGCAGAGTTGGGTGCTAACAGTCAAATGACGGTTGTTAGTATTTTGTCCGGCTGTTTAGGGGCTTGTTAGGGGCTATTGCATATAGTTATTGGTGTAGCATGCGCCTAGAGTAGGTATGGTCGCATGTTTTCTGATATCGGTTCATACGTAAAAAAAAAAAAAAAAAAAAAGTGTTTTCCTATTACCTGTTTTACATGTGGGGCACATCCGCAGTTAAAGCCAGACATGCAAGGTGTTGGTAAATGTATATCAGTGGTCTGTATATGGGGACACAAGCAGATCGGTCAAGGCGCCGGTATTTGAGTACTGATGCTCTGGTAAGTGTGTTTTAATCTATAAACTGTATGTTATGGGCACGCATGTGTCAGCGGTTCTGTGCTAGGTTTATAAGTGCACTATATGTCGATTAATTAGCGTTGCATCATGGGTTATATTCAAACACGTTTATATTTTCTTAGATGGCGTTGTGGTGACTCATTTAAAAAAAAAAAAAAAAACCTGTAGCATTATGTGAAGTCTGTCCTTTCCCTGAAGACGCCAGTTTGTCTGGTGAAACATGTTGGGGACAGAATCTGTTGGTTTTAGCTCTGCTCGAGTTGCTAAACACTGAGTAGGAAACAGTAGGAAACAGTTATTTACTTTAGGGTGTATGTTCACAGCACCGAGTACCCTGCAGGATTAGTCAGGCAGGTAGTTATACACTGATTGCAAACTTGTGGGAAGGTTAGGAGGGTAGTGCACACCCTCCGTTACCACTAGCAACCTGTGCGATAGCAGTGTGCAAATTCGAGCAGTAGTTTTAACAAGTGTGTCAAAACTCACAAACATTTTTAGAGAACTACTAATAAAAGTGAAGTTTTACTGATTTAAATATTAAGGGTAAAAGTGGTGAATTGAGCTCAATTGAGCAAAGTTTTTTGTTGCTATGGAACCCTCCTTAATAGGGTCTCTAGTTTTTTGTATTAGATTATGTGGAGGTTCGTTCGCGCCTGGGTAATGGCAGAAGGTGCCAGGCGAGTGCTGGCATTCACGGTAGGATCGGACTTGGTTACACGGTTAGTGACTTGTAGCGCTCTGGGGCGAAGGAGGTGGGGCGCTTATGGTCGAATGATCATGGTTAGGTTCGTTACCTTCAAAAGCTACGTCCGTCTGTCTGCATTTACATTTTGTCTTATACTCCATTCACTACTAGAGCTGCGTTCATGCGTTTGCTGTTGCATCACATTAATACTCTGCTCACTTCAGATTGCATTCATACGGCTGCGTTATACCTTGCTCTTCATGCTCAGAGCTGGGCCCATACCATGTTTTAGGCACCACTCGCATCCAGAGCTGCATTCACCCATCTGCTCTTACATCAGATGTTATATTCTGCTTCCACTTAAAGCTGTATTTTTCCCTTTCATTGCTACATCATGGTTACTCAGTATTTTCACTAGGGCAGTCAGCACACCGCTCTGATACCGCTTTCTTTCAGGTTTACGTTTCTTTCCTCGCTGGTTGTTACATTCCATAGGCCTACTTTTCTGTTTCACTTCGGTGAAAAAAAAAAAAAAAAAATTGGGTGCTGTTCTTTAGTCCTGGTTCGCATTCACTCAGACTGGTCTCCTGCCCCAGCTCACCATACAGTCCCTCAGCGGTCAGTGGGTTAATAGGAGTAAGTTTCCTACTATGTTTTACAAGCTGTTCACGCGTTGTCACGATTAGGGTCTTCTCTTAGCGAATTGTAATGCCTCTGGCTCTTTTCTCCCATCTGTTCAATTTTACGGTTGGTTTAATGTCTACCTAGGCATGGGGTTCGGTTCACTATTGTCTATGCATATCCCATCAGGTCTGGCTCACATTTTAATTACTTATCGTCACTGTAATGTCATCTAGTTCAGTCTTGGCTTCGGGGCCCGATGACTGCTTCAGCCTCATGGCTCCGCGGGGTCTATGACCGTTCTTAAAGTTATTCGTTAGGGGTACAAGATGGTTGTAAGCTGGTTAGTGTCCTAGGTTACTGTCGAAGGGGGTCATGGTTATGCGAGTCCCCTAGTCATACTGGTGCTGCTTAAGTGGTTAAAAAAAAAAAAAATTAAAAAAAAAAAAAAAAAAAATAAAAATAAAAAATAAAAATGTAAAAAAAAATTTAAAAAAATAAATAAATAAAAAAAAAAAAAAAAAAAAATTTAAAATAAAATAATAATATAAAAAAAAAAAATATTTGACATGAGTTTCGCATTCATGGCTACGCCATGAGTCTGTGACGCATGGCTTCTCCGTTAAGTTTAACATGCATGGCCCCGCCATTAGTGTCTCTCGCGCATGGCCCCGCCATTAGTGTCTCGCGCATGGCCCCGCCATTAGTGTCTCTCGCGCATGGCCCCGCCATTAGTGTCTCTCGCGCTTGGCCCCGCCATTAGTGTCTCTCGCGCTTGGCCCCGCCATTAGTGTCTCTCGCGCTTGGCCCCGCCATTAGTGTCTCTCGCTTGGCCCCGCCATTAGTGTCTTCGCGCTTGGCCCCGCCATTAGTGTCTCACGCATGGCTTCTCAATTTACATTTACACACAACTCCGCCATTCGAGGTCGGCTGCGTGGTCCGCCACAGTAGGTTCCATGTCTATTTCTGCCTTCAGGCCCGCTCGCATTGCTCGGTCAGCTGTGGCTCGCAATACAATTCTTCTTGTGGAGGCTCGCATGCATGGCTTTTGGGCATTAGAATCTAACTCACATTATTGTTGTAGGTTGTTGGGTTTTCATCGTTTTCTTTTCAAGCAGTCATCTCAAGCCTTCCTTTTCAGACATCACCTTCTCCTGGGTTCGCATTTTCCTCCCATTTACCCTCTCTAGGTTCTTGCTTCCCTCGCTCCCCGCTGTTACTTTTCTCTTGCCCGTCCTTGCATTATAGACCCATTCTCCCAGGAAGCTGACCCTGTGGTCTCATTTTTTCACGTTTCTCAAATTTCGGCTCTCAAAGGGTTGTTCAGGAAAAAATAAAAAATAATACTATGGCATCAGTTTTGTCCACAGGAGTCCTCTCACCACTACATGTGATTTACTGAAGTCTGTCACGTCTACAGACTAATAAGTCCTGTCTCACCACTACAGGCGATTTACTGAAGTCTGTCACGACTACAGACTAATAAGTCCTGTCACGACTACAGGCGATTTACGAAGTCTGTCACGACTACAGACTAATAAGTCCTGTCATGACTACAGGCGATTCTACGAAGTCTGTCACGACTACAGACTAATAAGTCCTGTCTCACCACTACAGGCGATTTACTGAAGTCTGTCACGACTACAGACTAATAAGTCCTGTCACGACTACAGGCGATTTACGAAGTCTGTCACGACTACAGACTAATAAGTCCTGTCACGACTACAGGCGACTTACTGAAGTCTGTCACGTTACTGACACGATGAGTCCTAGCGCGACTACAGGCACAGCATACGTAGTCTATCATGACCTTAAGCTTGTCCTGTCATAGCGGCAGGCATTGGGTGTACATTATGTCTTCATTACAGACATGCTTACTTAATCGTCAAACTCGGGCTGAGGGTGTTGGTGTCGCACCTAGTTTCTGGGTACCGGTCCATCATCCAGTAGTAGGTACAATAATAAGGCACAATATCCATAGTCTGTCACGTCTATGGATTCAACAAGTCCTATCACTACTGTAGGTGCAGCATACATAGTTTATCACGACCTTAAGCTTATTTCCTGTCACAACTGCTAGTATGGTGGGTATGTTTTCTGTCCTCATTACAGGCAACATTAGCTTGTTAATTGGATCAGCCATGTACTCGTGCTTATGGTTCCCCAGGCCTGGTGAGTCTACACATTTCACTTAATCCATTACTAGAGTTAGACGGCATCCGCCATCTTCTAACTTTTTGGGTCCTTTATAAAAATAATAATAATAATTAAAGCGGTGGTCGGGGGTATAAGTATAGGTGAAGTATTTTGCTACTATTAACAGGGCCCTTGGCGAATAGTTGGACTTCAATTAGGCCCTTCCATCAGATTCACCATTGTTGTTTTTAGTCTGCAGCTCTCAGGATTCAGACCGTCTCGTAATATGTTCATATGTTGTTCAACATAGGAGTAAATCGTTTCTGATTACCAACCACTCTTTCAAAAGCATCAACATTAGCTACCTCCAAGAACGACGTGCCGGCGCACGTGACAAAGAGGTAAGGTACATAGAAGTCTCTGTGGTACGTACGGTATATTCCGCACCTTCATCGTGTAGTGTCTTTGCGGTCAAAGTGGGTGTCGTAATGGTATGTATATGTTTTGCTCTAAACTAAGGTCTGCTCTTTTGGCCCCTTTAGGCTGCCCTACCGCAGCAGTTATGGCACAATTCTACTGCTTGTTGTAGATAGGTTACGTACACCTTTCTGATAGCCGATCCGACCACAAGTATTAAGCAAAGACCTTTGCTGTATTTGTGGGAGGGAGGCTGATTACAAGGCTATTTATAGGCACCTGTGGGCCCAGGCTGACGCCGATTCAGCTGATTTCACCCACCCACCCACACCATCTTACAGTCACTTCATATTAGGGTGGCCCCCTTTAGGCTGCCCTACCGCAGCAGTTATGGCACAATTCTACTGCTTGTTGTAGATAGGTTACGTACACCTTTCTGATAGCCGATCCGACCACAAATATATATATATATATATATATATATATATATATATATATATATATATATTTTTTTTTAAATATATATATATTTTTTTCCCTCTCTTTTTCCTTTTTTCCCTTGAGGCCCCCTTTTTCTTCCAGATTTTAAGGAGTCTTTTAGGCTTTCACCTCTCCTTTTTGAGGATTTTTCCTTTTTTATTTTATTTTTTATTTTTTTTAGGCCCTTATCGATTTTCTTCTCTCTCCTTCTTATTATCCCTTTTTTTCTCTCTTTTCCTTTCCCTTTCTCCTCTCCTTCCTCCTTTTTTTTTTTTTCCTTTTTTTCCCCTTTTCTTCTTTCCATTTTTTTTTCCCTTTCCTTTCCTTTCGCTCCCGCCTTGATTCTGCTTTTAGTTCTAGTTAAGCTTCTTACTTTAACCTTTAACTTTTTTTCTTTCCCCTCTTTTCTTTATGTCCTTATGCTTCAAATGCCCAAACCAATAGTCTCAATAGAGCACCACACAATGCACATACATGTGGGCAAAAAGAGGGAACAGGGACAAATGCATCAAACACACTTTCTCCCCTCAGTTTTCTCACGTGTCAGATGTCTTCGCCCGGTAAATACGGGCACAGGCGGGAGCAGGAGACGCGACCCAGCAGAGGCAGGAGCAGTCGAGAGCCGGCACGGCACGGCTCCAGCAGGGGGAGAAGGCAGGACCAACAGAGCCAGCAGAGGAGCGGAGAAAGCGGGGAGAGCCAAACTGAGCCACGACAGGAGGAGAGGGACACGTCAGACAGCAAGCTGCAGCTACCCAGAGGTCCGTACCCACCGCGAGCGGCAGCAAGCAGGAGGCCGTCCGGGATGCACACAGGCGCACACAAGTTCGGGAGAATTCACAAGGGGGTCGGCGTACTCAGGCTTCAGACTTCGGTCAAATCCAGTGCTGAGCCACATTCCCTGCACTGATCACATGACGGTGACGTTACCCCAGGTCCTTCGGCTTTTCCAAAGTTCGGGTTCGTGGAAGCCTCCCCTTATGGATTCCATATGCCGGGATAGTCCATAACGAAATGCGGCGATTACCCCAACCCGAACGCCGAACTAATTTTTGAAGTTCGCTCATCTCTACTCCTGAGACTAGTTACATAGCAACCAAGACGCTGGCGCCAAGATTACCAGATGTGAAGCCTTCATTTACGCTCAACCCAGCTGCCACTCCATTCCATCTTCTAACCCCCAAACATAGGGTATCAGATGGTGCCAACAACACCAGCAAGGGAGAAGTTCCCATCGCCATGATGCAGGAAAGAAATAACGCATCAGAAATCGCTAAGTACCTCACTCTCAGGGACCTCATCAGTACTAGCCTTATGAACTTTGATAATCGCCTAGAGAACTATAGAGGTTGGAAGGCCACCTTTAAGACAACAGTTCAAACCCTTGGTGTTCCGCCTATGCAAGAATTTGATTTACTAATTAGATGGCTAGGTCCATGGTCGTCAAACTGTGTTAAGAGACTCAAAACCGTTCATATCTACGAACCAGTCAAAGGCCTTCGTCTCACATGGGAAAGATTAGAGCAGACATACGGCGGCTCGGAAGTAGTTGAACGTGCCTTATTTAAACGACTATACGACTTTCCTGGATTATCCAATACAGACCGCCAAGGGTTCCAGGAATTAAGCGATCTTCTTCTTGAGTTTGAAATCGTCAAGGGAGACCCGTAGCTACTCAGGTCTCAGCTTTCTTGATACCTCCCATGGTGTGGGCCTGATCGTGGAGAAATTACCCCTCAATATTCAAGACCAATGGGCAACAACAGGTTCAAAATACAAGGAGCAACATCGTGTTCCCTTTCCACCATTTTCATTATTCTGTAAGTTCATCAAGGACTTAGCTAGAGCTAAAAACGATCCGAGCTTCAACACCTTGGGAACCAACATCTTTGTCTCTACTAAACAGAGACATGAGACTTTCAGTCCCAGATGTCATAATATCTGCTTCAGATGCTGTGCATCCACTGAGCACTTCGCCAGAGACTGTAAGGTTCCAGTCAAGTGTTTTGAATGTAATAGTGATCTACACATGTCCGCTGTTCACCCGGGACCAATCAGGCGGAACCTAGAACCAGTTAACTGGCACAAGCCCCATTCCGATTAAGGCGGGAAGAGTCATGGCGGGGAGAGTGCCGACCGACCAACCACAACCGTCACGCCCAGATGCACAAAGGTATGTGGAGAAGGACTTGTGTGCGGTAAGTCTTGTTCTAAGATTTGCCTCGTGGATGTGTTTCCTACTGCACGACCAGAGAAGACCATAAGAATGTATGCTTTTCTAGATGACCAAAGTAATCGTTCCCTAGCTAGCCCTTAGTTCTTTGATCTGTTCAGGATAGAGGGAGAAACTACACCCTACACCCTAGGAACTTGCTCTGGTCTTGTAAAAACCTCAGAAAGAAGAGCTAATGGTTTCACCTTGAAGCCCATTAAAGGAGATAAGAAACTCTCTCTTCCAACCCTTATAGAGTGTGACAAATTGCCGGACACAAGGGATGAGATTCCCACACCTGAAGCCGCACAGCATTACCCTCATCTCAGGAACATAGCCAGAGAGATTCCTCCCCTTGATAACCGTGCTGAGATCATACTCTTGCTAGGTAGAGACATTCTTGAGGCTCATAAGGTCCTTGAACTTCGCAATGGCCCTTTCAACGTTCCATATGCCCAGAAACTTCCAGTGGGTTGGATCATCGTGGGAGATGTATGTCTGGACAGAACCCGCAGACCCTGCCAAGTACACTCCTTCAAAACTGACATATTAATAAGTGGACGAACTTCTTACGTCAGGCAGTGTCCTAACCACTACTATGTGCAAGAGGTTCCTTGCCCAAATATTCTAAAAACATCAGAAAGCAGCTTAAATCCCAAGGAGTCAGCTGCAGAAGAATGTTCCTGGACAGAAGGGCAGCTTGTAGAAAGACCCTCAGGATTTCAATTGGAGCCCTCTTCAAGCCCTTCCCAGCTTTGCAGTCCTCACACAGTTTATCATAATGAATCCTATATCATCACTGACAACAAGCCTTCTGATTCATGTAGTTCTGATGTGACACAGCAGAAATGTGAGCCTTCCAGTCAACTGTTTGACAATGAGTTTAATTCTGTAACAGAAGTATCTTCTGAACGTTCTATAAAGGAGGTTCCTTCAACAGAGGAAGAGTTCATTTCAGATACTTTGCAAGAACCTTCAGTTCCATCTGCAGTTGTTGATTGCACCCAAGAGGATTACAGTTTTTCCCAGTCTTCAAAGGATGAGCACCTTCATATTGCTCAGCCTTTTCTGGAAACCACAGGGAAAAGTTCACCACCAATGTCAATGACAAATACTGCATGTCAACAACCCAAGTCCGTATGTACAAAGACAGATCCCATTTTAGAAGTGAAAAGCAGACACGAGCATTCGCGTTCACGATCCATAGACAGAAAGCAATCTACATCTAAATCAGCCTCACAAAATAAGCGCTCTCGCTCTAAAACTTTGGCAAGATCAAGGAGAACCAAGTCTTGCTCAGCTTCCAATGAAAGCAACATACAATCTCCTGTAGTAAAAAAGAAGAAATACACATCTGGGGTGCATATAAGATCACTCAAGATTAAACCAGAAAAGATAGGAAATATTCCTGTGCCATCTGGCGTTTTCAAAGAGCACAACCTTTATAAATTTCGGTGGAAGCAGGTACAACATCTCGCCAGTCAGTTCTGGAAAAAGAGGAGAAGAAAGTACCTCTGCCTCTTGCAAGAACGCAGAAGGTGGCAAGAACCAAGGCCTAATTTAAAGGAAGGAGATTTTGTTCTGTTAAGAGACAAACAAGTTGATCGTCTCGACTGGCCTGCTGGACTTATTACTAAAGTCATTTCCAGTTCGGATGGAAAGAACTTCCATGTTAAGATTCCTTCTACCAAAGATACTCATCATCTTCTAGGACTGTTTCCATTACCAGCTCTATGGTCTGAACTGAAGACATATCCTTTTTGGTTTGAATAAATGTTCATTGCATGTTTCCTTTTCAGGTTTATGGACATTATTCATCTGTCTATTCATCAGGTTTATGGACATTATTCATTGTTATTTATACAATTCCATTGTATGCACATACATAGTGGTATCTACCGATACCAGACGGGGAGTGTTCTGTTTCAGTATCTTGCATTGTGTAATGGTATGCTCTCTCTTCTCCTTCCCCCTCTGTTTCAGCTACTAGTTGGTTCAGTCTAGCCACTTCCTGTTTACCCTGTCATGCATTGCTGTTTTGTGTGCTCTAATTCTGAGGAGATTCTGAGGTGAATCTGTATCTCATCTTCTTATCAAGGAGAATATTGTTGGTATAATTATTTTACCATCTGGATTCCCTGCATATCTTGTAATACAATCTCTGGATTAAAAACTACTTGATTAACTCCTGGGTGTCTGATGCGTAAACTGTAAGTGGAGAATGTCTGATTCAACAAGTCACCTCACAGATGCGTGATTGTATAAGGCTGACATTTTGAAACGCCACAGCGTCCAAAGTTCGGGTTATCGTAGCATCCCGTTAAGGATTCCGCTACCACGGACCATAACGGCATTTGGAATCCATAAGGGGCTGCTTCATCGAACCCGAACCTTGGACAACCCTGAGGACCTGGGGTGACGTCACCGTCATGTGATCAGTGCAAGGGGCGTGGCTCAGTACTGGATTGGATAAGAGGTGATCCAGTGCTGAGCCACGCCCCCTGTACTGATCACATGACGGTGACATCACCCCAGGTCCTTAGGGGGTCCTCTGGATCCATCATCAGCATCTGTTCGGCAGGGGTCCGACACCCGGGACCCCCGAAGATCAGCTGTTTGAGAAGGCAGCTGTACTCCTGGAGCGCCGCAGCCTTCTCACTGTTTACCGCAGGCCCAGTGACGTCACGACTAGTATCAACTGGCCTGGGCGGGGCTAAGCTTTATTCGGACCCCCGCCGATCAGATGCTGATGATCTATCCAGAGGATAGATCATCAGTTTAAACAAAGTGCAGAACCCCTTTAAGTCCGCTTTAAGTGGAGTCGGCACTCTACGTGGTTGGTGTTGAACAGGAGGTATTGATTCATCCATTTCTTGGTGATACTCTCCAGGTAAACACCCTAGTCATTTTAAAATGTCTCTATATTCAGTTGTGATCCTTTCATAAGACAAGGGTGTAGTTGTAGTTTGCTGGTCATCATGTAATAATCCATTATGTTCTACATTTAGTGTAGGGGTGCATTTACACTTGCGTTCTGAGGATCCGGCAGGCACTTCCATCCCGCCGGATCCGTCAGAACGCAGGTTGCCTGAAAGCATTTGAAGATAGGTGTCAGGTTACCATGGCAGCCAGGACGCTACTGAAGTCCTGGCTGCCATGTTACTCCGCAGCAGTACTTACCTGCACTGCGGCCGCAGGGCGCTCCTTCATGTTGTCCCTCCCACATCTGCACGATTTATATACAAATGGCGCTATATTGTGACATCCAATTGATGGTACCTCTTATCCAATCCAGTACTGAGCCACGCCCCCTGCACTGATCACATGACGGTGACGTCACCCCAGGTCCTTAGTGTTGTCCAAGGTTCGGGTTCATTGAAGCAGCCCCTTATGGATTCCAAATGCCGTTATGGTCCGTGGTAGCGGAATCCATAACGGGATGCTTGGATAACCCGAACCCAAACTTTGGACGCCAAACTTAAAACACAAGTTCGCTCAACTCTACTCTCCACTTCTGACACCATGTTTCTTGAAGCCATGTAGAGTATTTTAACAAAAACTTTATTTAGACACGAACAATATAACAAAGGTTATAAACTGTCATATCTATATAGCCTACAGGGGGCAATAAACATGTTAACAAGTATAACTCCTAACATGGTCCGCTCTGATTGGATCACGATCAAAGCCATCAGAAGACTGCGTCTCCGCCCTGTTGCGAATTTACAGGTCGGTACAATACAGAACGGGGCTCCACAGCGGACGAACGGGGGGCCGCACTACAAGGTTTTGACATAGTTAGCCATAGTTAGGTTGGGATTTGGTGTATAGGTATGTTAATGTTAGTGTGGAAAATATTTGCTGCCGCGCGCTTTGCGTGCCGCACAATCGGTCCCTCTTTGTTTGTTTACACAGTTGGGAGGTATGGGAACGTATAAAGGTCCTGAAGGCTGCTACGTGCTGCATCTCTATAACAGGACTTACATGTGTGGAGCTGGTGGGTGTTCTTCTTACCTGGATGGAGCATGTCCTCCTCTTCCTCTGAGAATCCTTTACCATGGATCATCCGGTGTTTTTATTTCTACCACCACGTACAAGAGTCAGGCACCAGGCTGTGCTGCAGGAGGAAGTAAAGGACCTGTGATGATGTCATGACCATGTGATCATGTGTGGGAGGAGTCAGGCACCTGACTGTGCTGCAGGAGGAAGTAAAGGACCTGTGATGATGTCATGACCATGTGATCATGTGTGGGAGGAGTCAGGCACCTGACTGTGCTGCAGGAGGAAGTAAAGGACCTGTGATGATGTCATGACCATGTGATCATGTGTGGGAGGAGTCAGGCACCTGACTGTGCTGCAGGAGGAAGTAAAGGACCTGTGATGATGTCATGACCATGTGATCATGTGTGGGAGGAGTCAGGCACGAGACTGTGCTGCAAAGGACCTGTGGTGATGTCATGACCATGTGAACAAGTGTGGGAGGAGTCAGGAACAAGACTGTGCTGCAGGAGGAAGCAAAGGACCTGTGGTGATGTCATGACCAAGTGATTATGTGTGGGAGGAGTCACAGAAATCACATGACCAGGTTTAGCTGCTTTGTGTATGCAGGGCTCTGCTGTGCAGTTTGTAATTCCAGTCTGTATGTAGCAGAGCTGTAGAGCTGTGCTGTCACGATTATATGGATGAGCTGTATGTGTGTAGGTTTATGTATTTCAGCAATATGTGTACAATGTTTATGTAGCAGTGCTGTATGTGTGTAATGGCTGTATGTATATGCAAGCAAGCTGTGTAATATGCTTCTAAAGCAGGGGTAACGTTTGCGGTCGCAGAGGGTGCGATCGCGATTGGAGCGGTAGGGAGGGGTCTGCAGCCCGCAAGTGCTTTTTAAAAGTGCAGCTGCTTTCAGGGCAATAGCTAAATTCTATACTCGGCAAGGACCTACAGACCTCACAACATCACGTGGCACTCACAGATCACGTGGATCGAAAACAGGAGAGTGGGTGGGGGAGGGGGTATCTGGTTGTATGGGGGGGCTGTGTTCTAAGGTCTCTGGATTGTATATGGGGGGCTGTGTTGCATTGTATGCTGGGGGGAGGGGCTGTGTAGTAGATTGATGTCTGTAGGTTGTATGGGAGGGGGGCTGTGAGGGATCGTACACTAAGATGGTAAGGGGTGATTGTGGATAGAGATGAGCGAACTTCTATTTTTAGTTCGGCGTCCAAAGTTCGGGTTCGGGTTATCGTAGCATCCCGTTATGGATTCCGCTACCACGGACCATAACGGCATTTGGAATCCATAAGGGGATGCTTCATTGAACCTGAACCTTGGACAACCCTAAGGACCTGGGGTGACGTCACCGTCATGTGATCAGTGCAGGGGGCGTGGCTCAGTACTAGATCATCTCTTATCCAATCCAGTGTTGAGCCACGCCCCCTGCACTGATCACATGACGGTGACGTCACCCCAGGTCCTTAGGGTTGTCCAAGGTTCAGGTTCAATGAAGCATCCCCTTATGGATTCCAAATGCTGTTATGGTCCATGGTAGCGGAATCCATAACGGGAGGCTACGATAACCCGAACCCGAGCTTTGGACGCCGAACTAAAAATAGAAATTCGCTCATCTCTAGTTGTGGATGCTGATGGAGGGGCTATCTGGTTGTATAGGGGGGTTGTGTTGCATTTTATGCTGCAATGGAGGGGTCTGTGTTAGAGGGAGGTGTCTGTGAGGGGGGCTATGTAGGATTGTACTAATATGGGGGGCTGTGTTGGAGGGATGTGTCTGTATGTATGTGAAGGGGCTGTGTTTGATGGTGGGCAGCTGTGTATATGCTGAGGGGGTGTCTTGTGTGGGGGGCTGCTTGGGTTTGTATGCTGAGATGGGGGGCAGCTGTGTGTATGCTAAGAGGGGTGTCTTCTTTGGAACTGTACGCTGAGATGGGGGCAGCTGTGTGTATGCTGAGGGGGGTGTCTTATGTGGGGGGGGCTGTGTGGGATTGTATGCTGAGATGGGGCAGCTGTGTGTATGCTGAGGGGGGTGTCTTCTGTGGGGGGGGGGGCTGTGTGGGATTGTATGCTGAGATGGGGGGCAGCTAGGTGTAAGCTGAGGGGGGGGGGTTTGTGTGGGGAGGCTGAGATAAGGGAAGAGGTCATTAACCCTTCCAACATTGAATCAAGAGAAATCAAGGAGGCTGTTAGATTCCTCCATGCTCAGCCAGTCTGCTTGATCTCCTAACATCAGTCACCTGAGGGACCGTGACACTGAGAAGATAATGTGCCTCATCGACAATATTCTGCCCGCGTAGCATCAGGGAGGGCTGACTCATGCGCCCTGCACTGTTTATTCGCATCAGCCACTCTTACTGTGCAAAATACACCCTCCTTGAGCTGCAAAGGCATAATGATGTTCCCCTACATCGCCTCATATGCAACGTTTCCACATGTTGGAACTCCACCCTCCACATGTGGGAGCAGAGGAAACCTATAACCCAGTTCTTGATGAGGCAGACGGACAGGACTACTCCTGGTGTAGCTTTGACGTTAGACAGTGACAGCTCATGCACGGAGCCTGCTCAGGCCCTTTCCGGGGGCCACTTTATTTGTCAGTTACCAGGACTACGGGATGAATGATATTATTCCACTCCTTCACGTCCTGGAAAGGATGCTGACAAATCTGACTGACGAGGAGACATTAGACTTGGCGCCTAAATCTCATGGCCACCTAAGCCCTGTGAAGGCTAAACTGGAACAGGAGTAAGTCGAGGAGAAGGACATAAAGTCCCAGGAATTCTATACAAAAATTGGTGGTTTATCTGCCTAAGAGATAGGAGAGGAGCATGAGGAGTTAGAGGGCGACGATGCAGATGACCCTCACAGGCCATGGCAGTACACAGTAGAAATAGAGGCAGGAAGTCCCTCTGAGTCCCTTGTACAAATGGCCAGATACATGCTGAGTTGTTTGCATAGTGACAGCCACATTATCACCATTTGGCACAGGGAAGACTACTGGCTCTCCACAATGTTAGACCATCATTACCAGTCCAAAATGGGGGCCTTTTTTACACTTTCTGAGAGGGATGGAAAACTCAATGTCGAGACATTCTTTGCAGTTGGTTGGCTGATATCTATATGCGCCATCGCCCATCCTCACGAAGGTCTAACCAGGAGGACCCTCTGAGCTCAAGCTCCACTGCCCTGACTGCTGGAGGGGATAGCAGCACCAGCTCCATCAGCAGCAACTTAAGTCTTAAAGGGGTTCTCTGGGCTTTTTGTATTGATGACCCATCCTCAGGATAGGTCATCAATATCAGATCGGTGGGGGTCCGACATCCGGCAACCCCGCCGATCAGCTGTTTGAGGAGACGGCGCGCGCAATGTGCACGTCCGTCTCCCGACTCTCTTCCTATAGACATACAGTGATGAGCAGGAAGAGAGAAGGGAAACGGCATGTGGGCACTGCACGCACTATCTCCTCAAACAGCTGATCGGTGGGGGTGCTGGGTGTCGGATTCCCGCCGATCTAATATTGATGACCTATTCTTTTTAATAGCGATGATGCACATTGCCTACAAAACCTATTATTTTCCCAAATATATTATTCACATGCTGTTCACAAGAAGGGAGTAATTGTGGGATTTAGACACAATATTGTATCCCAAATGCATAAGCAGATAATAGATGATGAAGGTAAAATCATAGTCCTAGTCTGATCCATTAATAATGGACCATACACTATAGCTAATATATACGCTCCCAATACACACCAAATACGCTTCTTTAGAAAGATCCTGAATCTAATATCAGAAGTTAAACAAGGTTCCCTTTTAATTTGCGGTGACTTTAACATTGTCCCAGACCCTTTATTAGACAAAAATCCTCCTCATAAAAATGAGGGCGATTCCAAGATGTAAATATATCAACTCTATCAGAATTTTTCAATTGAATGACAGGATGATTTCGGACACTACTCTTTGGTGTGCTCATGGAGCATTCATAAGTGGGCATTTCTTAAAAATGGCCTCTATACAAAAAAAAAAAAGAAAGAAAGAAAAGATCAGAAACCATTGACTCTCCAACAGCTGACATCAATAGGTTGGAGGAGGAATTCCAAAACACCTTTCAAAAGACACCCTACTGAGAGGCACCAATGATACTTACACCTCCAAAATAAGTACGATTTCCATCTACGTAAGTCTAAAGCCCTACACTATTCTCAAGGAAACCGAGCAAACAAACAGCTAGTTAGAAGAATCAAAACTAAAGAAGCTAAATCTAGAATCCCTTTATTTATAACCAACAAAACAACAAAGTTCTCAACCCAAAATTTATCTCCGAAGAATTTGCTAAATACCACTGAGAATTACATAACCTTAATGAATTCTCTTCTGGTCCACATGCTAACATTGAAAGTATTAATAGATTTCTAGACACCATCTCTCTCCCAAACATAACCAGTCATCAACCTAACCTTCTTAATGAGAAATATCCCCTAATGAAATAAAGCAGTCCATTTCAACAAAACCCCTGGTCCTGATGGCCTTACCAATGAATATTATAAACCCTATGCACACATATTGACGCCTTCTTCACAACGTACTTTTCATCAAATAACACAACTGGTACCCATTGATATGCTCCAGGCCCTAATTATAACACTTCCTAAGCCAGGTAAACAATCAGATAAACCTTCAAATTTCAGACCAATCTACTTGCTAAATACAGACTTAAAAATATACTCAAAAATATTGGCTTCAAGATTAGTTGGCATCCTCCCAAGTATTATACATCATGACCAAATAGGCTTTGTTAAAAACCGCCAATGCTCTGACGCAACAAGAAGATTCATTCATTTGATGGATGTGGTACAGTCCACCGAACGCCTTCTCTGCTCCTATCCTTGGACACGGAGAAGGCGTTCGATAGAGTACATTGGGATTATATTAGGGCTGTCCTTGTGAAATTTGGCATCTCAGGTATATTTTTAACAGCTGTTATGGCACTTTACTCTTCGCCTACGGCCCTGGTGTACTCTTCAGGATTCCTTTCATCACCTTTCCCCATTTCCAATGGTACGCGTCAAGGATGCCCTCTATCTCCCCTTATCTTCGCCTTCGCAGAACATATTGGGTCTTCCCCTCTAATTTCAGGAATAAAAATTGGTTCCATTAAAGACCGTATTGGATTATTTGCAGACGATGTCATTATTATTACATCCAATCCTATGGTATCTTTAAGGGCTAGCGACAATATTATCAAATCTTTTAGTTTGCCTTCTTACTATAAAGGAAACCTATCTAAATTCCAAATTCTTAATTTGGCCCTTCTCAATCCCTCTTTAACACACATAAAAAAACACTTTTGAGACATGATTCCGTTTAGGCCTCTTTCACACTGGCGTTTTTGCTTTCCGTCCTAGAGTTCCGTCCTCGGGTCTCTAGGATGGAAAGATACTGATCAGGATTATCCTAATGCATTCTGAATGGAGAAATCCGTTCAGGATGCATCAGGATGTCTTCCGTTCAGTATGTAAATGTTTTTGGCGTTGACAAAACCGTAGCATGCTGCAGATTTGTCTCCGTCCAAAAATCGGAAGACATGCCGTAACACCGGATCCAGAATTAATGCCCATTGAAGTGCATTAATCCAGATCGGCATTAAGCTAAACGTCGCTCGGCGCATCGCCGGATCCGATGTTTAGCTTTTGTGAATGGTTACCATGGCAGCCAGGACGCTAAAGTCCCGGCTGCGATGGTAAAATAGTGGGGAGGCAGGGAAAAGCATACTTACCGTCCGTGCGGCTCCCGAGTCCCGGGGCGCTCCACAATGACGTCAGAGCGCCACATGAGCATGGATCACATGATCGCATGGATCACGTGATCCATGCACGTGGGGCGCTCTGACGTCGTTGTGGACGTCGTGATCCATGCACGTGAAGCGCCCCGGGAGCCGCACGGACTGTAAGTATCTGCTCCCCTGGCTCCCCACTACTTACTATGGCAACCAGCACTTTAGTAGCGTCCTGGCTGCCATAGTAACACTGAAAGCATTTTGAAGACTGATCAGTCTTTAAATGCTTTCAGTTGTCTTGTGTTGTGACGGATCCGGCGGGCATTTCCGGCGACGGAAGTGCACACCGGATCCTCACAACGCAAGTGTGAAAGAGGCCTTAGGAAGACACCCGATAGCCTTGTGTTCAGTTTGTTTATTTTGTTCTTTGTCCAATTTTCTTTTGTTTCATTTCTTCAAATGAACCCCTGTTTGGGTTGAGATTCTCTTATATGGTGTAATAGACCCGCTCATTGTTATCTGACTTATATTAAGGTGTCATCAGGCTCATTCTGTACTCATCATTTTCACCTAATGCCTGTTGATAATGCGCTATTACGCCTTGTATAAGAAATTGTAACACCATTTTTGAAAACTTCAAAAAAAATTTGTGATAGAAAAAAAACCACATTTGGATTTACTGAAGCTAAATCTTCTCTACCTTATCTAGGTATTACTCTCACCTATCCCACATCTAATTTATATGAGCACAATTTTACCCCCTTACTAGAATCAACTAAACAAAACTTATCTGCTCTGAAGTTACAAAACCTTTCTTGGCTAGGTAGACAAGCAGCTATAAAAATGGTAATTTTACCCAAGATTATCCAAGATTATCTATATTATGGGAAACATTCCTATTTACCTACCTAAAGCCTATATGAACAAGCCACACTCATTACTCATCCACTTTAGTTTTTTTTTTTGGGGGGGGGATCCAGAGTTAAAACCTCCATTCTTGTAATGGTGCAGAACCCCAAGCAACCAGACATATGTTTAAAAAGCCGGTGACCATACACAGGTAATCAAGACGATTAGGAACCGCTGCAGGGAGAGACCAAGGAAGCAGTCCCTGACCAAGCCAAAATTCATACACTTTATATCAGTCCGAGAAGCATGGTACCGAGGATGAGACATCAGAGATTATCCAGGTTCCAATCCAAGGTCATACACGAGATAGATTGTTCAGCCAAGACAAGGTATCCAGAGAAAGGTCACTAGAGAATGGTCAAGGAAAGCAGAGGTCCTACACAGGGTAAGCTTGAGAGAAAGCGATCACCAACATACACCCGGATTGTCCGAACAACAGTGGGCACTGACCAACCAGGAGATCACCTTTAAGTACCTGCTAGCCAATCACAGAGTGCCATGTGTCAATTCCTCATAGGTCATATGATGATCCTAACACTTGTGCGGCCTATAACCTAATCTACTTTGAACTTGTGCACAGGTGCTTTTCCTGCCAGCGGCCGGCGTAGCGTGTAAGATGCGCGTGCGCTCGGCCACGTATCCCTTGCGAACCACCTCTGGAGCATGCGTGCAGATTACATCGCCGGCTCTGCTACATGGACATGACAAAGACTCAGCTGTAGTAACTGAACATTACACACACACAGCTCTGCTGCACACACCCACAACTCTACAACTCTTTAGAGGCATATTACACAGCTTGCTTGCAAATACATACAGCTCAGCTATACAGCCATCACACACATACAGCACTGCTACATAAACATTGTACACATATTGCTGAACTACATAAACCTTACACAATACAGCCCAACTACTTAAAGGGGTGATCCCATGTTCTGAAGTATGATTAATTGTGTTGTTTATGCCACCACCAGCAACTTACCAAATACATGTAGTCAGCGATTCCTCCTCCTTTCCTCTACATTTGACCTTCTTTTCCAGCCTTATTTACTGATGGTTGTTATTACTCACGGCCACCCCAGTGATACGGACGCAGTGGCTGTGCTTGCACGCTATCCTCCTGTTTTTCTACTGTACACAGCCCGATCTGATTCACGGACGTGCACATTTTCGCACATGCACTATGAATTCCTTTCCTCCATCCTGTTTTTTTTGCAGCGAAGAAATCTCTGTGCCTGCGCGCTTGTTCTGTCTCCTGCGCTGGTCAGTCTGCTGGAATGAATTCCGGTGTTCTGTGAAAATCTGCTGCCCTCGAGAATCTGCTGCCCTCATCATTTCCGGGCGGAGTTTCTGCAGCGGGCCACCTGATAGGCTAACTCCAATTTAAATGTGCCTGCTTTTCATCTACAGGCTACATTCAGGTGCACCTGTGAGGCTCTGGGCCATATCAGCCGGTCTCGGGTGGGGCTCACAGGCACCTCCCATTGCAAGCATGGTTACATGCTGGAGGTTACTGGGAAGCTGTTTGTGAGTCAGGCCTTATGTTCCCGTAATCCGCCCACTGGTTCCTGGTATTGCCCATACGGCACCGGTAGGTGAGTGATAGGGCCTCGGACTACTTGAGAGACCTTGACGTGGTGTCCGAGCTTAAGATATGTCCTCCTAGTAGGATATGTCGAACTAACCTCTCAATTTTATCAGTGTGAGGGTTTAGTATTGCCGCAGAGTGCACCTGCCTTTGCTATGGTTATGTTTTTGATTGTTCTCCACATCCACATTATCGCTATCGTATGTAGGATGGTTATTGTGGTACTTGTAGTCCGTTGCTGGCATCTTCCATTGTATGCATTTTTGCTGTATATCCTGCTTGTTAAACACCACACCACGTTTTCTAATGTTTTGTACTCCTGCGCTGGTCAGTCTGCTGGAATGAATTCCGGTGTTCTGTGAAAATCTGCTGCCCGTGAGAATCTGCTGCCCTCGTCATTTCCGGGCGGAGTTTCCATGGCAGGGACACCTGATAGGCTATAAGAGGAGGTGTGGTTGCGGCTGCGCACCATCGCTCCTGGGAACAGTATTTTACTGCCGATAGCTGTGAACACGCCAGGGCAGCTGAAATTAACGGGCTAGCACGCATGCGTGCTATGTGAATGCACCAAGGCAGCTGAAACGAGCGGGCTAGCGCACATGCGCGCCATGTGAACACGCCAGGGCAGCTTACATTTATGGGACAGCTTACATTTATGGGCCATTGCGCATGCGCCGAGGTAGGGGAAAAAGTACTGCTTGCAGTACTGCTCTCATCCTTGGTATATGGGAGGGCGCTCTACCTGACCACTATCTCAATCTGAGGGCATACAGGTAGGCAAATTTCATACTTAGAGTTGCCACTAGGGTAGGAAAAAGTTACGGTACACTGTGCTGTAATTTTTCACTACCCTGAGCGCATGGGCAGTGGCCCATAAATGTAAGCTGCCCTGGCGCGTTCACAGCCTGTTAATTTAAGCTGCCCAGACGCATTCACATATCGCGCATGCGCAATAGCCCATAAAGGTAGGTTGCCCTGGCGCGTTCCTGGTACTCTGGGGGCATTCACATAGCGCGCATGCGCTAGCCCGTTATTTTCAGCTGCCCTGGTGCGTTCACCGCCATCGGCTGTAAAATACTGCTACTCAGGGCGATGGTGCGCAGGTGCAACTACGCATCCTCTTTTAGGCTATCAGGTGGCCCGCTGCGAGAAACTCTGCCCTGGAAATGACGAGGGCAGCAGATTTTCACAGAACACCGGCTCACACGGGAGCGCGCACTCAAAGAAAGGAGGCAGAGTCTGTAGATCAGCAGAGCACTGATCCCGCTGTCAATCAATAGAAAGGACAACGCTCATGACTGAGCAGTTTTTGAAGAGGACAGAGCAGCCACAGCATGGAAAGCAGAAGGTGGGATAACCCCTTTAAACATCACACACATACAGCTCTGCTACAAGCACTCGTTAATTTCTAACGATAATTTGTTTTCCTTAGTCCTAACAGTGGCACAGATGGGGTATTCTGCCCCTTGAACTGGTTAGGACAGGTGGAAGTTTTAATGAACAAAAACAAACTAAGCACATACACGCCCTCCCTGCCCCCAATAAAGAGGGGCGTGACCCCAGGACATTGTGTCATTACAAGTAGACAAAAACAACAATAATTCACAGTATAACTAAGGGGGATATTTGTGTGCCACTGTTAGGACTAAGGGAAAACAATTTATTGTTAGAAATTAACGATTCCCTTACGTCCTAACCAGTGGCACAGATGGGGATTTAGCAAGTAGAAACCCCCATGGGAGGGTCCTCATGCCTGGCGGAAGTCAACACTGTCCGGCCAAAAGAGGAATAACTATGTATTCTAGCATCCACTCTATAGTGTGAAATAAAAGTGGAGTGAGAACTCCAAGAAGCTGACTTACAGATCACGTCCAATGGGATCGAGCTTCTCTCTGCAAAACAAGTGGCCACTGCTCGAGTAGAGTGGGCCCTTACAAATTCAACGGGCTCCGAGCCCTGAGACATATAAGACTCCCAAATTGCCTCTTTAATCCATTGACTGATGGAGGGCTTAGAGGCTTTCCTCCCCTTATGGGTAACGGAAAAGAGGTTAAGGAGGTTTTCATCCTTCCTAAATACCTTGGAGCGATCCAGGTAAATCCGATGACATCTCAAAATGTCGAGGGTATGGAGCTCTCTTTCTTCAGAGGAGGGGGGTGGAGCCGAAGTCGGCAGGGAAATCACCCGGTTGATATTGTCAAAGGAAGGAACCTTTGGAATGAAAGTAGCTAAAAATCTGAGAAGTACCCGATCTTGCAGGAACTTCGTATAGGGTTCAAAAGCAGAAAAGGCTTGGAGTTCCCCAACTCACTTTGCAGAGGTAACGGCCAATAGGAAGGTGATTTTCCAGGTCGAGAACTTGAGTCCCGCCTCCTCTAGGGACTCAAAGGGGGGAGATGCCAACCCCCTGAGCACAACCGATAAATCCCAAACAGGGATAGGTCTAATTACTGTAGGCTTCAATCTTGAGGCTCCCTTCAGGAGTCTCTTGATAAGGGGGTCTTGAGAAACAGCTCTGTTGAGACAAGCAGAGATTGCTGAAACCTGCACTTTGAGGGTAGAGGGTGATAACCCCTTTTCCAGACTATCTTGTAGGAATTGGAGAATTACCGGGATAGACGCTTCAGCAGATGTCTGCTGATGCCTAGAACACCAAGACGAAAAAATCTTCCAGATTCTGGAGTAGGCCTTATTGGTAGCTTCTGATCTGGAGTGCTCTAAGGTTCTCAGGACAGACTCCGATAGCCCTTCTATTCTTGGAAGGGACTGATCAACCTCCAGACCGTCAGGTTTAACATTCGAAGATTTAAGGAGATCTGCTTGTCCCCCAACACCAGTACTCTTTCTGAAGGAAGCCTCAGAAATTGACCCCGACTCATCTGTAAGAGTTGGGTAAACTAAGCTCTTTTCGGCCAGTATGGGATAATGGCGATGACTGACGCTTGGTCCTGCCTGATTTTCATCAAGACCCTTGGTATCAAGGAAATTGGAGGGAAGATGTAGGCCAGCCTGAACTTGGGATTGACAGAGCATCTATTGCCACCGGGTTGTCCTCCCTGTAAAGAGAGCAATACCTCTCCACTTTGGTGTTGAACCTCGTTGCCATAAGATCGATCTCTGGCATGCCCCACCTGAGCGTTATCATCTTGAAGACCTCTGGATGAAGTGACTATTCTCCGGTTGGAAGACCTTGGCTCAGGCGGTCCGCGATCACATTGTGAACTCCGCGAAGCCTTGTTTGGACGAACTTGTCCGAGGGAGGACTGCTCAAGTCCACAAGGTACCCCTGTGAAATTATCCGCAGGACCCATTGGTCCTGGATATGATCCTGCCAACAATGTGGAAAATTCTGTAGGCGTCCGCCTACGGGAATGTGGGGAGAAGGGGGCATGGGATTTCCAGTGACACCGGCTAAATACCAAGAGCCTCAAGGAGGCCCACAATCAGAGCGTCAAGGACTTCTTGGGGGGTCTAGAACCCCGAGAGGATTTTCCTCCTCTACGGGAGCCCCAATCTCTCTGGGCTCTAGGTTGAGGTTACTGACCTGGAACTGAACCTTTTGCCCCGACCACGAAAGGACTGCTGGGGAAGGGACTTGCCCTTCTTGTCCGATAGCCCTTCCATTATTTGGTCCAGCTCTGCACCAAAAAGTTTGCCGGGTTCATATACCATGGCGCAAAGATTTTGTTTAGAGGTCGTATCGGCCTTCTATGGTTTCAACCAAAGCGGACGCCTGCCCGCGGTTGAGAGGACCATGGACTTAGATGCCAGCTTCAACTGTTGTGGAGCCGCGTCGCACAGGAAGTCTATGGCAAGGCTGGCCGTCTTGCAAGAGGCCAAAATGTCGTCCCTAGAGACCCCCTGGTCTAGGTCGGACTGAATCTGGGCGAATCTTGTCTTCAGGAAATTTGCCACCTCTGAAGAAGAAATCGCAACCGAGGCGGAGGCCGAGGCGTGCCTAAGGGCGCAATCCGCCTTCCGATCCATTGGATCCTGCAAACTTGACCCGTCGTGTGATGGGATTAGGGTCCTTCTTGACAATTTCGATATCGTCATGTCCACTTTAAGGACAGGCCCCCAGGAAGATACTTGATCCTCTTTGACCAGAAATACTGCCTTGAATCTCTTGGTCAATACTGGACTTTTTTCCGGCTTTTTCCATTCCGTCTTCATCAGAGACAGGAGGGAATTATCCGCTTTAAAGGCCCTAGGCCCCTTAGAGGCAGAAGATGAGGCTTCCCCCGGATCAATGTCCTGGTCCCCCGACCGGATGGATCTTAGCAGCCGTTGTGCTTTTTCTGGCGGGAAAAAATATGAAAAACCGTCCTCGGAGGAGGAAGAGGCTGAACCATCTCTAACATCCTGAACCCCCGAAACTTCCATCGCACGATGGGGAGAGGAAGGACATCGACGCTTGGAAACCAGGGCATGCTTCAATTCTTCTATAGAAGCGTTCACTTGGTTCATGTTGGTCTCCATGTAGCCCTTTACCCAATCGACAACGTCGTGGACCGTCGGCTCCTGGTGAGGGAGTGTCTTGGCCCTACAGGGCGGGCATCGGGAAAAGGCGTAGGCGTCCTCCAGCACGATCTGGCAGTCGTGGCACTGCAGATGGCGTCTCTTGCCAGTGGTCTTCCTGCTGGGCTCCCGGTCACCGTCCCCGGTTGAAGACATGGCTGTAATTAAAGAGATTTGAAGTAAATGTAAAATTCAAAGAAACAAACCATTAACAGCAAGTTTCAGGATCTTTACCCAGAAGATCCTAGAAATGGTTGACAAAGAAAGCTTAATCGCAATCAAACAATGGATTTGCAAGAAAGCACTTGCAAACCACACACGGACAAACTCGAGGTTAACAGAAATCTGCGCTCCAGGAGACTGAGCCTGGAGCCTCTCCAGCCTTAAATGGAGTGTTTGGGCGCCAAAAAAATTAGGCTACACCCACAAAAGGGGCGGGTCAACCTTAACTCTTAAAAACCCTTATATTTTTATAAGATGCAAAAGCAATTTAAATAATAGGCCCCCCTGGTATATTATGGGTAAAAACCACCCTCAATATAATACCCAGACTGATAAGAAAGAACTCCGGCCGCAGGAGCCTGCTGACGGCCGGACAGAGATAGGAAGTGACGTCACCCGACATCACTTCCGCAAGATGGTGGCGCCCAGCAGAGCATGCGGGACGCCGCATTCACCGCTACTCTCTCCCCTCAGGTTCGCAAAAGCACAGGAGAGCCCGCAATACTACGGACCCCAGAAGGAGGTTTAAGGTGAGGGTAGGCGGTGGGAAGAAGCGGAGCAAGAAAAAACGCTCCAAATAAAAAAAGAACACTCTCTCCACCGAGGGAGAGAGTGTGACCACCTGTCCTGTCTGTCCACAGGACAGAAAAAAACACCATGTCCTGGGGGTCACGCCCCCTCTGTATTAGGGGCAGGGAGGGCGTGTATGTGCTTAGTTTGTTTTTTGTTCTTTAAAACTTCCACCTGTCCTAACCAGTTCACTGGGGCAGAATACCCCATCTGTGCCACTGGTTAGGACATAAGGGAAACTGGAATTACAAACTGCACCGCAGAGCCCAGTATACACAGAGCCGATAATCCTGGTCATGTGATCTCCATGACTCCTCCCACACATGATCACATGGTCATGACACAACACAGGTCCTTCACTTCCTCCTGTAAGTACAGCCTGGAGCCTGTCTCCTCCCACACATGATCACATGGTTATGACATCTTCACAGGTCCTTTACTTCCTCCTGTAGCACTGCCTGGAGCCTGACTCCTCCCACACATGATCATGTGGTCATGACATCATCACAGGTCCTTTACTTCCTCCTGCAGCACAGCCTGGTGCCTGAGTCCTGCACATTTTGTTAGAAATAAAAACACCTGCTGCTCCAGGGTTAAGGATTGTCAGAGGAGGACACGCCCTTACTAAGTATGGTCATGACACAACACAGGTCCTTCACTTCCTCCTGTAAGTACAGCCTGGAGCCTGTCTCCTCCCACACATGATCACATGGTTATGACATCATCACAGGTCCTTTACTTCCTCCTGCAGCACAGCCTGGTGCCTGAGTCCTGCACATTTTGTTAGAAATAAAAACACCTGCTGCTCCAGGGTTAAGGATTGTCATAGGAGGACACGCCCTTACTAAGTAAGTGTCTTGTATTAACTTTCTCTACATCAGGCATCCTCAAACTGCGGCCCTCCAGCTGTTGTAAAACTACAACTCCCACCATGCCCTGCTGTAGGCTCATAGCTCTAGGCTGTTCGGGCATGCTGGGAGTTGTAGTTTTGCAACAGCTGGAGGGCCGCAGTTTGAGGATGCCTGCTCTACATAATAAATGCCATTTACTGAAGTGATACAACCCCTTTAAGACCTGCGTTAAAGAGATCCGGCAAAAAGCAGCCTTCAGGATTTTTAAGCATTCTGGTGGGATCCGCCGCACCCTGACAAATATGCAGAGAAGTGGCCGGACAAATCCCATTGGGATCAGTGGTTTTCGTCCTACTTACGCATGTTTCCGGGTTGTGTCCTGATCTTTGCTGCTCCCCCTTATAGTGAATGGGGCTGGGGGGGGGTGTCTGGCAGCTTCTGGCAGTGTCAGATCTGGACATCTCCGACAGGAGAACAGTTGGAGACAGGGAATGCTACTGTGAAAGTAGCTTCAGGCTCCACAGCCGGAAAAACCTGCAGCTCCACAGCCAGAAAGACCGGCAGCTCCACAGCCGGAAAGACGGGCAGCTCCAGAGCCGGAAAGACGGACAGCTCCAGAGCCGGAAAGACGGGCAGCTCCAGAGGCGGAAAGACGGGCAGCTCCAGAGGCGGAAAGACGGGCAGCTCCAGAGGCGGAAAGACGGGCAGCTCCAGAGGCGGAAAGACGGGCAGCTCCAGAGGCGGAAAGACCCTCAGCTTCACAGCCGGAAAGACCCTCAGCTTCACAGCCGGAAAGACCCTCAGCTTCACAGCCGGAAAGACCCTCAGCTTCACAGCCGGAAAGACCCGCAGCTCCACAACCGGAAAGACCAGCAGCTCCACAGCCGGAAAGACCAGCAGCTCCACAGCCGGAAAGACCCGCAGCTCCACAGCCGGAAAGACCCGCAGCTCCACAGCCGGAAAGACCCTCAGCTTCACAGCCGGAAAGACCCTCAGCTTCACAGCCGGAAAGACCCTCAGCTTCACAGCCGGAAAGACCCTCAGCTTCACAGCCGGAAAGACCCTCAGCTTCACAGCCGGAAAGACCCGCAGCTCCACAGCCGGAAAGACCCGCAGCTCCACAACCGGAAAGACCCGCAGCTTCACAGCCGGAAAGACCAGCAGCTCCACCTGCCGGTAATCAACAGATTCCTGAGAACAGGAACCAGTTGTGGGGGGTGCTGTGGATTCCCCTGTTGTGGGGGGCGCTGCGGATGCCCCTGTTGTGGGGGGCACTGCGGATGCCCCTGTTGTGGGGGCGCTGCGGATGCCTCTGTTGTGGGGCGCTGCGGATGCCTCTGTTGTGGGGGCGGCGCTGCGGTTGGCCCAGTTGTGAGGGCGGCGCTGCGGATGCCCCAGTTGTGGGGCGGCGCTGCGGATGCCCCAGTTGTAGGGGTGGCGCTGCGGATGCCCCAGTTGTGGGGCGGTGCTGCGGATGCCCCTGTTGTGGGGGTGGCGCTGCGGATTCCCCTGTTGTGGGCGCTGCGGATGCCCCTGTTGTGGGGGCCCCGTGTGGACGTCCCTGTTGTCCCTTTATTGTTATAATATTCTCCCTGAAGTGCCCCAGTATTTATTCTGCCCTCTGCTGTTATTTTTATTTTTTTCATAGCGTTTATTTAACACTTTTGCATTAATTATAACAATCCTGAAGGGAAAAGGGAACAATCACATAGATACATTCCACGTCGTAGGCAAGTTCGGTAATGATCACGTGTACATGTGTTTCCTGACAGCAGAAAGGATAAACAATAACTTTAATGTTTTAAAGCCCAAGCTGATAATCGCTGTCGCCGCGTGCCAACCACCAGAACCCACTCATCCCGCAATCACACTCTCACTCACAAACTTGGGCAGTCCGGTCTCCAATCCCAACACTCCCTCATACCGTGCCCCCAGCCTGCACCCATAGGCCCCAGATTTTGTCAAAACGGTCTAGTACCCCCCGTGCAGCATACGTCAGCTTGTACATCTGGAGATATTTGTTGATAAGCTGTGACCATTGGTCCACTGTTGGGCATTTAGGTGGTTTCCAATTAAGAAGAATATTTTTCCTCTCATAGAACAGCAACAGTCGAAGCAATATTCTGCCGTATTTAGTCAGCGTAACTTCAGAGACCACTCCCAACAGACATACCATCGGATCACAAATTCGTGTTGATGAAACTGCATATCCTTTCCAGTACACTTGCAACACCAGGCACAGCCAAACCATGTGGAAAAAGGAGCCCCTCGCCTCTCCACATCTCCCACAAGCCGGATCCGGTATCTGCCGCATGTGATAGAGACGTAATGGGCTCAAATATACCCTATGCATCCATTTGGCTTGGATGAAGAAAAATCCAGCTCAGCTCGGGGACTCGTATTCAAAGACTTTATTCCAGCGGTAAAAACTACATACAAAATGCGAAAAACTGTTACGTGTTTCAGACCTTCATAATATCTGGGTCCTTCTTCATGACAAACACACAAAATAAGATGGAAGCTGCCCCTGATATACACCCTCCAGAATCAGGCAGACAAGCAACACCTGAATAGACGAGGCGTCAGAGGGAGGTTCCACACAAACCTCACAGAAAAATACATAAACAAGCAAAATAGAATAAAAAGATCCTAATATAAAAAGATAAACAATATGCTGATGTATTAAAAGACAGACATAGTACAATCAGTACTGTAAGATCAGATCATGTCGCTTATTGAGACCCTCTGGTTGCCGGGATCCCAATTGAAAGATCCAAAAGGCCTCTCTGTTAAGAAGTTTTCTTCTGTGATCTCCACCTCTAGGGGGTAGAGAGACCCTTTCAATACCCTGTACCTTTAATCCAGAGATATCACCCGCATGGACAACCGCAAAGTGCAAACTTGCAGCAGAAATATTGCGGTTCTCATGGTGTGGTACATCAGATATATGCTTGCGGATCCTGTTTTTCAGGGGATTAGTAGTACAACCCACGTATTGCAAAGAACATACGTCATAGGTAATAAGATATACAACATGTTTAGTGTTGCAGTTGATATATGATCGTATGTCATATTGTTTGCGATGTGCAGTCGATCTGAATATTTTATCTGTAACCATGTGTTTGCAACAAATACATTTTTTGTGGCCACACCTATAACTGCCTTTATAATGTAGCCATGTAGGTATTGTAGCGGTTTTTTCACAGAAAAAGCTGGGGCTAACCAAATTGCTGAGGGTGGGGGCTCTTTTTGCAACACATTTGACACCATTGGAGACAATATCAGACCATTGTCCATCAATATTAAGAATATGGAAGTATTTCTTTATTATTTTACAAATCGCAGGGAACTCCTTGCTATATTGTGTGACAAAATATGTGGACTTTTTTTCAGTGGACTTTTTTTCAGACACAGAGACATCTGATTTACACTGAGGATCAGGAAAAATCAGAGTATGTCTATCTATGTCAGAAACTGCTCCCTTTGCCCGGTCTATATCATGTTGAGAATACGCCCTACGCAAAAGTCTGTTTATTTCGTGGCCTCTATGTTGCTCCACACAAGAGGCAATCATCAAAAAACGAAGGGCAGGTAAGCGGCACCGGAAAAAATCGCCGGTATCCTTCCCGACAAAAGAGATAACTGCGGACATTCAAGTTTTGAACTTGTCAGCGTCCATTGTTTCTTTGGATCAGATTGGGGTCTTAACCAAAGGCCTAACATTCTCGCCCACTCACCATTTCGACCTGTATCGTACCATTTTGGACGTTAACAAATTTGCCCGCAATCTTACTTTAAAAAAACATTTTCAGGATCCACCTGTTATGAACAGTTTTGATCAGACTGACACTCCCCCAGCAGGAATGCCTATATGTGAGGGATCAATGCATGTGTCATCTTCTATTGTATCGGTCAATGCTGTTAATAATGTTTTTGCATCTGATGATGTTGGTGCACCGTTCCACGAAGGCCATATACTTTCTATGACCTTTGTGGATATGGTCCATTCTAGCATTCTTCAGACCACTGCAGGTATTACCCTTGGTCACACTAATTCCTCTAAATGCTTCAGAACGTCTAATAGGGATTTTTATCCTATCCAGTCTCGTTCTGTGGCATTAGACAAGTATCAGGAATTGGTGGAAAGGGATCTCTGCCTTTTATATGATGCAACCAAATCTGGGACTCACTCTAATTTAACGGCAGTTGAAAAACGGGCTCTTCAAGAATTAGGGGATAGGAAGGACATTATAATCAAGGAGGCTGATAAAGGCGGGGCAGTGGTTATAATGGACACGGGATTGTATAAACATTTAATCATGAACATGTTACAAGACACTAAAATCTACACTCGTTTATCCAGTGACCCCCTACGAGTTTTTCAAACAAAAATGGATAGTATCCTTGATCTGGGAGTATCCACTGGCTGTCTCAGCATCAAAGAGAGGGATGATATCTTTGTGGAACATCCGGTATCCCCCATATTCCATGCACTTCCGAAGGTCCACAAGGATATATTCCCTCCCCCACTCAGACCTATTGTGGCTGGAATTGGCTCCTATTGTGAGCGTTTCTGTGAGTGGGTGGATTCCCTCCTCCAGCCTCTTATACCCCTCATTCCGGGTTTTATCAAAGACTCTCGGTCTGTGTTACAAGTTTTCACAGATTTTGAATGGGATAAGAATTTGGTGTGGATTTCTGCAGATATTACTTCTCTCTAGACTAGCATCCCACATGAACTGGCCCTTGTATCTCTCAATTGGTTTTTGAACCACTATAGTGATTATACTTTGGAACTTATAGAGTATATCACCCTGGTGGTGGACTTTCTCCTCAGACACAATTATTTTTTGTTTGATGGTACTTTTTTTCTGCAGGTATCTGGGGTGTCGATGGGGGCTAAATTCTCCCCCTCCATTGCTAATATTTTTATGGCATGGTGGGAGGGTTGTTTTCTCCTCATCGACACCTCTCCTTTTTTGGATCGACTGCTCTGGTATGGACGTTATATCGATGATACACTGATGGTGTGGTCTGGTGATGTGGCGTCCATACCAGAGTTGGTCACTTATTTTAATTCTTGTGTTTCTTCCATACAGTTTGTTTTTCAGTATGACTGTGCTGAGATTCATTTTTTGGACCTGTGTCTGAGGGGGAATGTCCACACTCGGAAGGTTATTACATCTACCTATCGCAAGGAATTGGCGGGGAATACCACTCTATTTGCCCATTCATGTCATCCACCACACATTATCAGAAATATCCCTAAAGGTGAATTGATTCGTGCCCGTCGCAACTGTTCTGATGATGACATCTATGAGAAAGAAGCATTTAGTGTAAAAAACAGACTTTTGCGTAGGGCGTATTCTCAACATGATATAGACCGGGCAAAGAGAGCAGTTTCTGACATAGATAGACATACTCTGATTTTTCCTGATCCTCAGTGTAAATCAGATGTCTCTGTGTCTGAAAAAAAGTCCACTGAAAAAAAGTCCACATATTTTGTCACACAATATAGCAAGGAGTTCCCTGCGATTTGTAAAATAATAAAGAAATACTTCCATATTCTTAATATTGATGGACAATGGTCTGATATTGTCTCCAATGGTGTCAAATGTGTTGCAAAAAGAGCCCCCACCCTCAGCAATTTGGTTAGCCCCAGCTTTTTCTGTGAAAAAACCGCTACAATACCTACATGGCTACATTATAAAGGCAGTTATAGGTGTGGCCACAAAAAATGTATTTGTTGCAAACACATGGTTACAGATAAAATATTCAGATCGACTGCACATCGCAAACAATATGACATACGATCGTATATCAACTGCAACACTAAACATGTTGTATATCTTATTACCTGTGACGTATGTTCTTTGCAATACGTGGGTTGTACTACTAATCCCCTGAAAAACAGAATCCGCAAGCATATATCTGATGTACCACACCATGAGAACCGCAATATTTCTGCTGCAAGTTTGCACTTTGCGGTTGTCCATGCGGGTGATATCTCTGGATTAAAGGTACAGGGTATTGAAAGGGTCTCTCTACCACCTAGAGGTGGAGATCACAGAAGAAAACTTCTTAACAGAGAGGCCTTTTGGATCTTTCAATTGGGATCCCGGCAACCAGAGGGTCTCAATAAGCGACATGATCTGATCTTACAGTACTGATTGTACTATGTCTGTCTTTCAATACATCAGCATATTGTTTATCTTTTTATATTAGGATCTTTTTATTCTATTTTGCTTGTTTATGTATTTTTCTGTGAGGTTTGTGTGGAACCTCCCTCTGACACCTCCTCTATTCAGGTGTTGCTTGTCTGCCTGATTCTGGAGGGTGTATATCAGGGGCAGCTTCCATCTTATTTTGTGTGTTTGTCATGAAGAAGGACCCAGATATTATGAAGGTCTGAAACGCGTAACAGTTTTTCGCATTTTGTATGTAGTTTTTACCGCTGGAATAAAGTCTTTGAATACGAGTCACCCGAGCTGAGCTGGATTTTTCTTCTTTCTGGTTGTATACTCCCGCATCCAGGTGCGGCATCCGTGCACAGAGGGTGTTCTACAGTTGGTGAGAGCTGCCTTGCTCCTTTCTATATTTGGCTTGGATGAGATGATCGCAAACACTTATAACAGACTTCCTCCACCACAAGCGCCATTCCTCCAGATGAGAGTCCTCCAATTCCGGGATATCCTCTGACCATCTGGCGAAGGATCGCCGAATAGGGGAATCCTGCATCTTTACAATTTCTACATAAAAGGATGAGATTGGTTTATACAGATGTACCCTCCTGGCTACCGATTTCAGAGGGCCACAGTCCAAGATCAGCGACAAGGATTTGAACTGCGTTTCACAAGCATGTCTCAGCTGAAGGTAGCGGTAAAAGCTCGCCCGGGGTAGTAAGAAGTTAGCCCTCAAACTCTCAAAGGAGCGGAAAGTCCCCTAGAGAAATAACTGAGTCAGATACGTAGTCCCTTTCCGGGGCCAAAATTCAAATCTGAGAGATGCAAGAGTTCGGAAAGACATGTATTGTGCCACAGGGGGGTATACGGAGACCAGGTTTCCCCCGTAGGGTCATCAACATGCGTCTCCACAAACCGCACCCATGCCTCAATCACCGTCGCCATGGCTTCTGTATATCTCCTGGCTCCCAGAGCTCCACCCCCCCATATACTAAGTCCGCCTCAAGTACTACCACCGGGTCATTGGCATCCGCCCTGATCTATCAGGACGCATACATCAGACGGGTTGCTACATAGTAAATATACATGTCCGGTAGTTGCAATCCCCCCTGTGAATACAAAGCCTTCAGGGTTTTCCTGGCCAGTCTTGGAGACTGATGGCGCCATAGGAAAAGAGACATAATTTTGTCTAGGGAGTCGAAGTGTGACTAAGGGATCTTTACAGGGGCCGCTCTGTACACATACAACAACTTGGGTAACAAGATCATCTTAATGATATTGATTCTGCCCACAAGGGTTAAGGGAAGGTTTTACCTTAAGTTTTTTTTGTCATTTGTTTTTGTCATTTGTTTTTGAAGGTTTTCCCAAGCCTCCAATTTAAGCGTGACATACTCCATAGTGGGTCGCAGGTTCAACTGACAGAACTGCCTTGGGTCCCTATGGATTCTAATCCCCAAATAAAGGAAACTGTCAAACACCCTCAAGGGAGACACTGGGGAAATAATTATGTCCTCTTCAACATCTATTCTGCAGAGACTGGATTTGGTCCAGTTTACCCGGAGTCCTGAATACCTACCATAGCCATTAGACACTAGCAAGTGATCTGCGTACAGTGACAGTTTCTCCTGCACCCCCGCTACTGTCCCCCCCCTCTATCAGAGAACTGGTATTGATCAGCTGGGTAAGGGGTTCCATTATAAGGGCAAATAACAACGGCGACAGAGGACACCCCTGTCTGGTGCCTCTATACAACCTGAAGGTACGGGAAAGGGATCCATTTACTCGTGCTGTAGGCGCCCGATATAGCAACTGGACCCACTTGACAAAAGATTGAGGAAACTGAAGACAGTGCATCGTCTCCCAAATAAAATGCCACTCTACAGAATCGAAGGCCTTCTCATTATCAAGAGATGCCAGGACCCTCGATCCTGCGTTATCATGTCTGACTTGCAAATTTGTAAATAACCTCCTGAGGTTTATATCGGTTGTCTTTCCCAGCATAAAGCTCGATTGGTCCGGGTCTATAATAGACAAAATTACCATATTCAGGTGCCTAGCCAGAAGATTTTAGCATCCGTATTTAAAAGGGATATCGGTCTATACGACGCACATTGGTCCGGAGGCTTCCCAGCTTTGTGAATCACCACGATAGTGCCTCTTCAAATGAAGCGGAAACTCACCGGATTCAAAAGCATAGATAAAAAGCTGAAGCAGACGTGCGCAGTGAAGGTCATTGTCCAACCTGTACCACTCTACCGGGAAGCCGTCTGTACCAGGTGATCTCCCCACCGCCATACTCTCAATCGCAGCCTTGATCTCCCCTTCCTCAATAGGGCCCTCCAAGTACGTCCTGTCCGCCCTTGCCAGAGGTATTCAAATCGCTTGAATGGGCGGCACAGATTGCAGTCACGGGTGCGCGGTCCGTGGGTGGGTTCCCAGGTAATCAATATAAATGAAGAAGACCGGCACTCCGTAGTCGATTTCAAATGAAGTGGTCTTTATTCGTCACCCATGTATATTATGTGACGCGCGACAATGCGCCTTTGTCAAACATAAGGTGTCAGCGAGATAGATTGAAGGTAGGATCTCATCTCTTCCGGGGACAAACTCGTTTTGGAACTGTACAAGTCAGTATAGAATTGAGCAAACTGTTCACAAATATCCTCCGGACGAAATACCTTCAAGTCATCCCCGCAAGTGATGTGAGGAACTACAGTTTGTGGCGCCGTTCTAGCTAGAAACGCCAGGGCACTCCCGTTTTTGTCACCATCGGAAAACACTATGCACATTTGAAACAGCAGCTTCTTTTGAGTGTATTCTGTCAGGTGTAGACTAAGGCTTCTCTGCGCTACATCCCACACACTGCGGTTTTCCGCGCTAGGGTCATGCGTATAGGCGTATTCTGCCTCCACAACCTCTCTCTCCAGCTTAGTTCTAGTGGCCCCTAACTCTTTCCTATGCGAGGCTATTGCGTGAATCAAGGTGCCGCACAGTACCACTTTAAAAGCCTCCCACTCCACTAAGGGGATGGCCGAGCCCTCATTGTTTTCCCAGTAGTCTTTTACGCCTTTTTGAGCGGCCCACGCCACTGGTAAAACTTCTAAACATTTGCTATTGAGTCTCCGCGGCCTTTCGGCATGAGCTAGTGGCTATCTTAGGGCAACCAGTAAAGCGACGTGGTTAGAAATCCCTCTCGGTAGGTAATCGGCTGTCGTCAGGGAGGGCAACAAATCTTTACTGAGGAACACTAAGTCAATTCAGGAAAGTGTAGCATATAAGGCAGAGTAGCAGGAAAATTGACGTTCCCCTCTATGTAGGTATCTCCATCCTTCTGTTAGGGTAAACCCCTCCACCCATGAACTCAGCGCATCGCTATGTGTACCACTGGGGCAAAGCTGATCCGCATCCCGGTCAAGGACCGCATTAAAATCTCCAAACACAATCAGAGGTGCAACCGGCAACATCGCCACTCGTTTCATAATTTTGTCCAGTATCTCCCTCTGGAAGGGGGGAGGGACATAGACCCCAACTATGATATAATTAATACCTCTGACTGCAGCATGGAGAATAGCAAAACGTCCCAGCATATCCATCTGGACCGAGTAGGATCGGAATGGAAGGGACCTCGCCACCAGAATGGACACACCCCTTGCTCGAGTAGTGTATGTAGCATGGTATGTCGCCCCCACCCAGGGTCTCTTCAGTGCCAGAAGTTTCTGTCCCTGGAGATGTGTCTCCTGTAATATCAACAAGTCCGGGTTACGGGTTTTCAGATAATTAAAGATAAGAGACCTTTTGATTTTGTCATTAAGCCCCCTGACATTCCAGGAGACGAATCGACAGACCGTCATCATGGCGGTAAGGCATCACTGCATCTCAAGAGGGTACTGGACCACCCAAGCCATTCACACACACATTCATCCCTAACACACAATAGCAAAGAATAACCTTCCCAACTAGCCCAAAACCTCAGGCCAACCCCCACCCTGCCCAGATGACCCCAACATATCCGAGCCTAGGTACCCAAACAGTTAAAGTACAATACTAAATAGTAAGATGGGAGAGACCCGTTCTAAACTTTAAAACCCTCGGTGGTAACTAAGCCACACCCAGGGAACCGAACAATCATGTCAAACACAGCTCCTCTCTATAACGCAGCCATCTTTAAGCCAATATCGAGACCCCCAAGCCCACAAGTCTCAATATACTCAGCCCCTATCGGATGCATCTTCTGGAGTGGAGAAGAATTTCACTGAGTCCCCATCTTGCATCCGGAGTCGTGCTGGATACATCATAGCGTAGGCGAGACCTTTCTCTCGCAGCCGGGCTCGCACTGCCGTGAACTGCCTCCGCTGTTTCTGGACCTCAGAAGAAAAGTCCGGGTAGAAGGAGATCCGGGTATTTTCAAAGCGAATGTCCTTCAGTCGGCGGGCCGCCGCCAGCACCATGTCACGATCCCTGTAATTCAGGACTTTAAAGATGAAAGGTCGTGGCGGGGCCCCAGGGAGTAGGGGTCTGGTGGGGATCCTGTGGGCCCGCTCCACTGCGAAATAGACTGATAGGATCAAGCACTTGTTTGTTAAGACACTCCGCAAATTCCTCTGGGGATTGTCCCTCCACTCTTTCAGGTATAATGCGGACGTTGTTTCTTTTGTTATGATTTTCGGCGTCCTCTACTTTCGCCATTAGTGTCTTAACTTGGTTTTGGAGAGTATGGACTGCAGAATCTCAAAGATGTGTCCTGTTCTCTACCCCCCCCCCCCCCCAATCTCCTCTCCACCTCAGTAGTCCTTTCTCATATCTTGTTGATGTCGTGTCTGAGGCGGGTAAGATCAGCCTGGACATGATCAATTTTAACCGTCAACACCGTCTGGCATGTTGTGATGGCTGACATAATTTTAGAGAGATCCACCGCTGAGTGATCAGTGGGAGTATCTTCCCCTTGAGTCTCTGTCTGACTCATATTGTCAATCAACAATTTAGGCGAGATGGTAGGCCCAGAGGTACCCGTCTTGCGGCTCATAAAGCGTTTAATGGTATACGTATGAAGAAGGTAGCAGCACCACAGAAAGCTCAGCTGATGTAAAACGGCAAGGGGCCCAGTTGCACCTGAGCAGGAGGTGCACTACCAAGTGGGCAACCACAGGATGACAGTAGGGGACCCCGACAGTGCAGTTCAGTAGTATCACTCTCACTGAGTATTGTAGTGCGCCAGTTATTTCAATTCCGGCCTGTAGCTAATGCGAGACCCCCCCCCACAAGATCTAAGGAGCAGCAGTCACTTATGGACAGGACAGGCGAATGTGGCACTGTCATGCCTCAAAACTATCTTCTAACTGTTGACTGCTATGCAGGAGAGGGGAGTGAGGCAGTAGGAGTCGCCGCCGAGTAGCAAGGCCCCACTGTGTAGTCAGAAGTGGAGAACTGCGGGCGCGCCAGGTGCCTCAGCTGCAATGGCGCCGGTATGTGGGGACGCACGTGGAATGGACCCAAAGTCCGCAGCACTGTAAGAGGGGAGATTGCACCCCTAAGAAGGCCCCAGGTTGTTCTCTCACCTTTGATTTGGTGCAGGAGAGGGGAGGGAGGTATAAGGATCCGTCGCCGGGGTGCAGGGTCTCACCGCTCATGCAGAGAAGGCAGGCTGCTAGATCGCCAGGCGCAGTGGCTGTAATGGCGGCGGCACTCCAGATCGCACGCAGAGAAGGCCCGCCGTCCGCGGCACTGCAGGTAGGTGACTTGGAGCCGCCTGCGATCTCCTTCGCTGACTCCGATAGCTCCGCTGGGCTGGTTGCAGCCGGGGGCTGTTCTCCCTGCTCACACCCCGCAGGACTAGAAGACCTGGCTCCAGGCAGATCTTATGGTCGTTCCCGCTGCGCTGTGTGGGCCTGCTCGCCGGCCTGCAGACCTGTCCCCAAAGTCCGGAGCGTTGGTAATTTCACCGTAGACGGGTCACCAGGTGTCTCTGGGGGTCGACAGATGGTCCTCACAGGGTCCAAAAATACTGATGGCCAGGATATGTTCAGGATTCCTCAGGAGCTGGAGAAACAAGCATCCTCACACCGTGACAGTCAGGCCACGCCCCCCCCCCCCCGCTGTTATAATGCCCCTAGTAGTTATATTCCTCCCTTTAGTGTCCTCAGAAATTATAATTCTATATACAGTCACCTATAAATAACATCACTCCCTCCCCAGCCTCCTCCAACATGCAATCCCATGTAAACAATATCACCCCTTTAACATTCCATAGCTTCCTCCCACAGCCACCTTCAACATACAGGCCAATGTAAATAACATCACCCCTTAACTTTCAGTCCCATGTAAATAGCATCACTCCACCCCTCTCCAACATGCAGTCCCATGTAAATAACATTCCTCCCTTCAGCTCTAACATACAGTCCCAGTAAAATAACCACAACCCCCAGCATTCCTCTGGCTCTCACACCAAATCCTTCCCTTCACTCACCTCTCCTCATGTAGCAGACCTCGCCACTGCTTCTTCCCCAGGACTTCTCTTCACTGCAGAGCGCCATCCTCTCCTGCACTGGTCACATGATGGTGACATCATCGCAGGTCCTCAACCACTCCCTTCAGCAATAGATGATTTTATAGAGAAAAGTCAGGTAATTCAGGAGCGATTTTTGGAGAAGGGGTATTCGAGGGAGGAGCTAGTTATGTGCAGCAAAGTATAGAGGAGAGTGGGAAAATGGGGAGAATAACATCATCAGGAAATAAAGATTTCCGCTTCACCTTCCTTACCCAGTACAACATAAATGCCGGCTTTATGAAGAATGCTATTAGAAAAAACTGTTTGAAAAATTCCAAACCACCCAGCTATTATATAAGAAAGCCCCAAATCTCCGAAATCATTTGGTGCATAGTTCTTTTCCTATAAAAGAGGGGGACACTAATTAATTACTCTAAGGGTCCATTCACACGTCCGTAGTGTATTGCGGATCTGCAATACACCCGGCCGGCACCTATAGAACCCCTACAGCAATTGCGGACAAGAATAGGACATGTTCTATTTTTTCGGGGCTGCACTCCAGAAATGCAGATGCGGACAGCGTCGTCTACCTATTGGAGTGCCCTTGCGGCCTCCAATATGTGGGTCGGACGAATTCAGGAACATATTAGAAATATTAAAAAGGGGTTGGAGACTCACAGCGTCTCCCTACACTTTAAAAAAGTTCATCAAAATAATCAGCGCGGCTTGTCGTTCCTTGGAATTGAGTTTAGTAAAGCCATATTGGCGTGGAGGAGATCCCATTGTGCAAATTAACCGATGTGAAGTTGAATAGATGTATAAGCTGGACAAGCTGCAACCACAGGGCCTAAATGTGGAGTTTGACCTAAGCCCTGTTTAATACGATGGATTTGCTTTAGAACTTTAGGTTGGTGTAGGTAGGGAAAATAGTGCGCGACTCTATTAGTAAAAGGATCGAGGAGGAAAACACCTTTGTGGATAGAGGAGGTGTAGCCTGGGCTAGGTTAGAACTTACCATGTGAGCCGATCCCCATGGTTGATGACTTAGTAGTAGAGATTTATGAACGGAGAGGGTTTAAGACCGTACTGGCTAGAATACACCATGGGTGGATAATAGTAGGTGTTGCTGTAAATGCAGGTGGATAAAGGAGAGCGGAGATTTATTGTAAAGCTTGGAAAGTTGGATGTATATAATATTTATGATCCCATTTAGAGATTAGTTATGGAAATAAAGGATCTTAATGTTTGCATTTATTTTTATCTGCTTGTTTTAATGATAAATGCGGAATTATATGACAATTAGTAGAGGCGGGGCTTACTTGTGTATTTAAAGACATCCCTAAAGTGGGTGGAGTGTATGCCCCTGACGAAGCTTGGAGCGAAACCCGAGTCGGGCAGGAATACAAGGGTGTTCAAGCTCTTTGTAATGCTTTTTATCTGACTACGTTTGTGAGTACAATAAATTCCTTTTTCACCTGACCCCTGGAGACAGTAGTTCACTATTGGAGCGACTTTTTGATGTTCCACAGAGTTGCCTGTTGAGGAAAAGTCGGATATATGTGGAAATCGATGTTCTTCTATGCTCAGGGTCAAAACGTTGCTTGTTCTGAGGTGGAAATAAAGAATTAAATATTTGATTATGGGAGTGCCTCAATATCTATTGTTTCTGTGTCTGAATTAGAAGTATTACTTCCTGAATACTTGAAGCAGTGCGGGCCAACAAAAACGCACTGCCTTCAGCACTGATCACATGGACTGTGATGTCATCACCGGTCTTTCAGCTCTTGTGAGTTGGACCTCTACATTGATCTTTTATTAAAGACCCTGTAATAATACTTTTAGATTCCTGCCTAGCTAGCAGTTTGTTTTGTAATTTCAGGATGATAAAGATGTGGTGCCTAAAAATCCTTACTTTAAAAAACTTTGCAGCTCCTGCATTAATAAATTGATGAAAGAAGAACAGCCATCTTTATCATCTGAAATTACGAATATTATAAAGGAGGAAGTACACTCCTCAGTGGTCAAATTAATGCCAAATCTGTTCTGCAGTCTCATGTTAGAACTGAAGACCTAGAGCTGATACTGGACTCAGATTCAGAGGATGAATCCACTAGTAACATTAGATCAGAGGGAAAATATATGATAGTGAGGAAGATGAAACTGCTTATTGTTCTGCGGAAGGGAAAAAGTTTTTTCATCCGAGGATTTAGACGTTCTCATTTCTGCTGTCTGTCAGACAATGGATGTGGAAGAAGTCGCTCAACCTTGTTCTATACAGGACTAGATGTTTGGCGGACTAAAAGCAAAAACGCTCTTTCCAGTAAATGAAAATCTAACATCGTCTAGCCTTTAACGCAGAAGATACAAAATTGTGGCTGGATATCCTGAAAATAGATATAGTCATTACAAAAGTAATTAAAAACCTCCTTTAAGGAGGCCATGGATAAAAAAATATTTTTAACCAAAAGGTGTGCTTTTGGTGGGTTTTGAACTAATGGTGGTCTGTGGATGGCACTATTATGGGGGATCTGTGGATGACACACTGTTATGGGGGATCTGTGGATGGTACTATTATGGGGGATCTGTGGATGATGCACTGTTATGGGGGATCTGTGACAGACACTGTTATGGGGGATCTTGGGATGGCAGTGTTATGGAGGGATCTTGGGATGGCAGTGTTATGGGGATCTTGGGATGGCAGTGTTATGGGGATCTGTGGATGACACTGTTATGGGGACCTGTGGATAGCACTGTTATGGGGACCTGTGGATGGCACTGTTATGGGGACCTGTGGATGGCACTGTTATGGGGACCTGTGGATGGCACTGTTATGGGGACCTGTGGATGGCACATCCCATTACGGTACCATTCACAGACCCCCCACCCCTTAACAGTGCCATCCACAGATGTGCCCAATAAAAATGTCATCCACAGATCCCCCCCTGCTGCTCCAGTGCTGCACCATAATATTTGAGATTTGCGGTTCGGAAGGATTCATCCATTCAACATTTCCAGTTCCAGTGTCTACCCTTCGGCCTATATTCAGCACCAAGAATCTTTTCAAAAATAGTAGCAGAAGTCGTGTCCCGGTTGAGAAAAGACGAGGGTATAATAATTATACCTTATCTGGATGACTTCCTATTAACCGCTCCATCTGCCACCATTCTTATAAAACAGCTGGAATCAACCTTGACGAGTCTCTCCCGCTTGGGATGGATCATAAAATCGAACCTTATTCCAGAAACAAGGAAGATTTTCTTAGGCACCCTATTGGACTCGGAAAACAATGTTTATTCCTGCCGGTAGAGAAACAGGCATAGATGCCCCAGGAGATTTCCTTATTCCAAAGGAAAGAAGTCTGGTCTATAAGAACAGCCATGAAAATCCTGGTGTTAATGACGTCCTGCATCACTACAGTCCCCTGGACTCAATTCCATTCAAGACCTTTGCAGAAAACAGTTCTGACTTGTTGAAACCGAGATCTAAATTCTTTGGATCAGAAGAGCCGCATTCCAAAGTCGGTAAGAGGGAGTCTTTCATGATAGATTCAGAGAACTTCTTATTGGGAATTCCATGGACTTTAGAACCTCAAATTCTAGTAACAATGGATGCCAGCAGGTCGGGCTGGGGAGCCCAGGTGCAAGACATATACTTTCCCTGGGGTCATAATCTCTCACAGGTCCTCAAACTTCAGGGAGTTGAGAGCAGTCTTGGAAACTTTCCTAAAAGGGCAGAATCTTCTAAAAAGCCTACATGTACGGGTTCTCTCAGACAACATTGCAACAGTATCATTCCTGAAACATCAAGGGGGGTCAAGATTTGAGGAACCTTTTTTTCTTCCCCCAGAAGACGACCTATTGTCTTAGGGGCCTCTTTGGCATCCACAAGTGCACAGGTTGAAGCTGGCAGCATGGATTCTGAAGAGCAGATACTAAGAGCCAGGGGCCTGTCAGAAAGAGTTATAACAACCGTGCTACAAGTCACAAGAGGGTTACTTCTGCCATCTATGGTAATATTTGAAAGAAATTCCGTTCCTGGTTTGTTTCTCTTCACAAGGAGTCAGTTTCCTCTTCTATTTAGAACATTCTAGAATTTCTGCAGGAAGGTTTTGACATGGGTCTTAAAAAGTTCAGATTTCGACTTTGAGTTGGTTTCTTGACTTCCCTTTAGCAGAGCACAATTGGTTAAAAACATTTTCTTGTGCTACCTCCAAAATCCAGCCTCTGGTAAGTAAGTCAGTCCCTCCTTGGGACTTGTCTCTAGTGTTGGAGCACCTATGTAATCCTTCTTTTCCTTTAGAAAACAGTGAAATAAAAATTCTCTCTTTCAAAAGAGTATTTCTAGTGGCCATAACATTGGCAAGGAGAGTAGGAGAGATACAGGCTTTTTCTTCAAGAGAACCATACATATGAGGATTCTGGATGACAGAGTAATCCTAAAATTGGACCCAGCCTTTATCCAAAAGTCGTTTTTGTACAGATCCGAAGAATGTGAAATAACAACGTTTTCATACTCTAGATGTTCGTTGTTCAGTAATACAATATTTAGAAGTCACTCGCCCCTTTAGGAAAGATTCAGCTTTATTTGTACAATTCGCAGGGAAGAATAAGGGAAACCAAGCTTCAAAATCCAATATTGCCAGATGGATTAAATCAACAATCCAGCAAGCGTATACTTCCCAGAATAAAGACTGCCTATTCAAAGTCACAGCCCATTCTACTCAAGCAGTGGCTGCTTCTTGGGCGGAAAGAGCTAATGCCTCACTGGAACAAATCTGAAGAGCATCTACCTGGTCTGGTTTTCAAACCTTCTACAGACTAGACCCATAGAGAACCAGCCTTTGGACGTAAACCGCCAAATAGTTTTCCAGGAGTCTGACATGACAGCACCCTACTTATCCTTCCTTAATTATATATGGTTTATTACTTGGGAATTTGTGTAGATATATGTAGATTAGGGTTGTTTCGGGTATTGAACTTTCGATACCCATTCGATACTTTTCTCTGGTAGCGAGCTCAATACCAGGATTGGTTTTTATAGATACTGGGCTGCGCTACTGCACAGCCCAGTATCAGAGTACGTGGCTGCTCTACTCTCAGCGCGCCATGTTCTCCTCGGCAGCACGAGGAGAAGGAGGCAGTCTCTCCCTCCCCTGTGCTGCTTCCACCAATAGAGGGAGAGGGGCGGAAGAGGGACGGGCGCACTGGCCACCAATGACAAGTAACTATTCATATACAAATGCAGGCAGAAGAAACACTGCCGGCACCTGCCTGTGACAGAGCGCTGCAATCAGAGGCAATTAACCCCTCAGGTGCCGCACCTGAGGGGTTAACTGCCGCAGATAGCAACGCTCTGTCACAGGCAGGTGCCGGCAGTGTGTCTCTTCTGCCTGTATTTATATATGAAACGTTACTAGTCATTAGGGCCAGTGCTCCCCTCCCAGTATTAAAACATTGGTGGCCAGTGTGCCCCCTGTCCCCAGTATTAAAAGACATTATTGGTGGCCAGTGCGCCATCCCCCATCCCCCCTTCTTCCTCCCCACCTTCAGTATTAATATCATTGGTGGCAGTGGCCACAGGTTCCCCCACCTCCTCTCTTCTGATCGGAGCCCCAGCAGTGTAACCATGGCTACCAGGACGCTACTGAAGTCCTGGCTGTCATGATCAGCTCCCTGCTGCTGTGTGCACAAAGCACAGGGCAGCAGGGAGAGTGTGACATTCTATTCACCCTGATAGAGCTGTATCAGGGGGAATAGGATAAAAATGATCCCATGTTCTAGCCCCTAAGTTAATAAATAAGCTGTAAAAAAAAAAAAAAAAAAAAGTACACCGAAATATTAAGTATAAATTTACACCATTTCCCAATTTTACATATAAAATATATAAACAGTAAATAAAAAAAAAATTCATACCGCCGCGTCTCAAAAGTCTATTAAAAAATCCTCTTTTATGCAGTGAACGCCATAAAAGAAAAGAAAAAGAAAAGAAAAAATGCATAATTCGCCATTTTCTTTTAGTCACCTTGTCCCCCCAAAAAATAATAAAAAATAATTTTTTTTGCGTGGTATTGAATGGTATTGAGTATCGCAATACTTTTTTATGGTATCGATACCGAATCAAAATTTTGGTATCGAAACAACTCTAATGTAGATACCGTATTTTTCGCCCTATAAGACACACCGGCCCATAAGACGCACCTAGATTTTTGGGGAGGAAAATATGAAAAAAAAATTTTTTAACTAAAAGGTGTGCTTTTGGTGGGTTTTGAACTAATGCTGCTCTGTGGATGACACTGTTATGGGGGATCTGTGTTTGATGCACTGTTATGGCTGGATCTGTGGATGACACTTATGGGGGATCTGTGAAGGACACTGTTATGGGGGATCTGACACTGTTATGGGGGATCTGGGGATCGCAGTGTTATGGGGGGGTCTGTGGATGGCACTGTTATGGGGGGGGATCTGTGAAGGACACTGTTATGGGGGGATCTGTGAAGGACGCTGTTATGGGGGGATCTGTGGTGGACACTGTTATGGGGGATCTGTGAAGGACACACTTTTATGGGGGATCTGTGGATGACACACTGTTATGGGGGATCTGTGGATGACACACTGTTATGGGGGATCTGTGAATGACACACTGTTATGGGGGATCTGTGAATGACACACTGTTATGGGGGATCTGTGGATGACACACTGTTATGGGGGATCTGTGGATGACGCACTGTTATGGGGGATCTGTGAATGACACAGTGTTATGGAGGATCTGTGGATGACGCACTGTTATGGGGGATCTGTGGATGACACACTGTTATGGGGGATCTGTGGATGACACACTGTTATGGGGGATCTGTGGATGACACACTGTTATGGGGGATCTGTGGATGACACACTGTTATGGGGATCTGTGGATGACACAGTGTTATGGAGGATCTGTGGATGACACACTGTTATGGGGGATCTGTGGATGACACACTGTTATGGAGGATCTGTGGATGACACTGTTATGGGGATCTCTGGATGACACTGTTATGGGGGATCTGTGGATGACACACTGTTATGGGGGATCTGTGGATGACACACTGTTATGGGGGATCTGTGGATGACACACTGTTATGGGGGATCTGTCGATGACACATTGTTATGGAGGATCTGTGGATGACACACTGTTATGGGGGATCTGTGGAGGACACAATGTTATGGAGGATCTGTAGATGACACTGTTATGGGGGATCTGTGGATGGCATCCACAGATCCCCCATCCTATAACAGTGCCATCCACAGACCCCCCACCCCTTAATAGTGCCATCCACAGATGTCCCCCAAAAATGTCATCCACAGATCCCCTCGCCACTCCAGTGCTGCACTATAGAAATATAAAATGTCTCATACAAATCAAGTTCATTAAAGCTGCCCCCTCACTTGTATATCTACTCACAACAGCTTTTTGTAGAATGCAGGCCGGGCAGGAGGCAGCATGACTCACTGACGTCACGTGCCTGCGCCGCCTGCTTCATTCATAAAGTAGATGGCGCGGGCACGGACGTGACATCAATAAGTTACGCTCCCGCTCACACGCCCGCCCGCCAGACCTGCGTTCTACAAAAAGCTGTTGTGAGGTGATTTACAAGTGAGGGGGCAGCTTTAATGAACTTGATTTGAATGAGACATTTTATATTCCTATAGTGCAGCACTGGAACGGCGGGGCCGGAGTACAGTGAACGCACCGGCCCCGCCGCAATTGCCGGCCCCCAGCTCCTCCTCCCAGTCCCTCCTCACTCATACATCGCAGCCTGCGATGTTGGAGCATCGCAGACTGCAATGTAAAATGTCAGCATTCGCCCCATAAGACTCAGGGCATTTTTCCCCATTTTTTTGGGGGAGTGCGTCTTATGGGGCGAAAAATACGGTATATGTTGCTTGACCGGTGTGATGATTTAAAAACACTGGTGTTGGAGGGAAGGAAGGAGCTTTCAACCTCTCTGTGCTTCCTGTCCCTTTAGAGGTACAGTTGTGTTCAAAATTATTCAACCCCCAATGCTGTAAAGGGTTTTAGGGAATTTAGTGTACATTTGTAATTGTGTTCAGAATGAAATCTTACAAGGACTTTTTAAAGAACCAAATGCAACTAAAATGACATCAATTGTTTTTGTAATACAGTATTAAATGTTTTTTTGTGATTTCTTCATTGACACAATTATTCAATCCCTTAAAGACGACTCACTCTTAAGAACAGAGGTTCATTCCAGTGTTTTCGATCAGGTATTGAAAACCCTGTGGATGTCAAGGAGCAGCAATCAAGCAGAATAAGCACCAATTAGGCAGATGTAAAATGATTGTGATCCTCGGCTCCTTCTAGACATTTACTGGTGTGTGTACAGACATGGTGAAGTCAAGAGAATGGTCCAGGAAGACAAGAGAAGAGGTGATTTCTCTTCACAGGAAGGGCAATGGCTATAAGAAGATTGCAAAGATGTTAAACATACCAAGAGACACCATAGGAAGCATCATTCGCAAATTCAAGGCAAAGGGCACTGTTAAAACGCTACCTGGTCGTGGCAGAAAGAAGACGCTGACTTTGACTGCTGTGCGCTACCTGAAGCGCAAAGTGGAGAAAAGTCCCCGTGTGACTGCTGAGGAACTAAAAAAGATTTGTCAGATGCGGGTACTGAAGTTTCAGCTCAGACAATAAGGCGCACACTGCGTAATGAAGGCCTCCATGCCAGAACTCCCAGGCGCACTCCCTTGCTGTCTCCAAAGAATAAGAAGAGTCGACTGCAGTATGCCAAAAGTCATGTGGACAAACCACAAAAGTTTTGGGATAGTGTTCTGTGGACTGATGAAACAAAATTAGAACTGTTTGGGCCCATGGATCAACGCTATGTTTGGAGGAGGAAGAACAAGGCCTATGAAGAAAAGAACACCTTGCCTACTGTGAAGCATGGCGGGGGTCAATCATGCTTTGGGGCTGTTTTGCTTCTACAGGTACAGGGAAGCTTCAGCGTGTGCAAGGTACCATGAATTCTCTTCAGTACCAGGAGATATTGGATGAAAATGTGATGCAGTCCGTCACAAACCTGAGGCTTGGGAGACGTTGGACCTTTCAACAGGACAATGATCCCAAGCATACCTCCAAGTCCACTAGAGCATGGTTGCAGATTAAAGGCTGGAACATTTTGAAGTGGCCATCGCAGTCACCAGACTTAAATCTGATTGAGAACCTCTGGTGGGACTTAAAGAAAGCAGTTGCAGCGCGCAAGCCTAAGAATGTGACTGAACTGGAGGCTTTTGCCCATGAAGAATGGGCGAAGAAACCCGTAGATCGCTGCAAGACACTTGTGCCAAGCTATGCTTCACGTTTAAAAGCTGTTATAACTGGAAAAGGATGTTGTACTAAGTACTAAGATTGAATGTCACTTGGGGGTTGATTAAAACTGATAATGATGTGAGCACAGAAAAGACATTTGTGGTTATTTCATTATAAATGTTATGTTATATTTGTCTGACTTACAAGGGCCTCTTTCATTTAATTGTAAACAAGATGACTGAAATGATCAAAATCAATGTCAAACTGGCCAAAACACTCAATTTCAGTGGGGGTTGAATAATTTTGAACACAACTGTATATATGGACATCCTCCATGTGTACTGTCATGTCGGACTACTGGAAAACTATTTACTGGTAAGTCTAAATTCTACTTTATGTATCATCAACATATTCCGCAGTGTTTTACAATTACCTGGATAACACAGGACCTGTAGAATCCCCACTGCTCCAGCACTGAGGCTTCTGTGGTCTCCTTCAGTCTGTTTACATCACTGCAGCGACAACATTGTTTGGAGCTCCGATGGCGGTATGTATATCACCTGACCATTAAAGCCTATGATGGTCTAAAGCGGTCACGGCTCTAGGGTCATGTAAAAGTGTGACATACCATGAAACTGCCTTGACCTCACACAGGTTGTTTCCTCTTATTATCTCCAGTAATTACATTGTACGTGGTATTTTCTGATTAAATCTTTTCATATTCTCTCCATTTAGGTTCCTACAATATAGGATCCGCTCATTGGAGATCTTCTATATAAGACCCTTCTCCTGATTGACCTATCAATGATGGCTAGGGACAGGGACAAGATGGCGGATAGTATAATAAATCTCACCCTAGAGATCCTCCTCCAGCTTACTGGAGAGGTGAGAGATTCACATTACATCATCTTATCTACGTTAGCACTCTTTCACACTTGCGTTTTGTTTTCCGGCATAGAGTTCCGTCGTCGGGGTTTATGCCGGAAAAATCCTGATCAGGATTATCCCAATGCATTCTGAATGGAGAGAAATCCGTTCAGGATGCATCAGGATGTCTTCAGTTCAGGGCCGGAACGTTTTTTGGCCGGAGAAAATACCGCAGCATGCTGCACTTTTTGCTCCGGCCAAAAATTCTGAACACTTGCCGCAAGGCCGGATCCGGAATGAATGCCCATTGGAAGGCATTAATCCGATCCGCCTTAAGCTAAACGTCGCTTCGGCGCATCGCCGGATCCGACGCTTAGCTTTTCTCACGAGTTACTATGGCAACCAGGACACTAAAGTCCTGGTTGCCATGGTAGTGTAGTGGGGAGCGGGGAGCAGTATACTACCGCCTCGTGCGGCTCCGGGCACTCCAGAGTGACGTCAGGGCGCCCCACGCGCATGGATCACGTAATCGCATGGATCACGCCATTCATGCGCACGGGGCGCTCTGATATCATTCTGGAGCGCCCTGGGAGCCGCACGGACTGTAAGTATACTGCTCCCCGCTCCCCACTATTACTATGGCAACCAGGACTTTAATAGCGTCCTGGCTGCCATTGTAACCTCAAGCATTTCAAGACTGATCAGGATCCTAATCAGTCTTCTAATGCTTAGGAGACTTAGCGCTCTGGACGGATCCGGCGGGATGAAAGTGCCTGCCGGATCCTCAGAACGCAAGTGTGAAAAAGGCCTTACTAACAGATGGATATGACTGGAGAGGTGAGGGACTCTGGAGATGTATTGAGTGATATTTATTACTGTGTCTCTCCATAACCAGGACTACACAGTAGTGAAGAAGACCTCTAGTGAGCGCTGTCAGGACCATGTATGTGAAGGATGGGGAAGAACCCTGAGCCCAATCATGGAGCCTCCACCTCACCCCCTGATACATGAGGAAATCAATAGAGAGAAGATCCTAGAGCTCACCAACAAGATGATTGAGCTTCTGACTGGAGAGGTGACACTGCTGGGAATGCTGGGACATTATACAGGAACGCTATGGAGGGATCTGGGTGATGACTGTATCATTGTGTTGTCAGGTTCCTATAAGGTGTCAAGATGTCACAGTCTATTTCTCCATGGAGGAGTGGGAGTATTTAGAAGGACACAAAGATCTGTACAAGGATCGCCATGATGGAGGATCACCGGCCCCTCACACCACCAGGTAATAGACATGACTAAATACACACGTCCTCTCATTATCTGGATGTAAGGGATGAATTCAGTCAAAGGATGTGTTTCCTACAGTTAAGGAAGAGAGAAGAACACCGGAGAGATTTCCCAGTCCTCTTCTTCTACAGGATGGGTCAGAAGAACATCACAATGTCCCACAGGATGATCAGGTAGATGGAGATAAGGTCTCATGAAATGTCCCCTAAGATCTGTAGAAGGCTGTGAAGATCTTGTGTTCAGTCTTGTTTTATCCACCAGTATTATATGTTTTATCCTTGTATAATGAGAAAGGTGGAGATGGCAGGATTACAGCTGACCATAGACATTACACGTTGTCTGGATCTTCTCACTATTTTCTGCCTGTACAGACTTTTAAGATGTCCTTCTCTGTGAACTGCTGCAGATCTTTTGTGGTTGCACAAGAGTGGCCCAACAGTTTGCCCTCTAGTTAAGCCACTGTGTCCTTATACTATAGACAGTGATAAGCAGGGTGTTCTTGTGGTGAAAGATATTCAGTTCTCACCTCTCCTGTGTGCTCTCCTGTCCTTATACTATATACAGTGATAAGCAGGGGTTCTATTGGTGATAGATAATCAGTGCTCACCTCTCCTGTATTCTCCCCTGTCCTTATACTATATACAGTGATAAGCAGGGTGTTCTTGTGGTGATAGATATTCAGTTCTCACCTCTCCTGTGTTCTCTCCTTATACTATAGACAGTGATAAGCAGGGTGTTCTAGTGATGATAGATATTCAGTTCTCACCTCTCCTGTGTTCTCTCCTGTCCTTATACTATAGACAGTGATAAGCAGAGTGTTCTAGTGGTGATCGATAATCAGTTCTCACCTCTCCTGTGTTCTCTCCTGTCCTTATACTATAGAAAGTGATAAGCAGGGTGTTCTAGTGGTGACAGATAATCAGTTCTCACCTCTCCTGTGTTCTGTCCTGTCCTTATACTATAGACGGTGATAAGCAGGATGTTCTAGTGGTGATAGATAATCAGTTCTCACCTCTCCTGTGTTCTCCGCTGTCCTTATACTATAGACGGTGATAAGCAGGATGTTCTAGTGGTGATAGATAATCAGTTCTCACCTCTCCTGTGTTCTCTCCTGTCCTTATACTATAGACAGTGATAAGCAGGGTGTTCTAGTGGTGATGGATAATCAGTTCTCGCCTCTCCTGTGTTCTCCCTGCCCTTATACTATAAACATAAGCAGGGTGTTCTAGTGGTGATAGATAATCAGTTCTCATCTCTCCTGTGTTCTCTCCTGTCCTTATACTATAGACAGTGATAAGCAGGGTGTTCTAGTGGTGATAGATAATCAGTTCTCACCTTTCCTGTGTTCTCCCCTGCCCTTATACTATAAACATAAGCAGGGTGTTCTAGTGATGATAGATAATCAGTTATCATCTCTCCTGTGTTCTCTCCTGTCCTTATACTATAGACAGTGATGAGCAGGGTGTTCTAGTGATGATAGATGATCAGTTCTCACCTCTCATATGTTCTCTCCTGTTCTTATACTATAGACAGTAATATGCAGGGTGTTCTAGTGGTAATAGATAATCAGTTCTCACCTCTCCTGTCCTTATACTATAGACAGTGATAAGCAGGGTGTTCTAGTGGTGATAGATAATCAGTTCTCACCTCTCCTGTGTTCTCTCCTCTCCTTATACTATAATCAGTGATAAGCAGGGTGTTCTAGTGGTGATAGATAATCAGTTCTCACCTTTACTGTGTTCTCCCTTGTCCTTATACTATATACAGTGATAATCAGGGTGTTCTAGTGATGATAGATAATCAGTTCTCACCTCTCCTGTGTCCTCCCCAGTCCTTATACTATAGACAGTGATAAGCAGGTTGATCTAGTGGTGATAGATAATCAGTTCTCACCTCTCCTGTGTTCTCTCCTGTCCTTACACTATAGACAGTGATAAGCAGGGTGTTTTAGTGGTGATAGATAATCAGTTCTCACCTCTCCTGTGTTCTCTCTCCTGTCCTTACACTATAGACAGTGATAAGCAGGGTGTTTTAGTGGTGATAGATAATCAGTTCTCACCTCCCTGTGTTCTCCCCCTGTCCCTTATACTCATACACAGTGATAATCAGGGTGTTCTAGTGGTGATAGATAATCAGTTCTCACCTCTCCTGTGTTCTCTGCTGTCCTTATACTATAGACAGTGATAAGCAGGGTGTTCTAGAGGTGATAAATAATCAGTTCTCACCTCTCCTGTCCCTTACACTATAGACAGTGATAAGCAGGGTGTTCTAGTGGTGATAGATAATCAGTTCTCACCTCTCCTGTGTTCTCCCCTGTCCTTATACTATAGACAGTGATAAGCAGGGTGTTCTAGTGGTGATAGATAATCAGTTCTCATCTCTCCTGTGTTCTCCCCTGTCCTTATACTATAGACAGTGATAAGCAGGGTGTTCTAGTGGTGATAGATAATCAGTTCCCACCTCTCCTGTGTTCTCTCCCTGTCCTTATACTATAGACATTGGTAAGCAGGGTGTTCTAGGGTGATAGATAACCACTCATAGACATTGGCAGGGTGTTCTAGGGTGATAGATAATCAGTTCTCACCTCTCCTATGTTCTCCCTGTCCTTATACTATAGACAGTGATAAGCAGGGTGTTCTAGTGGTGATAGATAATCAGTTCACACCTCTCCTGTGTTCTCCCTTGTCCTTATACTATATACAGTGATAATCAGGGTGTTCTAGTGATGATAGATAATCAGTTCTCACCTCTCCTGTGTCCTCCCCAGTCCTTATACTATAGACAGTGATAAGCAGGTTGATCTAGCGGTGATAGATAATCAGTTCTCACCTCTCCTGTGTTCTCTCCTGTCCTTACACTATAGACAGTGATAAGCAGGGTGTTTTAGTGGTGATAGATAATCACTTCTCACCTCTCCTGTGTTTTCTCCTGTCCTTACACTATAGACAGTGATAAGCAGGGTGTTTTATTGGTGATAGATAATCAGTTCTCACCTCCCTGTGTTCTCCCCCTGTCCCTTATACTATACACAGTGATAATCAGGGTGTTCTAGTGGTGAAAGATAATCAGTTCTCCCCTCTCCTGTGTTCTCTGCTGTCCTTATACTATAGACAATCATAAGCAGGGTGTTCTAGGGGTGATAGATAATCAGCTCTCACCTCTCCTATGTTCTCCCCTGTCCTTATACTATAGACAGTGATAAGCAGGGTGTTCTAGTGGTGATAGATAATCAGTTCCCACCTCTCCTGTGTTCTCCCTTGTCCTTATACTATATACAGTGATAATCAGGGTGTTCCAGTGATGATAGATAATCAGTTCTCACCTCTCCTGTGTCCTCCCCAGTCCTTATACTATAGACAGTGATAAGCAGTTTGATCTAGTGGTGATAGATAATCAGTTCTCACCTCTCCTGTGTTCTCTCCTGTCCTTACACTATAGACAGTGATAAGCAGGGTGTTTTAGTGGTGATAGATAATCACTTCTCACCTCTCCTGTGTTCTCTCCTGTCCTTACACTATAGACAGTGATAAGCAGGGTGTTTTAGTGGTGATAGATAATCAGTTCTCACCTCCCCTGTGTTCTCCCCTGTCCCTTATACTATACACAGTGATAATCAGGGTGTTCTAGTGGTGATAGATAATCAGTTCTCACCTCTCCTGTGTTCTCTGCTGTCCTTATACTATAGACAGTGATAAGCAGGGTGTTCTAGAGGTGATAAATAATCAGTTCTCACCTCTCCTGTCCCTTACACTATAGACAGTGATAAGCAGGGTGTTCTAGTGGTGATAGATAATCAGTTCTCACCTCTCCTGTGTTCTCCCCTGTCCTTATACTATAGACAGTGATAAGCAGGGTGTTCTAGTGGTGATAGATAATCAGTTCTCATCTCTCCTGTGTTCTCCCCTGTCCTTATACTATAGACAGTGATAAGCAGGGTGTTCTAGTGGTGATAGATAATCAGTTCCCACCTCTCCTGTGTTCTCTCCTGTCCTTATACTATAGACATTGGTAAGCAGGGTGTTCTATGGGTGATAGATAATCAGTTCTCACCTCTCCTATGTTCTCCCCTGTCCTTATACTATAGACAGTGATAAGCAGGGTGTTCTAGTGGTGATAGATAATCAGTTCCCACCTCTCCTGTGTTCTCCCTTGTCCTTATACTATATACAGTGATAATCAGGGTGTTCTAGTGATGATAGATAATCAGTTCTCACCTCTCCTGTGTCCTCCCCAGTCCTTATACTATAGACAGTGATAAGCAGGTTGATCTAGTGGTGATAGATAATCAGTTCTCACCTCTCCTGTGTTCTCTCCTGTCCTTACACTATAGACAGTGATAAGCAGGGTGTTTTAGTGGTGATAGATAATCACTTCTCACCTCTCCTGTGTTCTCTCCTGTCCTTACACTATAGACAGTGATAAGCAGGGTGTTTTAGTGGTGATAGATAATCAGTTCTCACCTCCCTGTGTTCTCCCCTGTCCCTTATACTATACACAGTGATAATCAGGGTGTTCTAGTGGTGATAGATAATCAGTTCTCACCTCTCCTGTGTTCTCTGCTGTCCTTATACTATAGACAGTGATAAGCAGGGTGTTCTAGAGGTGATAAATAATCAGTTCTCACCTCTCCTGTCCCTTACACTATAGACAGTGATAAGCAGGGTGTTCTAGTGGTGATAGATAATCAGTTCTCACCTCTCCTGTGTTCTCCCCTGTCCTTATACTATAGACAGTGATAAGCAGGGTGTTCTAGTGGTGATAGATAATCAGTTCTCATCTCTCCTGTGTTCTCCCCTGTCCTTATACTATAGACAGTGATAAGCAGGGTGTTCTAGTGGTGATAGATAATCAGTTCCCACCTCTCCTGTGTTCTCTCCTGTCCTTATACTATAGACATTGGTAAGCAGGGTGTTCTAGGGGTGATAGATAATCAGTTCTCACCTCTCCTATGTTCTCCCCTGTCCTTATACTATAGACAGTGATAAGCAGGGTGTTCTAGTGGTGATAGATAATCAGTTCCCACCTCTCCTGTGTTCTCTCCTGTCCTTATACTATAGACATTGGTAAGCAGGGTGTTCTAGGGGTGATAGATAATCAGTTCTCACCTCTCCTATGTTCTCCCCTGTCCTTATACTATAGACAGTGATAAGCAGGGTGTTCTAGTGGTGATAGATAATCAGTTCCCACCTCTCCTGTGTTCTCTCCTGTCCTTATACTATAGACATTGGTAAGCAGGGTGTTCTAGGGGTGATAGATAATCAGTTCTCACCTCTCCTGTGTTCTCTCCTGTCCTTATACTATATACAGTGATTAGCAGGGTGTTCTAGTGGTGATATATAATCAGTTCTCACCTCTCCTGTGTTCTCCCCTGTCCCTTATACTAGGTACAGTATCTTCATGCCTGCAATCTTACAAAACTTCTAGATAGAACAGGAAGTCAGCATTAAAGGGTTTGTTCCGGAATAAGTAACTTTTACATGTGCCCGCAGCCTCTACTATGGAAAGAGTCATTCGTACCTGCTACCCTCAGCTCCGGTTATGTGTGCCGGCTCCTGTGTGTCCATCTTCCAGTAAATGTTGTTTGCTTCCTCGCTGGCACAGGCATGGTCACCTGCTTTACTGCAGCCAATGACTGGCTTTAGTGGGGATGTGTCTCTTGTGGACATGTTACCCCTGAATCCAGTCATTGGCTGCAGCAGAGCAGATGATTATGTCCATTCCTAGGAGGTAAATAAGCCACAGACCGAAAGGACTTTGTCTTACCGGCTTCACAGCCCTGGGGCGGCCAGCAAGGGGAACAGGGGCACCAACAATGTAATGTTATATACACACAATGTAATGTTATATCTACACAATGTAATGTTATATCTACACAATGTAATGTTATATACACACAATGTAATGTTATATACACAATGTAATGTTATATACACAGTGTAATGTTATATACACACAATATAATGTTATATACACACAATGTAATGTTATATACACACAATGTAATGTTATATACACACAATGTAATGTTATATACACAATGTAATGTTATATATATATACACAATGTAATGTTATATACACACAGTGTAATGTTATATACACACAATGTAATGTTATATATACACACAATGTAATGTTATATATACACACAATGTAATGTTATATATACACACAATGTAATGTTATATACACAATGTAATGTTATATACACAATGTAATGTTATATACACACAATGTAATGTTATATACACACAATGTAATGTTATATACACACAATGTAATGTTATATACACAGTGTAATGTTATATATACAATGTAATGTTATAGATACACAATGTTATGTTATATACACAATGTAATGTTATATACACACAATGTAATGTTATATACACACAATGTAATGTTATATACACAATGTAATGTTATATACACACAATGTAATGTTATATATACACACAATGTAATGTTATATATACACACAATGTAATGTTATATACACAGTGTAATGTTATATACACACAATGTAATGTTATATACACACAATATAATGTTATACACACAATGTAATGTTATATACACACAATGTAATGTTATATATACACAGTGTAATGTTATATACACACAATGTAATGTTATATACACAATGTAATGTTAGGATGGAATATAAGGGCTACTCTCCCTGCATTGCAAACTAGTTGGAATAATGAAGCAATCAGATTGGATTTATACAGGAGACCTGCAGATATTGGGGTCAGATAACTCCTGCTGTCCGGTCATTTTTGGTCGTCTTTTCAGGTCATATAAAACCTTACACACGACTTCTCCACCCGTCTGACGACTTTTACAATATTTCTTTCACAGCTTGTGAATCCGGGTGAAGATCGGGACAATATTAATCCTACAGAGACAGATGTGAGGGGCGATGAGCAGAGTACAGAGGACATTCCTACAGATAACCGCCCAGGTGAGTAGTGACCACTAAGTAAAGCAGAGAAGACCCACAGATTCTACTTCTTCACTGGATTTTACAATTTTATGTTACATTTTTAGGTTCTCTTTTCTGTCAGTTTATTCAGCGTTATATTCACCGATTCAGCTAAAATTCAAATTAAATATGGATGGAAATGTGACAAAGTTATCGGTGATATACAGTATGTATATGATACATATAGTCCATCCTCAGGAGAGGTCATTAATATCAGATCGGCGGCGGATTCAATTCCCAGCAGCCTTGTCGGTCAGATGTATGGAGAAGACACAGTGCTCTGCGCTCTTAGGCCTCTTCCTGGCCATGCAATGTGACGTTCATCGGTCATACGGCCTAGGCACAGATTAGTCCCATTTGAGTGAATGGGTCTGAGCTGCAATGCCAAGCAAAGCTACTATTCAGCAGACGGCACTGTGCTTGGTAAGCTGTTTGGAGGCTTTGTATTACCTGGAGCTCCGGTGAGCACTGAGGCTTCCTCAGACAGCTGATTGGTGGGGGTGCAGGGACCGGACCTCTGCTGACCTTATATTGATGACCTATGCTAAGGAAAATCTTGGAGAACCCCTTTAATGATCTGCAAATGATAAAAACAGAAACAAAATATGCAAAACATCTCGCTTTATTCAGTATCGAGTATGAGAGCCACGTGCATAAATACATTCACTTACACGGCTTGGCATCCTACCAATGAGGTCACTAATGATTGTCTGAGGAATGTTCTGCCAGGCTGAATGCATTTGGGCAAGCAAATCATCAAGATCTGTTGCTGGTACCTACAGTATCTCACAAAAGTCAGTCCACCCTCACATTTTTGTAAATATTTTATTATATCTTTTCATGGGACAACCCTGAAGATCTGACACTTTGATACAATGTAAAGTAGTCGGTGTACAGCTTGTATAACGGTGTAAATTTGGTGTGTCCTCAAAATAACTCAACACACAGCCACTAATATCTAAACCGCTGGCAACAAATACACTGCTAAGTGAAAATTTAAAATTGTGCCCAAAGTGTCAATATTTTGTGTGGCCACCATTATTTTCCTGCACTGCCTTTAACTCTCTGAGGAAGAAGAGATGTCCGTTTGGTTACGGTCAGATGTTTGGACAACTTGGGGCACACGTTCACACCAATCTTACATGTACATATATATGCACATATGTGGACACATATACATATACATACACGTGTGTCCACATGTACACACATACTGCACAATGGAGAATATAGTGTCTATTTTATTATTTATAGTATGTTCCTTATTTCTGTTTATCCCCTTTGTTTTCTTCGATCCTCTTCCTGTATTATTGTTAGTGTTGCGATCCCTTTTCATTCTTATTTCTATTATTGTTATTATATATACATAATGTGGAGCAAAATTTCTATTCTAGTATGTTGCTTCTTATTTTTCTTTATTTTTTTTTCTTACTAGAACATACTAGAATATAAATTTTGCTCCACATTATGTATATATAAAAACAATAATAGAAATAACAATGAAAAGGGATCGCAGCACCAACAATAATACAGGATGCGTAATACAGAAAGAGGATCAAAGAAAACAAAGGGGATAAACAGAACCTCTCTCTTTTAACGCAAAGCAGATTTATTTTATGAAATTACAATATGTCCTTATTCGTCCATTACTGTTATTTTTAGACTTAATAAAGGGGTCAAGCGAACCCGAAACGTGTTGTCTCGAAATAAACCATCACTTGTTTAAAGATTGGTGTGAACGTGCGCCCCATGTTGTCCAAACATCTGACCATAACCAAACGGACAGCTCTTCTTCCTCTACACTAAACCCGAGTGGTGGAGTGGCTCCCGCCCAAGGCGACAGGACAAACATAGGCAGCACCAACCATAGATCTTCATTGACCTCGACTTATTTTGGGATTGCACCTAATCAAGTGCAATCCCGATAGGTAAGCACATTCATTACCAGGAACAACATCCAAAAGAGCATGTATTTTACCCACTAAACCTAAGAGCGCCAATCTCTATCTTTTTTTTGCCACAACTTGCTTTAACTCTCTGAGCATGGAGTTTACTGGAGCATCACAAGTTGCTATTTGAATCCTCTTCCACTCCTCCATGATGACATACATCTATTTTGAAAAGACAACCTCTGGATATGGAGCTGAGCATGTGCACTCAACTTCTTCGGTCGACCATGACAAGGCCTGTTCTGAGTGGAACCTGTCTTCTTAAACCACTGTATGGTCTTGGCCAACGTGCTGCAGCTCAGTTTCAGGGTGTTGGCAATCTTTTTATAGCCTAGGCCATCTTTATGTAGATCCTCAGAGATTTCTTTGCCATGAGGTGCCATGTTGAACTTCCAGTGATCAGAGTGAGCGAGTGTGAGTGTGGAACCTGTCTTCTTAAACCACTGTATGGTCTTGGCCAACGTGCTGCAGCTCAGTTTCAGGGTGTTGGCAATCTTTTTATAGCCTAGGCCATCTTTATGTAGAGCAACAATTCCTTTTTTCCAGATCCTCAGAGATTTCTTTGTCATGAGGTGCCATTTTGAATATCCAGTGACCAGAATGAGCAAGTGTGAGTGTGGAACCTGTCTTCTTAAATCGCTGTATGTTCTTGGCCACCATGCTGCAGCTTGCAATTGCTGATTATCTAGTACCCTACACTAGGTGCTTATCCACGTCCTCCTCAATGGACATCCTCCTATTCCTAACAAAAAACAGAGCAGATTGTTTATGCTTTTTCTACCTCTTTTTATATGTGCAAACTGAAGCATTGGCATGTTGTCTTAAAGCTTATGAGCTTGGGTGAGAGAAGCTACATAGATCAGATGGTAATGTGCATCAAGCAGCAAGTTTCCTTCTGTATTTCTCTACTCCATCTACAACTGGACAACATGGTTGGTGACAATAGCAGGAACATTGTGGCTTCACTTCATTTGGGGAAATAACACATGTTCCCTGCATGGCGCACATCATAAATTTAGTGGTGCATCATTTTTGAAAAAGTAATGTGGCTTACAGATAGTATTGGTCAAGTCCAGGGATTGTCCAGCCATTCTTATGTGGCTAAAATGGCCCTTCTGAACATGAAGTGACAAAATGGTCTGCCTTTGTACCATTTGAATTCCACCTTCCATATGCTGAAGCATTGCTATGAGCAGCGTAAAGAGATTAATGATTTACATGATGCATAAGACCACCACAGCAGAGCATATGTTACTTTGAGCGCAGGCAGTGGCAGCTCATCAGGGACATGTGTCGCATACTCAACCCCTTCGAAGAGGCTACCAGAGTAGGGACAAGCATTAACATGGCATCACCCTGATATTTATATTTCTACTAATGCTCACACTGATGCAACAAGGACTAGAGAAAGAACAACAACCTCCACAGCTTTCTGGGGATCCTGTATCTGATAGGAACCTAGACGGACGAAGTCGCATAAAGGAGGAAGTGGAGGAGGAGAAGATTGCGGTGCAGGAGGACATGGAGTTTTCCCAGGCACAGCTAGGGAAGGACGTTGGCACTCGGTATGATAGATATGCTGATGATGATGACGATGACATTGGCCATGACCAAGCATTGCAGTGGGGTCTTAAAGAACTGGGTCCACAGGTATGCTGGTTAGCATGACAAACTGCATGCCTGTTTGCCTACAGGCTGGCAATCATGTGGTTAGCATCAAGCAAAGTGATGACTACTGGATAGCCATGCATTTAGATCATAGCAATCAAAGCAAAAAGTGGAGAATGTTTTACTGATGCCTGTCACCTGCATTTCTGTCCAGGAGTCCCATCTCCAACCTGGCTGAGTCAGAGACCTCCCGCCTTTTCTGGTGGTGCTATCCCTACAATACGTCTCAGAAGCCACAGCAGCAGCAGCCAATATAGTTTTCTTAATGTAATGGAAGTTTTTTAAGTGCTGTGCCAACCTGACGCATATCTGCAAAAGCACATAGCCTGTGCCCTGACTCCATGGACTTCTGGTTGGGAGATTGGAACAGTGGCTGGAACTGGCCCAGTTTGATATGTGTACTGTCTTGTCCAGCCTCCAGTGCAGGGTATTCAGTGTGGCAGGTGGTATCGTCACACATTCAATTCAGGTCGAATTTATTTTTTCCCTGTTCAGACTGATTCTTCAGAATTACACCTGAAATGTATTTCAAGAAATTGGTCTCTCTCTACTGATATACTTTTCATAATCTTTGGATGGTGTGTACAGTATATATGAGTCGCAAATACTTAAAGGGGTTGTCTCATCTTAGACAATAGGGGCATATCACTAGGATGTTATTGTACCTGCTGGGCTGAGAGGGATAGCGCACAGACCAGAGATTATTCCCCAGCCTGTGCACTCTCCTCAGCTGGAAAGATGACATCATCACATCATGTCTGCTACTGGGAGGAGCATGATGTGCTCGGTATTACTTTATTTATTAGCTTCACTGATGTAAAGGGGGCACTAAGGGACAGCACTACTGCAGGGGGCGCAAAATGGGGGCATAACTACTGCAGGGGGCACTTAGGGGCATAACTACTGTTTGGAGACATTAAAGGGATATTCTACTGAGTGGGGGCACTTGGGGAGCATCAGTACTGTGAAGAGGGCACTAAGGGGAATTCCACTCTGAAAGGGACACTGAGGGAGATAACTATGGTGTTGGGCACTAAGGGGGATGGAGCGCCTCTTGTTCAGCGCTAGAAAATAATTTATTTATAAATGACTGATTGGGTGGGGGTTGCCTGGAAGTTGCTCAAGGTGGGGGCCAGCCATTTCTAGTTATGCCCCTTGATCTACTATTCGATTATGGTCTGTTTGGCCACCACTGTTTTAGTCAATTCATACTTCAATTTTGTGCCATGCCATGTAATTTCTGTGGATTTTTATATGGAAATGTTATAAAATTGCAATACAATTTTATGGTATGCTATTCGTCAATAATAAAATGTGTTTTATTCTTGGCAGATGACTGTACCAGGAAGTCAGAGAAACATCTGGTATCTTTAGATTTTAAAGTGGATAATTGTGGCATCACACGAGATACATTTGAGGAGCATGCCAATATGCAACATATACCCTCAATCAATCTCAGCAACAATGTATCATTTGATCATTTTATACAGGTCCGATCTTCTGATTCATCACAGACTGTAACACAGAATAAAACTCATAGAAGAGATGCTAAACATCAAACAGCTCACATAAGAGGGAAGCCATTTTCATGTTCAGAATGTGAAAAATGTTTTAGATTTAAATCGGATATTGTTAGACATCAGAGAACTCACACAGGGAGAAGCCGTTTTCATGTTCAGAATGTGGGAAATGTTTTAAGAATAAATCAGCTCTTGTTATACATCAGAGAAATCACACAGGGGAAAAGCCATTTTCATGTTCAGAATGTGGGAAAAGTTTTCACTGTAATTCATCTCTTCTTATACATCAGAGAATTCACACAGGGGTGAAGCCATTTTCATGTTCAGAATGTGGGAAATGTTTTAAGCAGAAATCAGCTCTTCTTAGACATCAGAGAACTCACACAGGGGTGAAGCCATTTTTATGTTCAGAATGCGGGAAATGTTTTAAGCAGAAATCTGCTCTTGTTATACATCAGAGAAGTCACACAGGAGAGAAGCCATTTTCATGTTTAGAATGTGGTAAATGTTTTAAGCAGAAATCAGTTCTTGTTATTCACCAGATAATTCACACAGGAGAGAAGCCATATTCATGTTCAGAATGTGGGAAATGTTTTAGCCAAAAATCAGAACTTGTCACACATCAGAGAATTCACACAGGGGAGAAGCCATTTTCATGTTCAGAATGTGGGAAATGTTTTTACTGTAATTCATCTCTTCTTAAACATCAGAGAAATCACACAGAGGAGAAGCCATTTTCATGTTCGAGATGTGGGAAATGTTTTAAGCAGAAATCAACTCTTGTTAGACATCAGAGAATTCACACAGAGGAGAATCTATTTTCATGTTCAGAATGTGGGAAATGTTTTAAGCATAAATCAGCTCTTGTTATACATCAGAGAATTCACACAGGGGATAAGCCATTTTCATGTTCAGAATGTGGGAAATGTTTCAACCATAAATCAGATCTTGTTGTTCATCAGAGAATTCACACAGGAGAGAAGCCATATTCATGTTCAGAATGTGGGAAATGTTTCAACCATAAATCAGATCTTGTGGTTCATCAGAGAATTCATACAGGAGAGAAGCCATATTCATGTTCAGAATGTGGGAAATGCTTTTACTGTAATTCATCGCTTCTTAAACATCAGAGAATTCACATAGGACTGAAGCCATATTCATGTTCAGAATGTGGGAAATGTTTCAACCATAAATCCGATCTTGTCGTTCATCAGAGAATTCACACAGAAGAAGCGATCTTGATGCTTAGCCCACTAGTGACAACTGTTATGTGTTTTTGGGGGTCACTGGCTTTGTTCCATTAAATACTCCTTTTACAGGGAGATAAAACAGCACCTTGCTTTCAGTTAGCTATGGGCTTGGATTGATGATTGGGACCACTGTGAGAGCTCCCCAAACACACATGGTTTTCTGTATTGAATGAATATTGGTAAGATTTTTATTTATCTTCTCTAAGCACAAATGTTTGGTGAGAGGAAAAAAACTAGTTTTCCAAAGGTACCACCCAGCCTGTAATCAGTATTGGGACCCTCCATTCCTGTAAAACTACAAATACAGAGGCCTGTGGTAAAGTCCAAAATTAGAGCTGGATTCCCACAACAGCTGGTGTCCAGGCGTGGAAAAAGTGGCATCATTTACACTTGTAAATGGCCAGTTACCTGCGGTCAAGTAGAATGACAGAAAGGATGTCTGCAGGCTTTCCACTGTCTGCGTGACACATCGTAAATCTATGGGAGTAGTGTATCTTTCAACCATACCTGGTGAAGAACAAAACCAGGGCCTGATATAAAAGATAACGATTTCCCTATTCCAGCCCCGGTCTGTTCTACGCCTATAAGTATTTGTAACATTAAAAGAAATAGGCATTACATGACATATGGACTTGTCAGGAAACCATCAGCTCTGGTCTTACTGGGCACATTTCATCAGTAATGTGTAAGTTCTCCCAAAAGTGACCCAAGTGAAGCCATTACTCGCCCTCCTAAAGGTATACCATTTTAGTCTGTACACCCATTTACCTGTAGGTAAATCCAACAAGTGGGGTTCCCGCCACCTCTGTATTTGTAGAAGTCATGTTGTTCACTCATCTCTCATGAATTTACCAGTGGGGAATCCTTGGTTATTTTTATTGTATGTCCCGCCAGCTCCGGATTGTTTAGTTTTATAATTAAAGACATGATATAAAATATATTTATTGGATACGTTGCATTTTTAATCATTTTGTATCTTATTTTTATTCCTATTATTGTATAGTAATACTGGAGATGATATGTTTTATTTGGAGGATCTCTAATATTCCGGCCGTTCCATGAGCTCCATGGGCGCAGTTACAGTTTTGTTTGGATTTTTAATTGGATTACAATACCACAGAAGGGGATGGGGAGGGACGGGGGAGTGATCCTTTACTGTTGCTATGGATGGTTGGATGGTTTTGGACGCTGCCCCTTAATATATTCTCTCGGTGATGGCTTGTTTTGTGCACATAGTGGTTTCCACCTTGCCAGGCAGGGCCGTTATGCCAGCACAAGCATCACTTGCCACATTTGGATGCCCCAGTTATAAAGAAAACTGCAAAATAAAAAAAAATGTGTTAATGTCCCACCAGCCAAAATATATTTTAAAAGTATCAAAATATATAATAAAATACAAGTGAGAATAAAATAGAAAAACAGTCCACACCTGCCGAAACCGTCAGCATCGTCGCCCCCTTTTACATGAAACAAACCCATGCTCTAAATGCCAATAATGCGTATGTCATTAAAGGGGTTTTCCAGTAATGTGATCTTGATGGCCTGTTGTCAGGATAGGCCATAAGTATCAGATAGGTGGGGGTCTGACACCTGGCACCCCCACCAATCAGCTGGTCTACAGTAGCTCTGGCACCAGAACTCCACAGATCCATCCATTGTGCCTTAAACAGAGGTGGTGACCAATCTCTTCAGTTGAAGCAGCTCTGACATAACCGGATTCATCCACTACACCATGTTGGAAAAGTTTTGAATTTCAATTCATTTTAAGGGTTAACAAAGTGATTTTTGTAAAGACTGTTGACTTGGGTAATAAAGCACAACTGCAGAGAACATCTGGGTCATCAGTTTATACTACATCCGGTCATATTCTATAGAAACATCCTGTTATACAGTGGGAAAATAAGTATTTGATACACTGACGATTCTGCATGTTTTCCTCCCTACAAAGAATTGAGAGGTCTCTAATTTTATCGTAGGTATAGTTCAACTGTGAGAGACAGAATCTAAAGAAAAAAATCTAGAAATTCGCAGCTGCTGACCTGTCGTCCTATAGCCCATTCCAGCTTTGTGCTGGTCTACAATTTTTCCCTGGTGTCCTTGGACAGCTATTTGGTCTTGGCCATGGTGGAGAGGTTGGAGTGTGATTGATTGAGTGTGTGGACAGGTCTCTTTTATATGGGTAATGAGTTCAGACAGGTGCAATTAATACAGGTAATGAGTGCAGAGTAGGAGGGCTTCTTAAAGAGAAACTAACAGGTCCGTGAGAGCCAGAATTCTTTCTGGTTGATAGCTGATAAAATACGTATTTTATGCAATAAGATGCAAAATAATTATTTAAAAATCAAACAATGTGATTTTCTAGATTTTTTTTTTTTTTTTTTTACAGACCTCTCTATTCTCTGTAGGTGGGAATACTTCGCCAGTGTATCAAATACTTTGCATAGAACATACAATGGGGAAAAAAAGTATCGACTAGAGTTGAGCGAACACCTGGATGTTCGGTTTCTAGAAGTTCGGCCGAACTTCTGAAAATGTTCGGGTTCGAGATCCGAACTCGACTCGAACTTCACCCGAACCTCACCCGAACCCCATTAAATTCAATGGGGACCCAAACTTTTGGACACTAAAAGGCTGTAAAATAGCCCAGAAAAGGGCTAGAGGGCTGCAAAAGGCAGCAAAATGTAGGTAAATCCCCTGCAAACAAATGTGGATAGGTAAATGACTTAAAATTAAAAAAAAATTAACCAATATCAATTGGCAACTTGGAGGAGGAAGAGGTGGAATAGGAGGTTGGGGTGGCATCAGGTGGGAATGCTATGGGAGTTGATGTTCTCATCACAGCCAAAAAGGATTCATGTCTGCCTGCAGTGCCACAGGCCTCATTCACAGACTCAGGGCCATCACACCCAGACGGAGGAGAGGTTCATTCAACTTTGGGTTGCCCGCAAAATAATGGTAAAATGAAAAAAGAGGATTCAATAAAGTGCCCCAGAGTACAAGAATATATGGTTCAGGGGAAGTAGTTATAAATGTCCATTCTGCACAAGGGATGGACAGGTCCTGTCGGATCCATGCCTGGTTCATTTTTATGAACGTCAGCTTGTCCACGTTGGCTGTGGACAGGTGGTTGCGCTTGTTAGTAATGACGCCACCTGCCGTGCTGAATACACGTTCAGACCAAACGTTGGCCGCCGGGCAGGCCAGCACCTCTAAGGCATAAAAGGCTAGCTCTGGCCACGTGGACAATTTTGAGACCCAGAAGTTAAATGGGGCAGAACCATCAGTCAGTACGTGGAGGGTGTGCACACGTACTGTTCCATCATGTTAGTGAAATGCTGCCTCCTGCTAACACGTTCCGCATCAGGTGGTGGTGCAGTTAGCTGTGGTGTGGTGACAAAACTTTTCCACATCTCTGCCATGCTAACCCTGCCCTCAGAGGAGCTGGCCGTGACACAGCTGCGTTGGCAACCTCTTGCTCCTCCTCTGCCTTCACCTTGGGCTTCCACTTGTTCCCCTGTGACATTTGGGAATGCTCTCAGGAGCGCATCTACCAACGTGCGCTTGTACTCGCGCATCTTCCTATCACGCTCCAGTACAGGAAGTAAGGTGGGCACATTGTCTGTACCGGGGATCCAGCAGGGTGGCAGCCCAGTAGTCCGCACACGTTAAAATGTGGGCAACTCTGCTGTCGTTGCGCAGGCACTGCAGCATGTAGTCGCTCATGTGTTCCAGGCTGCCCAGAGGTAAGGACAAGCTGTCCTCTGTGGGATGCGTATCGTCATCGTCCTCTCCCCCCAGCCACGCACCAGTGATGGGCCTGAGCTGTGTTGGATGCCACCCCGCTGTGAATATGCTTCATCCTCATCCTCCTTTACCTCCTTCTCCTCGTCCTCCAGTAGTGGGCCCTGGCTGGCCACATTTGTACCTGGCCTCTGCTTTTGCAAAAAACCTCCCTCTGAGCCACTTCTAAGAGACTGGCCTGAAAGTGCTAAAAATGACCCCTCTTCCTCCTCCTCCTGGGCCACCTCCTCTTCCATCATCACCCTAAGTGTTTTCTCAAGGAGACATAGAAGTGGTATTGTAACGCTGATAACGGCGTCATCGCCACTGGCCATGTTGGTGGAGTACTCGAACAGCGCAACAGGGCACACAGGTCTCGCATGGAGGCCCAGTCATTGGTGGTGAAGTGGTGCTGTTCCGCAGTGCGACTGACCCGTGCGTGCTGCAGCTGAAACTCCACAATGGCTTGCTGCTGCTCGCACAGTCTCTCCAGCATGTGCAAGGTGGAGTTCCACCTGGTGGGCACGTCGCATATGAGGCGGTGAGCGGGAAGGCCGAAGTTACGCTGTAGCGCAGACAAGTGAGCAGCAGCAGAATGTGAACGCCGGAAGCACGCACAGACGGCCCGCACTTTATGCAGCAGCTCTGACATGTCGGGGTAGTTGTGAAGAAACTTCTGCACCACCAAATTCAGCACATGCGCCAGGCAAGGGATGTGTGTCAAACCGGCCATTATCGCACACCACCAGGCCGGGCTTGAGGCCCACCGGCAGCAACCACTCGTTGGTCTGTTGTTCAATACCCCGCCACAACTTCTGCGCGGTGTGGGGCCTGTCCCCCAAACATATGAGTTTCAGAACGGCCTGCTGACGTTTACCCGGGCTGTGCTGAAGTTGGTGGTAAAGGTGTGTGGCTGACTGGATTAGCAGGTGAAAGAAGAGGAGGAGGAAGCTGAGTAGGAGGAGGAGGCTATAGGAGGCAAAGAATGATGCCCTGCGATCCTTGGTGGCAGAAGGAAGTGCGCCAAAGAACTCTCCACCTGAGGCCCAGCCGCCACTACATTTACCCAGTGTGCAGTTAGGAGATATAGCGTCCCTGGCCGTGCTTACTGGTCCACGTATCTGTGGTTAGGTAGAACTTGCCACAGATGGCGTTGCGCAGTGCACACTTGATTTTATCGGATACTTGGTTGTGCAGGGAAGGAACGGCTCTCTTGGAGAAGTAGTGGCGGCTGGGAACAACATACTGTGGGACAGCCACTGCTATCAGCTGTTTGAAGCTGTCCATGTCCACCAGCCTGAATGACAGCACTTCAAAGGCCAGGAGTTTAGAAATGCTGGCATTGAGGCCCAGGGCTCGAGGGTGGGTAGGTGGAAATTTACGCTTTCTCTCAAGGTTTGTGAGATGGAGAGCTGAACGCTGCAATGTGACTTGGTGGAGATGCTTGGTGACAGAGGTGGTGGTGTTGGTGGCACATCCTCTGTTTGGTGGGCGGCAGGTGGAGGAAGAGGCCGAGGCAGCAGCAGAAGAGGGAGCAGGGGAGCCTGAGTGAGTTCCTTGTTTTTAAGGTGTTTACTCCACTGCAGTTCATGCTTTGCATGTAGATGCCTGGTCATGCAGGTTGTGCTAAGGTTCAGAACGTTAATGCCTCGCTTCAGGATCTGATGGCACAGCGTGCAAACCACTCGGGTCTTGTTGTCAGCACATTGTTTAAAGAAGTGCCATGCCAGGGAACCCCTTGAAGCTGCCTTTGGGGTGCTCGATCACTGGTGGCGGTGGCCAGTAGCAGGCGAACTCTCTTGGCGGCGGCTGGTCTGCTTTTGCCCCTGCTCCCTCTTTGCTACGCTGTTGGCTCGGTCTCACCACTGCCTCTTCCTCTGAACTATGAAAGTCAGTGGCACGACCTTCATTCCATGTGGGGTCTAGGACCTCATCGTCCCCTGCTTCATCTTCCTCCCTGACCTCCTGTTTGGTCTGCACACTGCAGAAAGACGCAGCAGTTGGCACCTGTGTTTCGTCATCATCAGAGACGTGCAGATTCCGATGAGGTGGTATTCCCATGTCCTCATCATCAGGAAACATCATTGGTTGTGCATCAGTGCATTCTATGTCTTCCACCACTGGGGAAGGGCTAGGTGGATTCCCTTGGGAAACCCTGCCAGCAGAGTCTTCAAACAGCATAAGAGACTGCTGCATAACTTGAGGCTCGGTTTCCCTGATATGCATGGGGGTGATGTGACAGACTGATGGGCTTGGTTTTCAGACGCCACCTGTGCGCTTTCTGCAGAAGACTGGTTGGGAGATAATGTTGTGAACGTGCTGGATCCACTGTCGGCCACCCAATTGACTAGCGCCTGTACCTGCTCAGGCCTTACCATCCTTAGAACGGCATTGGGCCCCACCAAATATCGCTTTTAAATTCTGGCGGGTACTAGAACCTGAGGTAGTTGGTTCACTACGATGTGTGACTGTGGCAGAACGGCCAGGTCCTCTACCAGCACCACAGGGTCCATTAACAACACCACGACCATGTCCGCATCCCTTACTAGATGTTTTCCTCATTGTTACTGTTCACCACAATAAGAAAAAATTATTTGGCCCAATGTATTGAATTCAAATTAAGGCCTTTTTTACAGGCACCTAACACTATCTGGCTATCTATTTATGTACCGTATTACACTAATCCAGGCACAGCAGTAACCACAGTTTTAGGGGAATATCAATTGTAGGCCTAGTATTTAGGCCCTGGATGAAAGGTATCCTTTACGGTCAGATTTATACTTTGCGATGAAAAAATATATTAGATTATGCTTTCAGCACTTGTATTTTAACACTTTGTGTAATATACCCTTTAACGGAAAGAAATACACTTGGAGATGCACGCTGAGTGTAATATACCCTTTACGGACAGATTTACACTTGGCCTGCAACAGCTGGAACACCAGATTTTAGGTATTGCTATTTTGGCAATTAAATTTCAACCCAGAAAATAATATATCCTTTGCCGAACACTATTAAACTTTGCCAGCCACAGCTGAAACCACTGATTTATGGTATTGCTATTTTGGCAATTGAATTTCACACAAACCAACTGAAAGGTGGCATAAAGCAGGATGTGCTCAACCCAAAAATGCAGTTGTGCATATATATACAGGGAGCAGACCCTGCACTTGTGGCCCATTGCTAATAGCGATCCCTAGCAAAAATGCATACGGTGGAGGATGCCCACAGCGGACCACAAGTACCACAATAGACATCCTACACAAGATGGCAATTGTGTGGATGTAATAAGTAATATAACAATATAGCAATAACACATGACAAAACAGGTGCACACAGCTACTTGAGAAACCTTGGCGTGGTGCTCGGGCTTAAGACATGTCCTCCAATGCAGGACATGTTGACTAATCTCTCAATTTTAACATCAGTTTGAGGGCTTAGTAAGACCGCAGTGTGCACCTGTTTTGTCATGTGTTATTGCAATTGAATTTCACCCCATAAAAAATATTTCTTTTGCCGGACACTATTAAACTTGTCCAGTCACAGCTGGAATACCAGATTTACGGTATTTCTATTTTTGCAATTGAATTTCACCGCAGAAAATAATATATCCTATGACGGTCACTATGAAACTTCTCCAGTCACAGCTGGAACACCAGATTTACTGTATTTCTATTTTGGCAACTGAATTTCACCCCAGAAAATAATAAATCCTTTGACGGACACTATTAAACTTGTCCAGCCACTGCTTGGACACCAGATTTACTGGTATTGCTATTTTGGCAATTGAATATTACCCCAGAAAAAAATATATCCTTTGCCAGACACTATTAAACTCGGCCAGCCACAGTTGAAACCACTGATTTATGGTATTGCTATTTTGGCAATTGAATTTCACCCCAGAACAAAATATATCCTTTGCCGGACTCTATTAAACTTGTCCAGTCACAGCTGGAACACCAGATTTACTGTATTTCTATTTTGGCAACTGAATTTCACCCCAGAAAATAATATATCCCCTGACGGACACTATTAAACTTGTCCAGTCACAGCTGGAACACCAGATTTACTGTATTTCTATTTTGGCAACTGAATTTCACCCCAGAAATTAATAAATCCTTTGCCGGACACTATTAAACTTGGCCAGCCACGGCTGGGACACCAGTTTTATGGTATTGCTATTTTGGCAATTGAATTTCACCCCAGAAAAAAATATATCCTTTGCCGAACACTATTAAACTTGGCCAGCCACTGCTGGGACACCAGATTTACTGGTATTGCTATTTTGCCAATTGAATTTCACCCCAGAAAAAATATATCCTTTGCCGGACACTATTAAACTTGTCCAGTCACAGCTGGAACACCAGATTTACTGTATTTCTATTTTGGCAACTGAATTTCACCCCAGAACAAAATATATTCTTTGCCGGACACTATTAAACTTGGTCAGCCACAGCTGAAACCACTGATTTATGGTATTGCAATTTTGGCAATTGAATTTCACCCCTAAACAAAATATATTCTTTGCCGGACACTATTAAACTTTGCCAGCCACTGCTGGGACACCAGATTTAGGGATTGCTATTTTGGCAATTGAATTTAACCCCTCAATAAAATATGGAAATTTCTAGGGGTAACAATAAGCACAGCCAAGCCCCTGATGTAGAATATAGCCAAAAAAAAAACTAGGATTGATGGACTTGGTGGCAGCTTGTGTTGGTGCACCACAAGACACAAAATGGCCGCCGATCACCCCAGAAAAAAGTGACAGAAAAGCGCTCCGTGCAGCCTAAAAACCAGTGAGAAATTAACTAGCAGAAGTTAAATGATTCACAGCTGTAGATCGATCACTTCATAGGGTGTTTTTGCTGACTTTTCCCTGCCTAATCTCTCCCTCACAGCAGCTGCGTCCTATCCCTACACTAATCAGAGCAGAGTGATGTGCGTCGCTACGTGACTCCAGCTTAAATCGAGGCTGGTTCACATGCTGCACTTGGCCAATCACAGCCATGCCATTAGTAGGCATGGCTGTGATGGCTTCTTAGGGCAGGAAGTAAAGCGGTAGCTGATTGGCTGCTGTGCAGCCCTTCAGAAAGCTGGAAGAAATCGCCGAACAACGAACCCGAACTTTTTAGAAAATGTTCGGGTCCGGGTCCCGAACACCCCAAAATTGGTACAACCCCGAACTATACAGTTCGGGTTCACTTATCCTAGTATCGACTAACATGCCTAGTTACAGCAATTATTTTTCATATATCTTACCTTTTTATTGCTTACATAAGGACCCTTACATAAAGCCTGGACTCCTAGTCTAATCAGATAGCTGCTTAGCAGAGACAACATTGTATCGTGTGTTATTTGGTTGTGTCACTGTTGGCAGGAAATAAAGATTGCTTTCCTTTTGATTCAGATGATTTTGTGCCTCAATTGATAGATATTTAAAATAAAACTAAGCAGATGGAAATATATTTCTGATGAAGATTTTAAACTATATAATATATATATATATATATATATATACACACATGGTCTTGCAAAACTATTCACCCCCTTGACTTTTTCGTATTTTGGTACATTACATCCTTAAGTTCACTGTTTTTGTTAATGTGAATTTTATGTGATGGATCAGAACACAATAGTCTAAGTTGGTGAAGTGAAATGAGAAAAATATATAAGGAAAACTATTGTTTACAAATAGAAAACTGGCATGTGTGTATGTATTCACCCTCTTTGTTAGGAAATCCATAAAAAGCTCCGGTGCAACCAATTACCTTGAGAAGTCACATAATTAGTGAAATGATGTCCATCTGTGTGCAATCTGTGTCACATGATCTGTCATTACATATACACACTTTTTTGAACGGCCCCAGAGCCTGCAACACCTAAGCAAGAGGCATCACAGACAATGTTGTTGAGCAGTAGAAGTCAGGGTTACATTATAAAAAAATCCAAATCTTTGATGATCCTCAGTAGCACCATCAAATCTATCATAACCAAATGGAAAGAGCATGGCACAACAGCAAACCTGCCAAGAAATGGCCGCCCACCAAAACTCACGGACCGGCAAGGAGGGCATTAATCAGAGAGGCAGCACAGAGACCTAAGGTAACCCTGGAGGAGCTGCAGAGTTCCACAGCAGAGACTGGAATATATGTACATAGGACGACAATAAGCCATATGCTCTATAGAGTTGGGGTTTATGGCAGAGTGGCCAGAAGAAAACTATTACTTTGTAAAAACAAAATGGCACATTGTGAGTTTGTGAAAAGGCATGTGGGAGACTCCCAAAATGGTCTGATGAGACTAAAATTGAACTTTTCGTCCATTAAAGAAAACACTATATGTCAGGGGTAGAGTAACGAGCATCAAGATAGAGCGGAGGTGCACCCCTTAGCTGCCACCCGGTCCCCTGTCCCTGCCTACTTGCACCACCCACCCTAGGGGATGGAGCGCAACTGGGCGACAGTCTCTAGCCTACTAAGTGCAAGCAGAGAGAAAGAGACAGCAGGGAAGAGGACAGCCACAGGGAATTACAATAGGCGGACAAGAGGTAGAACAAAATAGGCGGATCGAGTTTTAATTCCAGAGGTAGCTAAATCACAATAAAGTACACAGCCTATAGGACGAAAATCACAGGCAACCTGTAGCCAGCAGGTCACCTGTATTTATAGTGGGGAGTGAGGGTCATGTGATGTGGCCAGCGTCACAAGACCGACAAGTCGAGCACCGAGTGATCAGCTTGGCACTCAAGGCAGACCTAGAAGCAGGGAGCCTCCCAGCTAGCAAAGCCGCCCTGGGAACGAGGCCAAACACAGGTCCTCACTCCTGAAGGTAAGCAGCAGGTCTGTGGCTGATGGGAGATGCGCCCGTGGCGCCCTGTTACAGTATGAGGGACCCCCGGACCCAAGCCTTGTGGACAAGGTTTCTCAGGGTGTTCTCAGTGGAATTTAGTAATTTACCTGGAAGCATGCATCCTAGGCATCGGTATCCAGGACCTCTCCTCAGGTCCAAAACCTTTCCAGTGGACCAGGTATTGAAAGGAATTTTTAATCTTTCTGACATCTATTATTTTAGAAATAACAAATTCCTCCTGACCATCAACCTCCACAGTTGGAGGCGGTCTTTTAACCGGAACCACTGGTGACACATATTTCTTAAGTAACGACTTATGGAACACATCATGTATATGAAGGGAGTCGGGTAGCTTAAGTCTAAAAGATACTGGGTTAATAAGCTCAATAATATTGTATAGTCCAATGAAACGCGGCGAGAATTTCTTAGAACATTGTTTCAAAGCAAGATTTTTAGTCGACAACCACACCTTATCGCCGAGTACAAAATATACCCCTTTGGAACGTCTCTTATTGGTATGTTTACACTGTGCACAGTCTAGAGGTAAAAGAATCTGCCTGCGGGTTAAGTGAGGATACAGAGGGATTAGAACTAAAGCAAGGATGTAAACCACTGTTACAAAAAAAAGGAGACACCCCTGTGGAAGAATTAACCCGATTGTTGATGGAGAATTCTGCCAACGGGAGGTATCTCACCCATAGGAGTTGATTATGCGATACATAGCACCTTAGAAAAAGCTCCACTGCCTGATTTAGCCGTTCCGTCTGCCCATTGGTCTGTGGATGGAAAGCAGACTAAAAGGACAAAGAGATGTCGCATCTTCTACAAAAAGTCCTCCAAAAGCTAGAAACAAACTGAACACCTCTATCAGAGACGATATTCTCAGGGACACCATGCAGAAGTACCACATGTTCAATGAACAAGGATGCTAAGGTCTTTGTATTAGGGAGCTTACTTAAAGGAACAAAGTGCACCATCTTGCTAAAACAGTCAACCACTACCCACACCACTGACTTCCCTTCAGAGAGGGGCAGATCAGAAATAAAATCCATGGAGATGTGAGACCATGGCTTACAGGGAATGGGTAGTGGTTGTAGTTCACCAGTGTTCTTGGGGTCTTAGACCGGGCACGAACATCGCAAGGTAAAACATAAGACCGTACATCTTTAGACAAAGTGGGCCACCATAAAGACCTCAGCAGCAATTCCTTAATGGCAGCAATACCTGGATTACCACAGAGCACGGAGTCATGACATTCACCCAATAATTGAACACGAAAGCATTCAGGAACAAACAACTTATCTGCCGGTGTTTGTGGAGGGGCAAGTTGCTGAGCCTGTTGAATCTCAAAGGATAGATCCGCAAAAACTGCTGCCACGAAGATGTTTGTTGGCAAGATGGGTTCCGGGGTGGGTATCAGGAGGTTGGACGGCATTAAAACTCTGGGACAAGGCATCTGCCTTAACATTTTTACTTCCTGGTCTTAAAGTAACAGAAAAGTTAAAACGAGTAAAAACAGGGCCCATCTGGCTTGTCTAGGATTGAGACATTTGGCCGCCTCAAGAAACACTAAGTTCTTATAATCAGTGAGAACGATAATACGGTGTCTAGCCCCTTATAAAAATGGCACCTCTCCTCAAATGCCCATTTAATGGCCAGTAACTCGCTGTTTCCAATATCGTAATTTCTCTCAAAGGAGAGAAATTGCGAGAGAAGGTGCATGGCCTTAAATTAGTGAGGTTAGAGGACCCATGTGAAAGGACGGCCCCCACACCATCCTCTGAGGCATCAACCTCCACCTCTAAAGGTTCCTCGGTATCCGGCTGAACTAAGACTGGAGCCATTTGGAAACAATTTTTAGGGTATCAAAGGCTCGACAGGCCTCCAACGACCAGTTAACCAGATCTGAACCTTTTTAGTTAGATCCGTGAGGGGTTTGACAATAACAGATAAATTCTTTATGAATTTACGGTAAAATTGGTGAATCCTAAAAAACTTGGAGTGCCTTTAAGGAGGATGGTCTTACCCAGTCTTGGATAGCCTTAACCTTACTAGGATCCATTTTAAATGAATGAGGAGTAAGAATATAGCCAAGACAGGGGATCTCTTGAACTCTAAATACACATTTCTCTAATTTAACAGACAAATGTTTCTCCCTGAGGATTTTAAGAACCAGTCTGATGTGAAACACACGAGAATCCCAGTCAGGTGAAAAGACAAGAATATCATTGAGATAAACAATCATAACTTTGCCAATAAATTCTCTAAAAATATCATTCATGAAATTCTGAAACATAGCTGGGGCATTGCAAAGGCCCGAATGGCATACCCAGATACTCAAAGTGTCCCTCTGGAGTATTAAAAGCAGTTTTCCACTCATCTCCTTCCTAATACGAACCAGGTTAAAAGCTCCACTCAAATCAAGTTTAGAAAAACAAGAATCGCCCAAAATTTGGATAAACAAATCAGGAATTAACGGGATGGAATACTGATTCCTAATAGTAATTTTATTTAAATTTCTATAGTCAATGCAGGGCCTGAGACCACCGTCTTTCTTTTTAACGAAAAAGAATCCTGCTCCCAGAGGAGAGGTGGAGGGCCTAATATGTCCCTTATTGAGACTCTCCTGGATGTAGTCTTTTATGGACTTGCGCTCAGGACCGGACAGATTATAAATCCGTCCTTTAGGAAATTTGGACTCAGGTATCAAGTCAATAACACAGTCATAAGACCTATGGGGAGGGAGAGTATCTGTCTCAGAGGTGGAAAAAACATCAGAATAATCAGCAACAAATTGAGGAATATCTAATGAGACCCCAGCTTGAACTACGGTTAAGCAAGAATTACAGTTAGGCTCCCATCTCTCTAACTCACCCGAACTCCAGTTAATGACCGGATTGTGTTGCTGAAGCCAGGGCATACCAAGAACTACCTGAACTGGAAGATTCTCTAAAACAAAGAAGGAACATTTCTCAGAGTGGCAGATCCCTACAGATCGGGAAACCTCCGGGGTACAGAGTTTTACTGTGCCCTCTAGCAGGGGGTAGAATCAATAGCGACAACCTGGATTGGGGTGGGTAATTCTAGTATAGGAATTCCCATCTCATCAACAAATTTGTAATCAAAAACTAAAAGCTGACCCTGAATCCACAAAGTCATTGCCTGACCCCTTTAAGAGCCCAAAGGTAATAGAAACCGGCAGCAATAGTTTACTTCTTACCACCTCTGGGAGTACCTTGTCCTTGGATCCCTCAGACTTGGATGATTTTCCAGAAGGCGGAGCTTTGGGACTCTGACGGATCCAGTGCTCGGGATCCCCACAATAAAAACAAGAACCGCAAAGACGACGTAGTTCTCATCACGTCATCCCGAGTTGCATGGGCTCGTCCGAGTGGGCTTCCATCCTGGGTTCAGGGGAGGAGTCTCAGGTTGAAGAAGGGTATGAGGAGAAAACAAATGCTCCCGCTGTCTCTCTCTGATCCGTCTATCAAGTCTGATGGCTAGTGTCATGGTCTCCTCTAAAGAGTCAGGACAGGGATAACAAACCAACATATCCTTTAACTTTTCAGTCAAGCCTGCCTTAAATTAACATTTGAGCGCTGGTTCGTTCCAGCCCGAAGGAACGCACCACTTGCGAAACTGCGTACAATAATCCTCCAGGGGACGATTTCCTTGAGTGAGGGCCTTAAGATTTGATTCTGCCACAGAGGCTCGGTCAGGTTAATCATAAAGAACCTCTAACACCTGGAAAAAGAGGTCCACAGAGCTAAGGCAAAGGGAATCTGGTGGTAAAGAAAAGGCCCATTCCTGGGGTCCCCTTGAAGCAAGGAAATGATAATACCAACCATCTGAGGGTCAGAGCTGGAGGAGTGGGGTCATGGTCGAAAATAAAGTTTACAGCTTTCCTTGAAAGCTAAAAACTTCGGCGGTCACCCGAAAACCGATTGCGCAATTTAATGTGAGGTTCCACCTGAACGGTGGTGGGAGCAAGAATAGGGGAGTTTGGATGGTCTCCTGAACCTGTAGTCTCTCCCCAATTTGAGCAAGACCCCACACATGTTCAGTGAGGCTCTGTATAGGGTCCATGTTACAATTAGGCCTGTGATTCTGTCAGGGTAGAGTAACAGGTATCAAGATAGAGCGGAGGTGCACCCCCTCAGCTGCCACCCGGTCCCCTGTCCCTGCCTACTTGCACCACCCGCCCTAGGTGATGGACCGCAACTGGGCGGCGGTCCCTAACCTACTAAGTGCAAGAGGAGAGAAAGAAACAGCAGGGAAGGGGACAGCCACAAGGAAGTTACAATAAGCAGACATGAGGTAGAACAAAAACGGAAGGCAAGGCGGGTCAACTAGCCGTAGTCAGTCCAGGAGGTCAAGTCAGAACAAGGAAGAGCCAAAGACAAATCCATAAACGAACCGTCTAAATCCGAGAGGTAGCATCAAGGTACAGGAAGCAGGCAGAAGAGATGTCAAGAGGCGGACCGAGGTTCAATTCCAGAGGTAGCTAAATCACAATAAAGTACACAGCCTATAGGATGAAAATCCCAGGCAACGTGTAGCCAGCAGGTCACCTGTATTTATAGTGGGGAGTGAGGGTCATATAACGTGGCCAGCGTCACATGACCGACAAGTCGAGCACCGAGTGTTCAGCTCGGCGCTCAAGGCAGACCTAGGAGCAGCCAGCCTCCTTGCTAGCAAAGCCGCCCTGGGAACGAGGCCAAACACAGTTCCTCGCTCCCGAAACTAAGCAGCAGGTCTGCGAATGATGGAAGACCGAGTGCGCCTTTGGCGTCCAATTACATGTCTGGCACAAACCCAACAAATCACCACCCAAAGAACACCATCCCAAGAGTGAAACATGGTGGTGGCAGTATCATACTGTGGGGATGTTTTTCAGCAGCCAGGACTGGGAAACTGGTCAGAGTTAAGGGAAAGATGGATAGTGCTAAATACAGGGATATTCTTGAGCAAAACCTGTTCACTTTCCAGCAGGACAATGACCCCAAACACATGGCTAAAGCAACACTTGAGAGGTTAAAGGGGAAACATGTAAATGTGTTGAAATGGCCTAGTCAAAGCCCAAATCCCAATCCAATAGAAAATCTGTGGTCAGACTTAAAGATTGCTGTTCACAAGCTCAAGCAGGAATGGGTAAAAATCCCAGTGGTAAGTTGGGGCAAGCTCATAGAGACTTATCCAAAGTGACTTGGAGCTGTGATTGCCACAAAAAGAGGCTCTACAAAGTATTGACTTTAGGGGGTGAATAGTTATGCGCATTGACTTTTTCTGTTATTTTGTCCTATTTGTTGTTTGCTTCACAATAAAAAAAAAAAAACATCTTCAAAGTTGTGGGCATGTTCTGTAAATTAAAAGAATCCATGTTAATTCCAGGTTGTAACATAGTAGTAACATAGTATATAAGACCGAAAAAGATATTTGTCCATCCAGTTCGCCCTGTTTCCTACAAGTTGATCCAGAAGAAGGCAAAAAAACCTGTAAGGCAGAAGCCAATTTTCCCCACTTAACGGGAAAAAATTCCTTCCCGACTCCAATCAGGCAATCAGAATAACTCCCTGGATCAACGACCCATCTCTAGTAGCTATAGCCTGTAATATTATTACACTCCAGAAATACATCCAGTCCCCTCTTGAATTCCTTTATTGTACTCACTATCACCAAGTCCTCAGGCAGAGAGTTCCATGGGCTTTAAAGGGCTCTGTTTTTACACCATTTTTGAATATTGGCACCACATTTGCTATGCGGCAATCCTGCGGAACATTCCCTGTCAGTATATAGTCCTTAAATATCAGAAATAAAGGTCTGGCTATGACATTACTTAATTCCCTTAGGATACGGCGCTGTATGCCATCTGGTCCTGGCGATTTGTCTATTTTAATCTTTTAAGTCGCTTTTGTACTTCTTCTTGGGTCAGACAGGGCACTTTTAATGGGAATTTACTTTTACATTCTGCATTTCATTTGACAGTTTATTTTCCTCAGTGAATATAGTGGAGAAAAAAATATTTAATAGTTTTGCTTTCTCCTCGTCACCCTCTGCATCACCCTCTCATTGCTGTGTAGAGGGCCGACTCCTTCAGATTTATATTTTTTACCATTTATATAATTGAAGAACATTTTAGGGTTAGTTTTACTCTCATTGGCAATTAATCTCTCGGTCTTTAGTTTGGCAGTTTTTATTAGTTTTTACATATTCTATTTTTTTTCTTATAGTTTATCAGTGCTTCCTGGCTCCCTCCTGTTTTAGTGATTTATATGCTTTCTTTTTGTCATTTACTGCTTTCTTTTTCGGTTCTATTTACCCACGTTGGTTTCTTATTGTTTCTCAGCCTTTTATTCCTATAAGGTATTTACCTCTCACAATTAGATTTTAGGATGCTTTTAAAAATCTCCCATTTTGAGGTTGTAATTTTATTTTTGAGGACTTTGTCCCAGTTAGTTAGGCCTATGGCCTTGCTTAGTTGGCAAAATTTTGCTTTTTGAAGTTTGGCATTTTTGTTTCTCCTTTAGAAACTCGTGTTTGAAGGATAATTGGAAGGTTATTACTTTATGGTCACTATTTGCCAGGTGTCCCCCAACCTGCACATCTGTTGTTCTGTCAGGTCTCTTTGTTTATACTAAGTTCAGTATGGCCGTCCCTCTAGTTGGGTCCTGAACCAGTTGAGAAAGGTAATTGTCTTTGGTTATTGCCAAGAACCTGTTTCCTTTATGCGATGTACAGGTTTCAGTTTCCCGGTCTGTATCTGGGTAGTTGAAGTCCCATATAATAACCACCTCATTATGATCTGCCATCTCGTCTATCTCGTTTAGTAATAGATTTTCTGTGGACTCTGGTATATTAGGTGGTTTATAAAAACTCCTATTAGTAATTTATTATTGTTTTTGCCTCCATGTATTTCTACCCACAGTGACTCCACATGTTCATGTCCCTCAGAGATGTCTTCTCAAATTGTAGGCTTTAGACAGGACTTCACATAAAAACAGACCCCTCCCCTCTCCGGTTTTGACAATCCTTTCTAAACAGATTGTAACCTTTTATATTAACTGCCCAGTCATAGCTATCATCCAGCCATGTCTCAGTTATTCCCACTATGTCATAGTCCTCCTCACACATCACTAATTCCAGTTCACCAGTCTTGTTAGTCTGGCATTAGTATACATACATTTGACAGGTTTACGTATGTTTTTTACCCTACACCTTTCATTCTGAACTGTTCTAGTCCCCTCTTCCATTCCTCTCCCAGTCACACTACTTCGACCCAGGTCTCTATCAGCGCTATCTTCCCCTCCTATAACGTAATTACCCTCCCCCCCAGTCCCTAGTTTAAACACTCCTCCAACCTTCTAGCCATCTTTCTCCCCAACACAGCTGCCCCTTCCCCATTGAGGTGCAGCCCGTCCCTACAATAGAGCCTGTAGCTAACAGAGAAGTTGGCCCAGTTCTCCAGGAATCCGAACCCCTCCTTCCTACACCAGTTCTTGAGCCACTTGTTAACCTCCCTAATCTCCCGCTGCCTTTCTTGTGTGGCTCGTGGTACAGGCAGTATCTCGGAAAACACTACCTTTGAGGTTCTTGCCCTAAGCTTTTGACCTAAATCCCTGAAATCATTTTTAAGGACTCTCCACCCACCTCTAACTTTTTCATTGGTTCCGATATGGACCATGACTGCTGGATCTTCTCCAGCCCCTCCCAGTGAGGCACCAAAATATGAAAAAAGTCAATGGGGGTGAATACTTTTGCAAGGCACTATAGCAGCAGAAAACAGGACCTCTGGCCACCCTAGGCAGGCTGCTATGGAGGTCACAGTTAAGGGGACGGTCCTTAATAGAGGTCAGTGTTAAGGGGCAGATTGCTATAGAGGCCATCATTAGGGGGCGGGTGTTGTGGAAATCAACGTTAAGGAGATGGGGCACCGTGAAGGTTACTAATAAAGGGGTGGAGAGATCATTGTTAAGGGGCGTAATGCTGTGAAGGTCACTGTTAAAGAATTGGGCGCTATGGAGGTCTCTGTGAAAAGGGCAGGGAACAGTGGAGGTCACAGTTAAGGGGGCGGTCCGCTATAGAGGTCAGTGTTAAGGGGCAGATTGCTGTAGAGGTGACTGTTAAAGGAGGCAAGTTATTGTGAAAATCACTGTTAATAAGAGTGGGTACTGTAGAGGTCACTAATAAAGGGCGGCCGCTGTGGAAGTCACTGTTAAAGGGTAGGGCGCTGTGGTTGTTACTGTTAAGGGGGCAGGCCGCTGTGGAGATAACTGTTAAGGGAAGAGGTGACTGTGGAGGCCACTATTAAATGGGCAGCGGGTACTATTAGGTCACTGTTAAGCGAGCGGGGTACTGTGGCGGCCCTGTTAAAAGGGCAGTCACTGTGGAGGTCTCTGTTAAGGGGCTGGGAATGGTGGAGGTCAGTTAAGGGGACTGTAACCTCCGGTCACTGTTAAGGGGTGGACCCCTGTGGAAGTCACTGTCAAGGGGTGGAGTGGTGTGGAACTTACTGTTAAAGGGGCAGGATGCTGGTCTGACCTAGCTGCTAGGAGCTTCAGATACAGTCAGCTTCTTTAGTAAATACAGTTTTCTGCCCAAACTACTTCTGGGTGATTAAGAGAAGGACATTTGATGTCACAGAGCACATTATGTGTCCAGCCATTGCCAGCCATTGTCCCCTTTGTTTGCAGTGATGTCATGAATGAGAAACCTGGACTGGAACAGACTATCATCATTAGTGACAAATCCAGGTTCGGTTTGGGATCCCATAAGCGTGGGGACGCTTCAATCTTGCCTTTGCTGTGCAGCAACACACTGCCCCAACTGCTGGTGTGATTATCTGGAGAAGCATTGCATGTGACAGTCGGTCACCCCTAGTAGTGACACGAGGGGCACTAACAGCTCAGCGATATGTTCAGGACATCATGTGTTCCTCTTATGGCAAGGCTTCTAACAGGTATTTTTCAGCAGGATAATACTCGCCTACAAACAGCAAGGGTTTCTCAAGGATGTCAGAGAGACTACAACACTTGCTTGGCTGCCCTGACCAGCTGATGTGACCGCTCGGCAACCTACGAGTGTGCAGGATCTACAGGCCAAGCTACAGCATTTGTGGGCAAATGTGCCACAGGATACCATACAGAACCAGTATGGTATGTATTCATGACCAACCTAGCTCATCTTGTATCCAGGCTAGAGGCAGCCCAAAAGTGTCTCAAAACCTCCCTTCTATTGTACAGTCATCCCCCCCAAAAAAAAAAATAGGAACCTTTTTCTCTAGTGTTGTAATCATTTATATACAGACCACAAAAATGAGCGTGGGACAAACGCTCCAAATCCCGGCCCAGTCCCATATAATACAAACACAAGCAAATGCCGGGTAATATTCAAAAACATTTTATTCACAATATTATTAAAAACTGGAACAAAGTCCACAAGAAAGAAACAAAATACATGGTTGGTGATGATACAAAGTACATAAAGGGATTAGCCCTCGCAGGGGTTAGTGATACAGGTCATTAATTGTATCCCAGTATACAATAGCTGAGAATTAAGCCCAAAGCATATGTAACAAAAGGTTTGTAGGACCTATGTATAAACTATACACCCAAATAGGTATGAAGGGCACTACACGTTGTATCTAAAAAGGATAATAGTAATCCAATATGAAGAAATACAAAAGCTAGTATACCTGGTACTATTCAAATGGTAACACCACTCGTCCCGGGACGCAGGTGGTGTTACCTGTATCACTAACCCTGCGAGGGCTAATCCCTTTATGTACTTTGTATCATCACCAATCATGTATTTTGTTTCTTTTTGTGGACTTTGTTCCAGTTTTTAATAATATTGTGAATAAAATGTTTTTTTGAATATTACCAGGCATTTGCTTGTGTTTGTCATTTATATACAGGCATCATTACACATCAAGGCTAGTTTTGTTTTTGATCCCTTTATGAGAGTGATATAATGACCACCTTAGGCTACTTTCACACTAGTGTTTTTACTGGAACCAGCAGGGTTCAGCAAAACCGCTTCCGTTACAGATAATACAACCGTCTGCATCCGTTATGAACGCATCCGGTTGTATTATCTTTGACATTGCCAAGACGGATCCAACATGAACTCCATTGAAAGTCAATGGAGGACGGATCCATTTTAGATTTTAGCATTTTGTAGCATTCCGTTCTGTTGAGTTCAGTTTTGTCCTCGTTAATAAGGAATGGGGACAAAACGGAAGTGTTTTTTTTCCGGTATTGAGCCCCCATGACGGATCTCAATTAGTGATGAGCGAACACCAAAGTATTTGGGTGTTCGGCCCGAACACATTGCTATATTCGTGTGCTCGGCCGAGCACCCGAGTATAATGGAAGTCAATGGGAGAAAACCGGGCACCCCCTGCTCTGAAGAGGGGAGGGTGTCTGGTCCATTGGAAAAGGTCAGAAAATGCCAAAACCACAGAAATGGATCGGGAACAGTATGGGGACGATGTCTGGACTGGATGCATCTCGTACTCCCAGGTCGCTGCTGGGAACCATGTAGTCTGAGTTGTATGCTACTTTTACAAAAATACGTACAAACCCCCTCCCCAAAATAAACAAATAAATAAATCAATTTCACAGGAAAATTTGTTAGGAAACATTCTTTTCTGTATACTCAATTGTAAAGAGCAAATGCTGCCAAAAATTTCAAGCAAGAGGCACTCCGAAACAGCCTGTATATCACATAAAGGAGGGCCTCATTCACATGGTGCTACAATTTTTTAGGTAGTGGGACTCCTACACTCATAAAGCCTATGCACTAAGTGAAAGGGCTGCCAAAAATTACAAAGAACCGGCACCACAATACACCCTTTATTACACATAAAGGAGGGCATCATACATACTCTTGAAAAATTATGATTGGTGGCCTGCTGGTGACCCTCAAAAACATTTGGAGCAAGGGCCTGCTGGTGACCCTCTAAAACATTAAGGGTGAGGGCCTGCTGCTGAGCTGACCCTCTAAAACATTAGGGGCAAGGTCGTGCTGGTGAGCTTACACTCCAAATCATTATATGCGAGTGCCTGCTGGTGAGCTGACGCTCTAAAACATTATTTGAGAGTGCATGCTGTTCAGCTGACCCATAAAATAAATTTAGTTGATTGAGAGGGTGGTGCTTAACCGACTGGAAGCATTATCTTCAGCAATCCAACCGACCAACTGTTCGCACTGGTCCAACTTGGACAGTGTTGTCTTGCGCCGCTCAGCTAAGTTAGACATGAAGCTGGGGACGGTGGATGTTTTTTTCTGGTGCACTGGCAGCAGGCACAGTTTCATTGTGCCCAGGGCCATGGCTATGCGTGCACCATCAGCATCACGCCCACTTCCCCGTCCCTTAGTGCTCGCCTCGCCTTCTTCATATTAATGGTTTTGTCACTAAATGTGGCACAGATTGTTTTACTGTCCGCTAAAGACACAGTTTTCGGATGCAAGACAGTACTGGATACAGAAACCCACAGAATATGGACATTAGGCCCTGATTATTGGAATTTGTAATACAGACAGTGTTTGCATATGTATTACAGTATTTATTACAGAACACCACAGATATGGACACTATATTAGGCCCAGATTATTGGGATTTGCAATACAGACATTGTTTTCGGATGCAGGACACTATATGTCACAGAAAGCCACACACTATGGACACTAGATTAGGCCTAGATTATTTAAATTTGTGCTACAGACACTGTTTTTGGATGTAGTAAAGTATTTGTCACAGAAAGCCACACACTATGGACACTAGATTAGGCCCAGATTATTTAAATTTGCGCTACAGACACTGTTTTTGGATGTAGTAAAGTATTTATCACAGAAAGCCACACACTATAGACACTAGATGTGGCACAAATTATTTAAATTTGCGCTACAGACACTGTTTTCAGATGTAGTAAAGTATTTGTCACAGAAAGCCACACACTACGGACACTAGGTATGGCACAAATTAATAAAATTTGCACTTTAGACACTGTTTTCAGATGTAGTACAGTATTTGTCAGAGAAAGCCACACACTATTGACACTAGAAGTGGCACAAATTATTTACATTTGCATTACAGACACTGTTTTCGGATGTAGTACACTATTTGTCACAGAAAGCCACACACTATAAACACTAGATTAGGCCCAGATTATTTAAATTTACGCTAAAGAAGTCGTTTTCGGATAGAGTATTGTATATGTCACGAATATATATTAAACGCACACACTATAGACAATAAATGTGGCGCTGATTATTTGAATTTACGCAAAAAGACACAGTCTGCGGATGATGTACAGTATATGTCACTGATAGGTATTAAAGAAAAATATCTTGCTGCTGTCAAACACACACACAGTACTCCTTAAAAGGACATTGGGGTCTTTGAAAAGCTTTTGGTAGTAAAAACAGCAAATTTCTCTCCCTGCACTATCTGTCCCTTACTCAGCATGGATGTCCCTGAGACTGATCAATTTAGCGCAGGTAAAAATATATTGCTGCTCTCAAACACACACACAAACACACAGTAGTCGTTAAAAGGACTTTTGGGTCTTTGAAAAGCTTTCTTAGAATAAGAACTATGAATTTCGCTCCCTACACTGTCTTTCCCTTCCTACGCTCTGCTCTCCCTGACTATGACTGATCCGAGCACGTGTCATCGGGTACTATATAACCTCCGATGACACGTTCCGGCCAGCCAATCACTGTAATGGCAATAGCTAACATGGCTATGGCATTATAGTAAAGGGCGTTACTTAACTGCTCGTTTATTGGCTGCTTAGCAGGCGAGGGAGGAGATTCAAGCATTGCACTCAAGCACATGTGGTATTCAGCCGAGTACCACCATGTGTCAAGCATAGCGATGCACGAGCCGAACCGGTATTCGGCCGAGCATGCTCTCTCATCACTATAGTTATGATTAAGAACATTTTGTTCGAAACGCGTGAACTGCTGGTGGAGGGTCTGTATCTGTGAGTTATTGCTATGTAAAAAATAAAGCGCATTTGAAGATTTAAAGTGCTGGATTTACTCTTCTGGATTTTCATGAATGGACTTACTTGGCCCTATCTGTGCACAAGAGTTCCTATGAGGAGGTGAGCTGGTCGGTTCTCATTTAAGTGAAGAGTGATGGCTGTATACGGACTCCTCCTCTCCTGTCTCCTCTTCCAGCGTTAGTGGGGCAGAACCCAAACCCCATTCAGTTCTGATTGGTGTAGCCCACTTCACTAAGGAAAGCAGACCTCCTTCTGCTTAAAGCAGAGGCCGGCACCCACCAGTTTCCTCTCATGTAGAACAGTAGGAGGAAATGGCTGCTCCTGTCGGCCTGTAAGTAATTATTGTGTTCCCTTCCCGCACTCCCGTTCACATGGGCTGATACAAACACTGCGGTTTCCTCTCTCCCGGCTTCTCAGATCTAGTAGTCAGGCAGACAGTGGAGATATTAGCACAGAAGACTGTAATAAACCTGACCGGTGCTCCCAACCCCCCATGGCTGCCCTGATTTCCTGGGATATTTGGAGTGAATTTTTCGCTGCTGGTATACATTGCTGGATGCGGTATATTCACTGCTGGTATATAATTATGTGTGGTATATTCACTGCTGGTATATATTTATATGTGCAGTATAGTTACTGCTGGTATACATTGGTGTGTGCGGTATATTCACTGCTGGTATATATTTATTTGTGCAGTATATTCACTTATGGCATAAATTGGTATATGTGTTATATTCACTGCTGGTATATATTTATGTGTGTGGCAGGGGTGTACACAGAAATTCACTGGGCCCCATAGCAAGAAATTGGGCCTCCATGCCCCATTCATAGCTCCTCCCACTACCCATTCCTGGCCAGAATATACAGCAGTGTCCTGATATGTGAGGTATGAGATTGTACCTCACATATCCATATACTGCCGGATATACTACATATCTGTACACACTGCATCTATTATACCTCGTTCCTCACATATCAGTACACTGCTATTAGTGTTGAACGAACTGAAGTGAAAAGAATTGAGTTCAATCCGAATTTTAGGAAAAATTTGATTCGTCACGAATTCAAATTTCCTTGCGCTTCATGTTACAAAGTGACAGTAAGAAGCCCGGGAAAACAATATGACCCATAATGCCCTGAAGCCAGCCAATCAGCAGATAACCATCCCCTGTGATGTCACAGACCTATAAAAGCCTCATCCTGCCTGGTCTCTGCAATTTTACTGCAAACTGAGCATAGGGACAGACATGCCAAGTGCTAGGGACAGTGTGTAACAAATCTTTTCATTGTATAATGTTGGATAAGGACACTGCAGGGACAGTGTAGGGAGATCATAATGAGAGTTTCCAGACCCTGCAGGAAGAGCATAGGGAGACTTCAGAGACAGTGCAGGGACAGTGCAGGCTCTGTGTAATTGCCCTGTGCATCTTGTTCAACTGCTGTACCATTCTTAAACTGTTCTGCTATACATAGACTTACTGTGCATCAGACTCAGCATCAACTGGCAGCCTAACATATAGACATGTTTATCTAGTTCATCTGCTACACCATTTATAGTTAATCTGTTCTGTTATAAAGACTTACTGTGCATCAGACTCAGTCTCAACAGGCAGTCTAATATATAGGCGCGTTTATCTAGTTCACCAACTGCGCCATTAATAATCAATCTGTCCCGGTATACATAGAGTAACTGTGCATCAGACTGATTGTCAACAGGTGGTCTAATATATAGACATGTTTTTCTAGTTTATCTGCTGTGCCATTCATACTTAATCTGTTATATTAGTGATTCAGTTACTGTACACTATGGTCAATTGACAGTTGACAGCCCTCAAAAGAAATGGGCAGTGGCAAAAATGTTGCTGTAGCCGGTACAAGTAGCAGCAGAAAAAGGGTGGTGGTAGCAGCAGCTGCAGCAAGAGGCCACAGCTGCCACTGTCATCCAGCGGTCGTGTTTTCACCAAAAATCCAGCTGTACTGGAATGGATGACTCGCTCTTCAACATCATCTCAGGTAACAACAGATACACACAGCCAGAAATCGGTGGGTTCCTCTGACACCATGCTTAATTAGCATGGCCCAGGAACAACCTCTGTGCCCTCACCTGTCCCGGCAACTGCCTCTTTTTTTGCTGCTCCTTCTCCTCGGGAAGTAAGGCATGCTGCCGACTCTGCTCCGTTTTTTAGCGAGGACGAGCTTAGTGAGGAAAGTCAGCAGCTACAGGCCAGCACAGACTTGGAGGAGAGGTCCGATGCGTCCTCCCTTAGGCGTGCAACTAGCAATGATGACAGTCGGGTGGAAGCACAAGATGCAAGCAGTCAGGGACGTGGCCATGAGCCTGATGAGGGTGACATAAGTGACAAACAGACATTAGTGGATGCTGATGTAGCCGATCGCACTTGGGAGCTGAGTGAAGAGGGGGCATTATCATCAGGGGGTAAGGGTGGCAGCAGGCCCATTAAAAAAAAGCAGCATGGTGGAGCCAAACACGCCCGGGTAGACCGTCTGCTACTCAGGAGCCTACCTGTCAGGAAACAACTAGCGGTGCAGGGTTTTATAAAGGCAGCGGCAGGCAGTCAGCATGGAGTGTTGGCCATAAAATGCCGTTCTTAGCAGCGTGAGTAGTTTTTATCAAGTCGCTGGAGGATGTATAGGGTGGCAGTATGCAGGATGTGTGGGCAGAAGTTGAAGCGTGGTCAGGGTGCTAATGTTGGCACCATGGCTCTGCAGCAACACATGGAGCGTCACCATAAAGTGGCCTGGGGAAACCTTGGCAGTAATGTAATGGTACAACCTGAAGCAGGAACTGCTGCATTTACCAGCGACCCACACGCCTTCTCCAGCAGTCAGGGCTCCTCAAACTCAGCAGAAGGAAGCTGTCTTTCCTTCCCCTTCTCTATAACTCCTGATGCTCCTCCTCCTTGTCATGTGTTTTGCCAGCAATCGATCTCCGTGGCAATTGCAAAACGGCAACAGTATGTGTGCACTCATCCAACAGCTCAGAAGCTGAATGTGCACTTGGCCAAGTTGCTGATACTATAGTTCCTTCCTTTTAATATCATGGACTCTGGACATTTAAGAAAACTGATGGCTTGTGCCCACTGTGGTGAAGTGCACCATAGAGGTGTGGAGGGTGTGTGTATCTCACCTGGTTTTCTAGTTTAGTTGGGTAAAATAATGGAAATCCAGAGATATTGTGCTTCAGCAAGGTATAGCTTACTGGAGATGGTTATTTAATTAACATGGGCAGGATTTCCTTGGACTCGGAGACCAGTTGGTAGTAGGAGTCTGTCAGTTCACACCCCTAGTCCACTACAGGTTCCCTGGCCACAGGTGAAGCCAGCTGTGATTAATCACTGAGGGATAAAACAACCCTCAATGTATAGTAGTCTGGGGAGAGGAATTGACTCCACACAGAGATGGAAGCCTAAGAGGCTTGGTGTGGTCACAGCCAGAAGGACTGTTAGACCTTGTTCCCCCAAGATGGCATGTTGGTCACATAGCCAAGATTGCCAAGAGACATAGTATAACATAGTATACCACACCGAAAAAGACATTTGTCCATCCAGTTCGCCCTGTTTCCTACAGGTTGATCCAGAGGAAGGCAAAAACCCTGTGAGGCAGAAGCCAATTTTCCCCACTTAAGGGAAAAAATTCCTTCCCGACTCCAATCAGGCTTTTAGAATAACTCCGTGGATCAACGACCCCTCTCTAGTAGCTATAGCCTGTAATATTATTACACTCCAGAAATACATCCAGGCCCCTCTTGAATTCCTTTATTGTACTCACCATCACCTCCTCCTCAGGCAGAGAGCTCCATAGTCTCACTGCTCTTACCGTGAAGAATCCTCTTCTATGTTTGTGTACAAACCTTCTTTCCTCCAGACGCAGAGGATGTCCCCTCGTCACAGTCCTGGGAATAAATAGATGATGGGACAGATTTCTGTACTGACCCCTGATATATTTATACATAGTTATTAGATCTCCCTGAGTCATCTTTTTCTAAAGTGAATAACCCTAATTTTGATAACCTTTCAGGGTACTGTAGATCCCTCATTCCAGTTATTACTTTAGTTGCCCTCTTTTGAACCCTCTCCAGCTCTGCTGTGTCTGCCATGTTCACAGGAGCCCAGAACTGTACACAGTACTCCATGTGTGGTCTGACCAGTGATTTGTAAAGTGGTAAGACTATGTTCTCATCACAGGCATCTATGCCCCTTTGATGCAACCCATTATATTATTGGCCTTGGCGGCAGCTGCCTGACACTGGTTTTTACAGCTTAGTTTGCTGTTCACTAAATTTCCTAGGTCCTTTTCCATGTCAGTGTCACCCAGTGTTTTACCATTTAGTATGTACAGGTGACTTGCATTATTCCTTCCCATGTGCATAACCTTAGATTTGTCAGTGTTAAACCTCATCTGCCACTTCTCTGTCCAAGCCTCCAATCTATCCAGATGCCTCTGTGGCAGTATACTGCCCTCTCCCGTGTCAATTACTTTACACAGTTTAGTGTCATCTGCAAAAATAGATATTTTACTGTGCAAGTCTTCTCCAAGATCATTAATAAATATATTGAAAAGAATAGGGCCCAATACTGACCCCTGAGGTACCCCACTATTGACAGTTGCCCAATCTGAGTATGTACCATTAATAACCACCCTCTGTTTTCTGTCCCTCAGCCAGTTACTTACCCACATACAGACATTTTCTCCCAGTCCGAGCATCCTCATTTTATATACTAACCTTTTATGAGGTACGGTGTCAAATGCTTTGGAGAAGTCCAGATATACGACATCCATTGATTCGCCACTGTCAAGTCTAGAACTTACCTCCTCATAGAAACTGATTAAATTAGTTTGACATGACCGGTCCTTCATGAAGTCATGCTGATATGGCGTTATTTGGTATTTTCATTGACGTACTCCAAGATAGCATCTCTCAGAAAATCTTCAAACAGTTTCCCCACAACAGATGTTAAACTTACCGGCCTATAATTTCCAGGCTCTGTTTTCGGACCCTTTTGAATGTTGGCACCACACTTGCTATGCGCCAATCCTGTGGTATAGAGTCCTTAAATATCAGAAATAAGGGTCTGGCTATGACATTACTTAATTCTCTTAGGATACGGGGTGTATGCCATCTGGTCCTGGCGATTTGTCTATTTTATTCTTTTTAAGTCGCTGTTGTTCTTCTTCCTGGGTCAGACAGGGCACTTTTAATGGGAATTTACTTTTACATTCTGCATTTCATCATTTTCTTCAGTGAATACAGTGGAGAAAAAAATATTTAATAGTTTTGCTTTCTCCTCATCGCTCTCTGCAACTCCTCCCTAATTAATCTCTCGGTCTCTTTGGCTGCTTTTATTTGTTTTTACATATTCTATTTTTTTCCTTATAGTTTTTCAGTGCTTCCTCGCTACCCTCCTGTTTTAGTGATTTAAATGCTTTCTTTTTGTCATTTAGTGCTTTCTTTACATTTCTATTTATCCACATTGGTTTCTTTTGTGCCTTAACCATGTATTCCCATAAGGTATGTACCTTACAGTTAGATTTTAGGATGTTTTTAAAAATATCCCATTTTGTGGCTGTATTTTTATGTTTGAGGACTTTGTCCCAGTTAGTTAGGCCTATTGCCTCTCTTAGTTGGCTACATTTTGCTTTTTTGAAGTTAGGTATTTTTGTTCCTCCCTGTAGAAACTCTCGTTTGAAGGATAATTGGAAGGTTATAACTTTATGGTCACTATTTCCTAGGTGTCCCCCGACCTGCACATCTGTTGTTCTGTCAGGTCTATTGGTTAATACTAAGTCCAGTATGGCCGTCCCTCTAGTGGGGTCCTGAACCAGTTGGGAAAGGTAATTGTCTTTGGCTATTGCCAAGAACCTGTTTCCTTTATGAGATTTCCCAGTCTATATCTGGGTAGTTGAAGTCCCCCATAATAACCACCTCATTATGATTTGCCGCCTCGTCTCTCGTTTAGTAATAGATTTTCTGTGGACTCTGGTATATTAGGTGGTTTATAATAATCTCCTATTAGTAATTTATTATTGTTTTTGCCTCCATGTATTTCTACCCACAGTGACTTCATATGTTCATGTCCCTCACTTATATCTTCTCGGACTGTGGGCTTTAGACAGGACATCATAAAGGCAGACCCCTCCCCTTCTCCGGTTTTGACGATCCTTTCTAAACAGACTGTAACCCTGTACATTAACTGCCCAGTCATAGCTATCAACCAGCCGTGTCTCAGTTATTCCCACTGTCATATCTATCATCCAGCCATGTCTAAGTTATTCCCACTAAGTCATAGTCCTCCTTACAGATCACTGACTTCAGTTCCCTAGTTTTATTAGTCAGGCTTCTGGCATTAGTGTACATACAATTAAGAGGTTTATGTATATTTTTTACCCTATACCTTTCCTTCTGAACTGTTCTAGTCCCTCCTTCCATTCCTCCCTCAATCCCATCGCCCCCAGTCTCTATCTGCACTATCTTCCCCTCCTATAACGTAATTACCCTAATTAGGCTCTTCCCCAACACAGCTGCCCCTTCCCCATTGAGGTGCAGCCCATCCCTACGATAGAGCCTGTATCTGACAGAAAAGTCGGCCCAGTTCTCCATGAACCCGAACCCCTCCTTCCTACACCAGTTCTTGAGCCACTTGTTAACCTCTCTAATCTCCCGCTGCCTTTGTTTGGCTCATGGTACAGGTAGTATTTAAGAAAACACTACCTTTGAGGTCCTTGCCCTAAGCTTTTGACCTAAATCCCTAAAATCATGTTTTAGGACGCACCATCTACTTCTAACTTTGTCATTGGTTCCGGACCATGACCGCTGGATCTTCTCCGGCCCCTCCCAGTAATCTATTAACCCGAGCCGCGATGTGTCAAACTCTAGCGCCAGGAAGACAGCACACTGTTCGATGATCCCGGTCTTTGTGACAGATCGCCCTATCTGTTCCCCTAATAATTGAGTCTCACACCACCAGTACCTGTCTGGCCTGCCGTGCTCTCCTGATCCCCTGCTTACTGGAGCTGACATTCCCCTGACTGGCAGAGGAAGTGTCCGGCTGCAGCGGTGCCATCCCTGAACTGACATCCCCTCATCTGCCAACCGTGCAAACTTGTTGGGGTGTGTCAGATCAGGGCTAGCCTCCTGGCACTCTTCCCTCTACCTCGCTTTCTAACTGTTACCAAGCTAGCTCCCTTACTTTTCTGAGCCTCCTCGCTACCACCCTCCCCACATCTACCCCATAGAGTCCCTGCTCAGTAAGCAGCAAACTCTTTTCAAAATTGTCAATGCCTCTCAGTGTTGAAATTCACCTGTTTAGATACACGATGTGCGATTCCAAACTGGAAATTTGCTCACATTTTGAACAAAGATATGCACCCTCAAATGGCTGTTCCAGGACTGCATACATTAGACAAGATGTGCACTGGATTGTGTTGTCAATGATGGAACCAATGGCGACTCTAGGAACAATATATGGGGGGGCACATAAGATACCACAGTCAAAACAAGGGGGGGGGCACTAATAATTTTCACCACTTAATCATACTATTGAAAAAAACTAAATAAGTATGTATTAATAAGATTACAAAATACAAGAGTATTGCGGTATGCAGGGATACCTTTTTATTGTACTAAGACAAGCTTTCAAGAGTTTTCCTTTCTTCCTCGGTATTGCTTCTTTATAGTTTAACCCCTTAAGGACACGGCTCTATTTCACCTTAAGGACCAGGTCATAACTTTAAAACGCTTTTTCTTATAAAGGCCATTCTGAGATTGTTTTTTCATCACATATTGTACTTCATGACAGTGGTAAAATGAAGTCGAAAAATTTCATTTTTATTTATAAAAAAATACCAAATTTACCAAAAATTTTGAAAATTTGCAATTTTCAAAGTTTCAATTTCTTTACTTCTATAATACATAGTAATACCGCCCAAAAAAGTTATTGATTTATATTCCCCATATATCTACTTCATGTTTGGATCATTTTGGGAATGCCATTTCATTTTTTGGGGACGTTACAAGGCTTAGAAGTTTAGAAGCAAATCTTGAAATTTTTCCCAAATTTTCAAAAACCCACTTTTTAGGGACCAGTTCAGGTCTGAAGTCACTTTGCGAGGCTTACATAATATAACCCACCCAAAAATGACCCTATTCTAGAAACTACACCCCTCAAGGTATTCAAAACTGATTTTACAAACGTCATTAACCAAAACTTTAGGTTTTCCACAAGAGTTAATGGCAAAGGGAGATAAAATTTCAGAATTTCGATTTTTTGGAAAATTTTCCATTTTAATCCATTTTTTCCAGTAACAAAGCAAGGGTTAACAGCCAAACAAAACTTAATATTTATTGCCCCAATTTTTTAGTTTGCACAAACACCACATATGTGGTCGTAAACATTGTATGGCCAAACGACAGGGCGCAGAAGGAAAGGAACGTAAGCGGTTTTTGGAAGGCGGATTTTGCTGGACTGGATTTTTGACACCATGTCCCATTTGAAGCCCCCGATGCACCCTAGAGTAGAAACTCCATAAAAGTGACTCCATCTAAGAAACTACACCCCTATTCAAAACCGATTTTACAAACTTTGTTAACCCTTTAGGTGTTCCACAAGAGTTATTGGCCAATGGAGTTGAAATTTCAGAATTTCTATTTCTTGTTACCTTGTCTCAAAAAAAGTGTAATATAGAGCAACCAAAAATCATATTTACCCTAAAATAGTACCAACAAAACTGACACCTTATCCCATAGTTTCCAAAATGGGGTCACTTTTTTGGAGTTTCTACTGTAGGGGTGCATCAGGGGGGCTTCAAATGGGACATAGTGTCAAAAAACCAGTCCAGCAAAATCTGCCTTCCAAAAACCATATGGCGTTCCCTTCCTTCTACGCCCTGCAGTTTGGCCATACAGCAGTTTACGACCACATATCGGGTGTTTCTGCAAACTACAGAATCAGGGCAATAAATATTGAGTTTTGTTTGGCTGTTAACCCTTGTTTTGTTACTGGAAAAATTTATTAAACTGCAAAATTTGCAAAAATATAGCTGTTTTGGGACCGTTTTGTATTTTTTGTTATTTACAGCGTTGAACTGACAGCTTAGATTGTGTGCTATTTCTATAGAGCAGGTTGTTACGGAGGCGACAATACCAAATATGACTACTTTTTGGGGGTTTTTGTTTCAGTTTTACATAATAAAGCATTTTTGAAAAAAATGATTTTTTAGTGTCTCCACATTCTGAAAGCCATAGTTTATTTTTTATTTTTTGGGCGACTGTCCTATGTAGGGGCTCATTTTTTGCGAGATGAGATGTCGGTTTGTTGGTTTGATTGGTACTATCTTGGGGTGCATATAACATTTTGGTCACTTGCGATTACACTTTTTGTGATGTAGGGTGACAAAAATGGCTTTTGACACCGTATTTTTTTATTTTTTTTTGCTGTGTTCAGCTGAGGGGTTAGGTCATGTGTTATTTTTATAGAGCAGGTATTTACCGTATTTTCGCCCTATAAGACGCACTTTCCCCCCCCAAAGGTGGGGGAAAAATAGCAGTGCGTCTTATGGGGCTAAAGTTGCACTTTTGCTGTAGTTATAATGATACACCCGCCGCGATGCCGCGTGGCGGGTGTATCAGCTAAGAGGGAGGAGGGGCTGTGGCGGGCCAGCATGACAGCAGGGCCCGTGCAGTGACTGTATCCTTCTACACAGGCCCCGCTCACTGTATATAAGCTTTCATTATTTGAGGACATTGTTATTATAAAGTAAAAAGCCTTAGTAAACCTTAGTTGTATTATTCTACCTACAATCGGTGGCAGAGAGGAGGGAGGAGGCAGGCCGGGAGGACGGGCGCAGGCAGCGTGAGTCACTACGTCACGCGCCTGCACCGCCCAGTTTATGAATGAAGAAGGCAGTCCCGGCCTGCCTCCTCCCTCCTCTCTGCCACCGATTGTAGGTAGAATCCCTATAACAGTGTCATCCACACCATTAATTCAAAACCCACCAAAAGCACACATTTTCGTTCAAAATAATTTTCTTCTTATTTTTCTTCTCAAAACCTGGGTGCAGGTTTTACACAATAATATCATTTTTAAAACAAAAAAAATCATGTTTTAGTGTCTCCATAGTCTGAGAGCCATATTTTTTTATTTTTGGGGCGATTGTCCTATGTAGGGGCTCATTTTTGCCTGATGAGGTGGCGGTTTGAATGGTACTATCTTGGGGTGCATATGGCTTTTGATCGCTTGATATTACACTTTTTGTGATGTAAGGTGATAAAAATTGCTTTTTGACAACGTTTTATTTTTTATGTTTAAGGCGTTCACCTGAGGGGTTAGGTCATGTAACATTTTTATAGAGCAGGTCCTTACGGGCGCGGCAATACATAATATGTATACTTTTTTAGTTTATTTTGGTTTTACACAATAATATCCTTTTTGAAACAAAAAAAAAACATGTTTTAGTGTCTCTATAGTCTGAGAGCCATAATTTTTCAGTTTTAGGCAATTGTCTCAGGTTGGGTATAATTTTAGCGGGATGAGGTGACGGTTAGATTGGCACTATTTTGGGTGTGATGTAAGGTGACAAAAAAATTTTAATTTTTTTGTTACAGTGTTTACTTGAGGGGTTAGGTCATGTAATATTTTTATAGAGAAGATTGTTACGGACATGGAGATACCCAATATGTCTACTTTTTTTTTTTTTACATTTAACACTAAAAAGCATTTTTGAAACAAAAAAAATCATGTTTTAGTCTGAGAGGCATAGTTTTTTTTATTTTTTAGGCAATTGTTTTAGGTAGGGACTCATTTTTTCCGGGATGAGATGGCGGTTTCATTGGTACTATTTTGGGAGGCATACGCCTTTTTAATCGCTTTGTATTACACTTTTAGTGATGTATGGTGCCAAAAAATGGCTTATTTACACAATTTTTTTTTTATGGCGTTCACCTGAGGGGTTCAGTCATGTGATATTTTTATAGAGAAGTTATTTACGGACGTGGTGATACATAATATGTGTAGTGTATTTTATTTTTTTAATTTTTATTCAGTGATGTGTTTTTCATTTTTACTTTTTTTTTCACTTTTTTACATTATTTTTTTTTACTTAGACCCACTTGGTTCTTGTAGATCCAGTGGATCTGGTGTCTGTATAATACAGTACAGTACACTATATAGTGCACTGTGCTGTATTTTTTACTTTACAAAGTCTGAATAGACCTTTAGCAGGTCTATTCAGACTTTCAGCACCATGGAGAGCAGAACACTTCTGAAAGCGTCCTGTCTCCATGGCAACCATCACCCGCTGCCATAACAGAGCAGCGGGCGATGGGACGGGAGGGAGGGGGGCAGGAGGGGGGCTCTCTCCCTCTGCAATCCCATCCTGTCAGGGGGCTGCAAAGGCACAGTAGCCCCCTGATGGGAGAGGGAAGGAACTCCCTCCCTGTTAGCCCCTTCCTAACCGCGGTCCGTACAGACCGCGGTATAGAAGGGGTTAAATGGCTGGCATCTGATCAAGCACAGATGCCAGCCGTTTCTATCAGACTGTCAGCAATGTGCTGACACTCTGATAGATCCACTAGACACCAGGGAATATTACAGAGGAGGCGGGCGGGGGATCGTAAAGGATATAGGAGTAATTTCTTTAAAACAGTGTTTTAGGGGTGGAGGCCCATAGGAGAATGTCATCGAGACAAAAAAACCTAAGTCTAGATAAACAGTCTCTTAATGGGCGCCCATCCCAACCTTGAATGTAGTTATAGAAACCCAAATAATTCTAAATCGGCATTTAGGCCAAACGGGATTATCGTTTTATCGGGGGGGACATGTATGCAAAAATCCCCCCCAGCGGCAGCAGGGCAATGTGTGCGGCGGTGGCGGGGCACAGGGAGATGAACGCTTCCATTGTGGAAGCGTTCATCTCCAAAGTCATCTGTATCGCCATCCTCAGGACAGCGATACAGATAGCTGTGCTGCGGAGCAGGAGAGGGAGAGGCGTCTCCCTTCCCTGCTCCTCTGATAGGCTGCCAGCACTAGGCCGGCAGCCTATCAGATGTTGGTACAGACGGCGCGATGACGTCATCTCGCCGTCTGTGAGACGTACAGCGCGGGACACAGGCTGGAAGAGGCCTGCATCGCATCGCTGTGACGGATGGAGGTAAGTATAAATGTATGTGTCTTGTTTTTTGTGTGTGTGTGTTTTTTTTTTTTAAACCGGACCCACTGGCCCATAAGGGGAGATTTTCGGCACATGGGGGCGGAAAGATATGTGGGTGTGGCTTGAGGGTGGGTGGGGACACAGGGGCCCCATAAGTGCTGTCCCCCAGATTTTTGGGGCTTCCTACGCCCATGGTTGGGATGGGCGCCCATTAAGAGACTGTTTATCTAGACTTAGGTTTGTTTGTCTCGATGACATTCTCCTATGGGCCTCCACCCCTAACACACTGTTTTAAAGAAATTACTCCTATATCCTTTACATATATTTTATATGTATACTTGCTTTATTATACTTACCCTACATTATATGGCTATGGGATGAAGAATAAGATATATGAAGTTTAGCATTATTTTTGGGAAAACGCATTAAAAACACAATATGGCAGAAAAACGCATCAAAAACGCATAGAAACTATAATCCTAGAAGGACATTTGTTGCTAAATGAAGGGAGAAACATATACAATAACCCCTTTTTATGTGGACCTTTTAGAATGGTGAAAGAAGTAATCCAAAACAGGTTTTACATTCGGGTTCGGGTTATCGTAGCATCCGTTATGGATTCCATAACGGCATTTGGAATCCATAAGGGATGCTTCATTGAACCTGAACCTTGGACAACCCTAAGGACCTGCGGTGACGTCACCGTCATGTGATCAGTGCAGGGGCGTGGCTCAGCACTGGATTGGATAAGAGGTGATCCAATGCTGAGCCACGCCCCCTGCACTGATCACATGACGGTGACATCACCCCAGGTCCTTAGGTTTGTCCAAGGTTCGGGTTTATTGAAGCATCCCCTTATGGATTCCAAATGCCGTTATGGTCCGTGGTAGCGGAATCCATAACGGGATGCTACGATAACCCGAACCCGAACTTTGGACGCCAAACTAAAAATAGAAGTTCGCTCATCTCTACTGCCCTATAAAAGCCAACCATTATGCCCACTGCTGCCTACCACTGAGGAAGGAGGAGGACCTCCAAAACGCGTATGGTTGGGCAGCATTGGGCGAACTATTTCTGATGGTATTGTGGACTTATTGATTCCTGCATATCTATACGGATATATCATTATCCAGTCAAGGATTTAAAGGTTCCACAAAATTCCCTATACAAGGTGGACTTTAGGACCTGGTCTTCACTCAGAGAACACTTCACCTGATCATATGACACGCCATGTGGGACGCTGCATGTTACTGTGTCTGAAGTATCACAGGGAAGTAGATGCCATTCAAAACCACACGTGGAGACCCAGCCGCCACTGGCAACATTTACTACTGGAGCGGTAACGTGTTCCTTCTGCACACGAGTGCCACTATTACTCCATCTACCTCTTTTATATTGTGGGACTTTAGGGGTTATTGGACCTCAGTAAACTCCATTACATCAACTCACGTCCACTGAGGAGATCTCATTGCCGCTCAGCTGTGTATTTGTACCAATCAGAAAAATAAATCATGAATAATGATACCAATCACGATCAAGGAGTACATTGGACATAAATCAGGGTGGATGACATAGAGGAGAGCTGCGCAGGGTGGTGGATGCCCTGGGGGCTATGGCCAAAGAAAAGAGGTGATTCTTGACTAAGCCATTAAATAAATGAGACAAACGACAACTGCTCATTCATTCCTCTAGGTGGACTACCTGTAGTTCATGAATCCACCAAGCTTCCCCTGTCCCAGTTTCCACCACGCTTGGGTGGAGGGATAACCTCAATCCCAAAAATTGATAGAAAAAAACGTGTCTTAAAAAGAAAATAATTTTCATGTAGTACCAATTCTAATAGTCGCAGGAAAAATTCCTTCTCAGAAGATATTGTAAAATCCATGCGGTGGCGGAGAGGCCCTTGGCGTGTTCAATAGAAGTATATAGACTACACACGTCAAAGGTGACCAATAAATCATCTTCACATAGTGACAATGTCGTAATATCTCTCAAAAATTGTAAGTAAAAAGATGGTGTATTTTTGGTCAAGGGAGTCAATACCTTTTTCAAAAGTACAGCAGGAGGAGACAAAATCGAATCGTTATATGTAGAGATGAGCGAACTTCTATTTTTAGTTCAGCGTCCAAAGTTCGGGTTCGGGTTATCGTAGCATCCGTTATGGATTCTGCTACCGCGGACCATAATGGCATTTGGAATCCATAAGGGGCTGCTTCATTGAACCCGAACCTTCGACAACACTAAGGACCTGGGGTGACGTCACCGTCATGTGATCAGTGCAGGGGCGTGGCTCAGCATTGGATCACCTCTTATCCAATCCAGTGCTGAGCCACGCCCCTGCACTGATCACATGACGGTGACGTCACCCCAGGTCCTTAGTGTTGTCCAAGGTTCTGGTTCAATGAAGCAGCCCCTTATGGATTCCAAATGCCGTTATGGTCCGTGGTAGCGGAATCCATAACAGGATGCTTCGATAACCCGAACCCGAACTTTGGACGCCGAACTAAAAATAGAAGTTCGCTTGATTTAAGAGAAATTGACACAACTTATCTTCCAAAATTCCCTTGTCTCTGTATCCTGTAACAATATCAGATATTTTCTGCTGGTCAAAACATCACCACAGGTCCTGTACTCCCTCCAGCAGCACAGCCTGGAGCCTGACTCTGCCTACACACGGTCACATGGTCATTACATCATCACAGGTCCTTTACTTCCTCCTGTAGCACAGCCTGGAGCCTGACTCCTCCCACACATGATCACATGGCCATGACATCATCACAGGTCCTTTACTTCCTCCTGTAGCACATCCTGGAGCCTGACTCCTCCTTACACATGGTCAAAACATCATCACAGGTCCTGTACTTCCTCCTGTAGCACTGCCTGACTCCTGCACATTGTGGTAGGAAGAAAAACACCGGAAGCTCCATGGTGAAGGATTATCAGAGGAAGAGGAGGAAACGCTCCATTCAGGTAAGTGGAACACTCACCAGCTTTACACCTGTAAGGCCTGTTTAGAGCTGCGTTAGAGATGCAGCAAGGAGCAGTCTTCAGGATCTTTCTACGTTCGGTGGAACCGGTGGAGGCCATCCAGCCGCACCCTGACAAATATGCAGAGAAGTGGCCGGACAAATCCCATTGGGATCAGCGGTTTTCGTCCGGCCGCTACTCTGCATGTTTTCCGGGCTGTGTCCTGATCTCTGCCGCTCCCCATTATAGTGAATGGGGCTGGGGGTGTCTGGCAGCTTCTGGCAGTGTCAGATGTGGACATCTCTGACAGGAGAACAGCCAGAGACGGAATGCTACTGTGAAACTAGCCTCAGGCTCCATAGCCGGAAAGATCTGCAGCTCCACGGCCGGAAAGGTCCGCGGCTCCACGGCCGGAAAGGTCCGTGGCTCCACAGCCGGAAAGACCTGTAGCTCCACAGCCGGAAAGACCTGCAGCTCCACAGCCGGAAAGGTCCGCGGCTCCACAGCCGGAAAGGTCCGCGGCTCCACAGCCAGAAAGGTCCGCGGCTCCACAGCCGGAAAGGTCCGCGGCTCCACAGCCGGAAAGGTCCGCGGCTCCACAGCCGGAAAGGTCCGCGGCTCCACAGCCGGAAAGGTCCGCGGCTCCACAGCCGGAATGGTCCACGCCTCATCTTCCGATCAGCAACTTTGTCGCAAAAAAATGCACTGGATATACACGCTAAATACCCTCTCCCTTTTGAACTCAATGAGTCTCTGGAGTACTCTAACTACTAGAATCACCAACCCCCCAGGCTACTTATTATCCAGTACACCATATTTACCCTTTGATCCAAAAATAATTGCCGATCCAGGACTGATACATCCTATTCGCAACATTTGCTGACCTAGGATATAACTCAGAAACAGTGACAATCATGATTTTTCACTGAATACACCAAAAATATCGTGTGCACACAACTCATTGTGTGCACCCAATAGGGATCCTTTATCCAATAGAGATCTCTTTTCACCTCATACAGACCCTTAATTTTAGGAATTTTAGAATTATTATTCTCCTATGGAACACACCTAATACATTGAGTGCACCCAATAGAGTTCTTTCATCCAATAGAGATCTTATTCCATTTAACACAGACCCATATCATCGGGATGTTCCTTACCCCCTTTTACATCCTCATTGACCCAAACAAACAATATTTATTGATATTGTAACGCATAAGAGTATTTGTACAATGTCGGAGTCCAGTTCAGCTGATATGAACCATATCAATTATGTGTTTGAACTGTATCCATAGGTATATTTTAACCTTTTAATACTATGGTTCTCTTAACATATTTATTTACTCTCACTATCTCCATATTTTATATACGATTTATAATCTATGCTGTACGTTTGACGTACTTCCCAGGATTTTCCTAGACCTCCTGGGACATTTATATATTATGTATCACATACTATTTGTTCTTTTAATTCATATATTATGCAGCCATTTTATTTATTTATCTATGCTCGCCACTTAAGGGAAATACTTATTTGGTCCCTATAAATGTCGCCCTTACAAGCGATTACTATATGACCGGCTTGCGCTCCTCCCTGGACCGGAGAAATGAACATATCCAGCCTCCGGCTTGCGTTCCACCAACCTGAAGCACGTGCACCTCCGGCCTCACGTGACCACAGACCTCACGCACGTGATCATGGACCGGTGCCTCCACATGATCGGGAATTCGGCACCCTCGAAATTGAAGAAACCATACCAATCTCTCTGAGCCGAATACAATTCATAGGATAGCATAGGACATAGTTACCCTATATTTCTCCATGTTTTGGCTGAGCACACTGTTCCATTTTACCGAAGTGACTTCACTTCCGGTCCCGAACACGGTCATTAGTAAAATACCCCAAATCGAGATGAAATTAAGCCCCTTTATTAAGACCCATTTATGGCTGCACTTTGCCTTCTGTATTTTAATCTTTCGCACCACATCGTATTGTAAAATTGTAATCTCTGTATCACACGAGCGGAACGTCACTTCCGGTGTGCAAACCGGAAGGGACGTTATCCACTCATTTTTGGCGCCATTTTTGTATATTTATAGTCCAGATACTGTGTATCACAATGTATGCTCCTGATGAAGGGGATTTCTAATACCCGAAACGCGTTGAGCAGATACCTTCACCCCTACCCTGTGGTTCAATAAAGGCGATTGGCAAGAAGTACCAGTGTGGACTGCTGTCATTCCCAGAGATCTTACAGGCTACGCAGGAGGAATTCCGGAGGGTGTCTTGAGCTTTATCCCATCCGGTACCTCCTGGGTGAAATGAGTTATCATCTTATCTTCTTTCCATTCAGGTTCCTACAATATAGGATCCGCTCAGTGGAGATCTTCTAGATAACATACTTCTCCTGATTGACCCGACAAGAATGGACAGGGACAAGATGGCGGAGAGGATAATAAATCTCACCCTAGAGATCCTCTTCCGGCTTACTGGAGAGGTGAGAGGTTCTGATGATGTCACATTACATCATCTCATCTATGTTACTAACAGATGGACATGACTGGAGAGGTGAGGGACTCTGGAGATGTATGGAGGGATATTTATCATTGTGTCTCTCCATAACCAGGACTACACAGTAGTGAAGAAGACCTCTAGTGAGCGCTGTCAGGACCCTGTGTCTGAAGGATGGGGAAGAACCCTGAGCCCAATCATGGGGCCTCCACCTCACCCCTGATACATGAGGAAACCAATAGAGAGAAGATCCTAGAGCTCACCAACAAGATGATTGAGCTGCTGACTGGAGAGGTGACACTGCTGGGAATGCTGGGACATTATACAGGAACGCTATGAAGGGATCTGGGTGATGACTGTATCATTGTGTTGTCAGGTTCCTATAAGGTGTCAGGATGTCACCGTCTATTTCTCCATGGAGGAGTGGGAGTATTTAGAAGGACACAAAGATCTGTACAAGGACATCATGATGGAGGATCACCGGCCCCTCACATCACCAGGTAATAGACATGACTAAATACACACGTCCTCTCATTATCTGTATGTAAGGAAGGGATTCAGTCACTGGATGTGTTTCCTACAGTTAAGAAGAGAAGAACACCGGAGAGATGTCCCAGTCCTCTTCTTCCACAGGATGGTTCAGAAGAACATCACAGTGTCCCACAGGATGATCAGGTAGATGGAGATAAGGTCTCATGAAATGTCCCCTATGATCTGTAGAAGGCTGAGAAGATCTTGTGTTCAGTCTTGTTTTATCCACCAGTATTATATGTTTTATCCTTTGTGGGGAGTTGCTCTGGTAGATAGCGGTGCGGGTGCAGTACTGAGGCAAAACAAGGAGTCCAGTACGTGCAATAAACAGTGTTTTATTCACACTTGCACAAACGAAATGGCAAACAGTCTCTTGGTGTTCATTCACACGCAGCAAACAGAAAAAGGCAAAACCAAAGAGTCCAAAACCAGGTTCAATCACCTGTGAGATGTTAGGTGCGCGTTCGCACCTGGCGGTCGGCCCAGCCGTGGGATAATCCTCCTTCAGGCTTCCGGGTCGACTGCACGTCTCCTTGCTGGGTTTTTGCTTCCAGCCCAGAGAGCTCCACAGGACTAGCAGCAGCTCCAGGACAATCACAGCCCCAGACACAGCTGCTGGCTGTGTTTTATACCCAGCCCAAAACCAGGACTGGATCGTGGGGAGCAGCCACCCACCCTACACTTTAGCTGCTCCCGGTAAGAGCCGGCCCGGATCGGCTTTGCAGCCATGCTATTTAGCAAGGTGTCAACCAGCACTAGCTGCTGCTGACACACCAAAAATCCAGCTCTTACCTCACCGAGGCCAGGAACCTCGGTGACACGTACCTCCCGTCGACCACAGTACCTTGCACCTTACCACATACCCCCCTTTGTTCAACCCTGAGGGGGTGAACACATGTGAGGCAGTGGACGCGGGACAGGGCATCTGCGTTACCCTGCAAGCGGCCTGCCCTGTGTTCCACGGAGAACTTGAAGTTCTGCAGGGATAGGAACCACCTGGTGACCCGAGCATTCCTCTCCTTGGCCTGGCTCATCCACTTGAGAGAGGAATGGTCGGTCACCAGACGGAACCTCCTCCCTAACAGGTAGTAGCGGAGAGATTCGAGTGCCCACTTGATAGCCAGGCACTCCCTCTCCACTATGCTATACCTGGTCTCGGCGGGACTGAGCTTACGGCTCAGGAAGACAACGGGATGTTCTTCCCGTTGACCTCCTGAGACAGTACAGCACCGAGGCCTACCTCCGAGGCGTCGGTCTGTACGACGAACTCCCTGTTGAAGTCGGGTGTCACCAAAACCGGGGACCCACACAGGGCCGACTTCAACGCGGAGAAAGCCTCCTCCGCCTTCTCACTCCAGCTAACCTTCCCAGACTTTCGCCCCTTCAACAGGTCTGTCAACGGCGCTGCTATTGTGGCAAAGTGGGGCACAAACCGCATGTAGTACCCTACCATTCCCAGGAAGGACTTTACCTGCCTGGTGGTGACCAGTCGGGGCCAGTTACGTATGGCTTCTACCTTAGTTACCTGCGGCTTGATGACTCCCGCCCAATTACATACCCCAGATATTTGGTCTCTTCCAACCCAATCGCACACTTCTTTGGATTGGCGGTTAGACCAGCTTTCCTCAGGGCATCTACTACCGCCTGCACTTTGGGTAAATGGCTTTCCCAGTCGGTGCTGTGGATGATTACATCATCTAAGTAGGCCGAGGCGTACCGACGATGAGGTCGCAGCACTATGTCCATTAACCTTTGGAAGGTGGCGGGGCACCATGCAGGCCAAAGGGTAACACCTTGTAGTGATACAGGCCCTGCGGGTAACAAAGCGTTTTTCCTTGGCCGACTCCGTTAAGGGTACCTGCCAGTACCCTTTAGTGAGGTCTAGCACAGAAAAATAACGGGCTTGTCCTAAATTCTCAACAAGCTCGTCTACCCGGGGCATGGGATACGCATCAAACTTGGACACTTCATTTAACTTGCGAAAATCGTTGCAGAACCGCAACGTCCCATCCGGCTTGGGTATTAGAACTATGGGACTGGCCCACTCACTTTTCGACTCCTCAATGACATCGAGCTTCAACATTAATTGCACTTCCTCCGCGATGGCCCGTCGCCGAGCCTCGGGTACCCGGTATGGTTTTAACCGGATCTTGGCCTGAGGCTCAGTGACGATGTCATGTTGGATGAGAGACGTGCGGCCAGGGAGGTCCGAGAACACATCCGTGTTCCGACTGATGAACTCCCTGACTTCCTGAACTTGTTTGGAAGACAGGCTGTCTGCAATTTTTACCGTGGTTACTGCTTCACAGGCCTCAAACTGTGGGGCTGGACCCTTTTCACCTAGAAGCCCTGGCCGGGGGCTGTGGTCGTCGGCCGTGTCCCGATCTTTCCACGGCTTTAGTAAATTCACGTGGTACACCTGCTCCGGCTTGCGCCGCCCTGGCTGGTGTACCTTGTAATTTACTTCCCCTACCCTCTCGATCACCTCATAGGGGCCTTGCCACCTAGCTAGGAACTTGCTGTCAAGGGTGGGTACCAGAACCAAAACCCGATCTCCTGGATTGAAGCCCCGTACCCGAGCCTGACGATTGTACACCCTACTCTGGGCTTGTTGCGCTGCCTCCATATGCTCCCGGACCAGCGGCAACACCCTTTCCATCCGGTCCTGCATCTGGGTGACATACTCAATGACACTTTTGTGGGGGACAGGCTGTTGTTCCCACACTTCCTTGGCGATATCCAACAGGCCCTGAGGGTGTCTGCCATAAAGCAGTTCGAAGGGCGAGAACCCAGTAGAGGCCTGGGGCACCTCTCGCACTGCGAACATGAGATAGGGCAGAAGCAGATCCCAGTCCTTCCCATCTCTAGACACCACCCTTTTTAACATATTTTTTAAAGTTTGGTTAAACCTCTCGACAAGACCGTCTGTTTGCGGATGGTAAACGGACATCCGTAACTGCTTTATACGCAACAATTTACACAGTTCCCTCATAACTTTGGACATAAAAGGGGTCCCTTGGTCTGTCAGAATCTCTTTTGGCAGGCCCACACGGGAAAACATTTCCATTAACTCTTTGGCAATGAGCTTAGCCGAGGTATGTCGCAGAGGCACCGCCTCCGGATACCGAGTGGCGTAGTCGAGAACTACCAGAATGTGTTGGTGGCCCCTGGCAGACTTTGGTACAGGCCCAATTAGATCCATAGCGATTCGCTCAAACGGGACCTCAATAATTGGAAGAGGTACCAGAGGACTACGGAAATGTGGCTGGGGGCTATTTATCTGACAGGTGGGACAGGACTTACAATAATTTTCTACCTCCTTGAACACACTGGGCCAATAAAACCGCTGCAGTATGCGGTCCTGGGTTTTCTGCCACCCCAAGTGTCCCCCAAGAACATGTTGGTGGGCAAGCTCCATGACAAGCTTGCGGTACGCTATGGGCACCACCAACTGTTCAACAGGTTCACCCGAATTTGGTTCACCCGATATAACATTTCTTGGTGAACAACAAAGCGGGGAAATATTAACTCAGCCCCTGGTTTCTGGGGTTTACCATCAATTTCCAGCACATTCTCCCAGGCCCTGGTTAGGGTTTGGTCCCGGTGTTAGGCGGTCCCAAAATTATCTCCGGAGACGTGAAGGTCTGCCAACTCAGGACCTGGTGGCAAGTCCTCCATGTCTCCCACCATTACACTCAGTGGGGGTGTCTCCCCTCTACCACAGAAGTGGTGGTCACCCCTACCGCAGGCCCTTCGGACTCAGGCTCCCAGGGCTCTGGCCTCCCACAGGAACCAGGCCACTCTGCTAGGGTTACCCCTGTCTCAGGGCTATTAGTCACTTTCACCTCAGGCCATAGTGACGGAAAACCAGGGAAGTCTCTCCCAATTATTAGTTCATAAGGTAGCTTGGCGGAGATCGCCACTTCACAAGTCCATGTGCCGGCCGCCGTGGACAGAGACATTACAGCCATGGGATAGTCCTTTAAGTCTCCGTGTATGCACACCACACCAACTTTCCGGCCCGTATACTGGGAGGGCTGTACCAGGGCAGCACTTACCAGGGTTACTAGGCTCCCTGAGTCCAGCAGCGCCACTGCAAGATTATCACCGACTTGCACCTGGCACAGATGACGATTGTCTATTGTCTCGGGGTGCCGGTCGCACACAGTCTCCGGGCATACATGGAAGCCCGGTACCCATAATTAGTCTCCATGGGTTCTCCCCACTGCGGACAGTCGGCCCTCACATGGCCAGGCTCGTGACACCGCCAGCAGACTATCGGGGCCGGGTCTACAGGGGTGCACCCCGAGCAGGTTTCTCGGGTACCAGTCGTCGGGACTGGATGGGAGACCTCCAGGGTTTGACCGGCCCCTCCCAACAACACCCCCTTTCAAGGTTTTTGTGGCCTCATAGCGCTCCACCAGGTCGACCATGTCCAGGGCATTAGTGGGTGATACCTGGCCGATCCAGTGCTGAAGGGGGTACGGCAAGGCCCTCCAGAAGATGTCAGCCAGCAGACGGTCCAGCATAGCAGCCGGACTTAGAACCTCAGGCTGCAGCCACTTTTGCAACCTGTGCAGCAACTCATAATACTGCGGCCTGGCGGGTTCAGCCGTATTAAAGTTCCACTGGTGGACCCGCTGAGCCCGGACTAACACGTTCACCCCCAGTCTGGCCAGGATCTCCCCTTCACCGTGGGGTAATCAGCAGCCTGGTCATCTGGGAGGTCGAAAAATACTTGCTGGGGTCCAGACGCCAGGAACGGAGCGACGACCTCCGCCCACTGTTCTCGGGTAATTTCTCCCTCACGGCCACCTTCTCGAATACCGCCAGATAGGTCTCCACATCATCCGAGGGGTCATCTTAGGGATCGCTGCACGGACAGCTTTCCGGGCATCGTGGACGTGGCGGGACGCTCCTGCAGCTTGCAACGCCATCACATGCTGTAGCAGTAGCTGGTTGGTCTCCCGCTGCTGTACGTTAGCCTCTATGAGAGCTTTCACAGCCGCCTCCATTTTGTCAGGGAACACAGGCTGCAACTTTGCCGGCCGAATATAGGACATCCAGTCGTGCCCAGCAAAAACAAACTTCGGCGTTCACGCCAGCCTCACTGCGCATGCCCGCATCCGACACCAAATGTGGGGAGTTGCTCTGGTAGATAACGGTGCGGGTGCAGTACAGAGGCAAAACAAGGAGTCCAGTACGTGCAATAAACAGTGTTTTATTCACACTTGCACAAACGAAATGGTAAACAGTCTCTTGGTGTTCATTCACACGCAGCAAACAGAAAAAGGCAAAACCAAAGAGTCCAAAACCAGGTTCAATCACCTGTGAGATGTTAGGTGCACGTTCGCACCTGGCGGTCGGCCCAGCCGTGTGATAATCCTCCTTCAGGCTTCCGGGTCGACTGCACGTCTCCTTGCTGGGTTTTTGCTTCCAGCCCAGAGAGCTCCACAGGACTAGCAGCAGCTCCAGGACAATCACAGCCCCACACCCAGCTGCTGGCTGTGTTTTAAACCCAGCCCAAAACCAGGACTGGATCGTGGGGAGCAGCCACCCACCCTACACTTTAGCTGCTCCCGGTAAGAGCCGGCCCGGATCGGCTTTGCAGCCATGCTATTTAGCAAGGTGTCAACCAGCACTAGCTGCTGCTGACACACCAAAAATCCGGCTCTTACCTCACTGAGGCCATGAACCTCGGTGACACGTACCTCCCGTCGACCACAGTACCTTGCACCTTACCACACCTTGTATAATGAGAAGATGGAGATGGCAGGATTACAGCTGACCATAGACATTACATGTTGTCTGTTTCTTCTCACGATTTTCTGCCTGTACAGACTTTTAAGATGGCCTTCTCTGTGAACTGCTGCAGATGTTTTGTGGCTGCACAAGAGTGGCCCAGCAGTTCTCTAAGAGGTCTTAGGCCGGGACCATGCAATACTACAAATGGTCAACCATAGTTGTCAGCTTGAACATGAACATCAGTAGATCTTTAACCCTAGGTACACACCTAAGCGTTTTACAGCGCGTTCAGACGATTGTATTAGAACGCGCAAAGATGAAGAAATGCGCATTTTCTGTTCCAAAACGTCGCCGGGTCGTTTCTCCGACGACGCATCCGCAAGAGCAACACTACACACACCATTGCTGCCACTTGCGTTTGTCTCCTAAACTCCATAGAAATCCACCAAATTAACCACACCAAACTCCAACAGTACAACACTCTCAAACACACCTAATCAATAAAAATCTCAATTTGGCAAACATTCAACACCTTTCATATAGGTAGGCCTGCATTTTTAGTGGATCTTGCACCTGTCAATCACAAAACGTGCGAAAACGCAAGTTCATTAATGAAAAACGCACATACAATCACGCGCTTGTCGCGCGTAAAAACGCTTGAAAACACGCACGCCTGCAAAACGCTTAGGTGTGTTCCCAGCCTAAGGGTTTTGTAGTCTAGGGTGGCAGTACCAAGGCCATATCACGGGTTTCGTTCTTCTAGCACATCTATACAAATCACCCTTCTTACTTGCATACAGTATAATATAATATTGGCAGTTAATTATTGGAAAAGCTATGTAGAATTATTTTCATCAGCAGATATAATTAGAGATGAGCGAATCGAAGCTTACTAAGTGGAATTTGATCCGAATTTCGGAATTATTCTATTTGCACCGTGTTTCTGTCACAGGTTGCAGCAACGTGGCAGCAGGGGTCATTTCATGCCCTGAGTTCCCAGTGTCAGCTAGCGTTCGTCTCTTGACCAGCAACCCAGCAGTTCTTGAATGGTTGACTCGATCTTCGACTTCGTCGCAAGTGACTTCAAATACCCCCAGCCAAGAGTCGGTGGGTTCGTCAGATATATCCCTTGGTTGGCATGGCCCGGGAGCAGGCTTTGTGCCCTCACCTGTCCTCAACCTGCCTCTATCCTCTTCTGTTCCCTCAGCCAGAGAAATATTATATGCTATGGACTCAGCTCCACTATACAGCGAGGAAAAGCTACTAGAGGACAATCAGCAGCTACTGGCCAACCAAGATTTGGAGGAGACATCCGCCGCTTCATCCGCTAGGCAGGCAAGTAGTGATGAGGAGAGTGGTGTGGGAGCTTGTGTTGTGAGCAGTGAGGCTCCTGACCCAGAGACCATTGAGGATGACATCATTGACGTGCAGACAGTATTGAATGATGATAATGTAGCTGATCGCTCTTGGGAGCCGGGTGATTTAGGGGCTTCATCATCGTCGGGAGAAGAGGGTGGCAGCGGCAGAGCCAGCAAGTCGCTAGCGTGGCCATAGCCAAACTTGCCCGTTGGTAGACCACCCGCTTTGCAGGAGCCTACCTGCCTGGAAAGTAGTGGTGCACGGTTTCACGGAAGCAGCGGCGGGAGCAGTCAATCAGTGCGGAGTGTTGTGCAGTTTTTGTTAAGCCGCCGGAGGAGGTAAACATAGCCATATGTAGAATCTGTGGGCAGAAGGTGAAGAGTGGCCAGGGGCCAATGTTGGCACCACGGCCCTGTATCACCATAAAGTGGCCTGAGATAACCGTGGCTCTGATGTGGTGGTCCAGCCTGCCTCACCTAGTGGCACGCCGCACCCAATTTTAGGCAGTCAAGGCTCCACCACCTCAGCCGAAGGGAGCTGTCTGTCCTTCCCATCATCTGCTGGTACTGATGCTCCTGCTCCTCCTCATCAGTCATTCTATTAGCAATCGATCACAGAAGCAATTGCCAAGAGACAACAGTATACAACAGTATACATGCACTCATCCAACGACCCAAAAGCTGAATGTGCTCCTGGCCAAGTTGCTGGCGCTGCAGTCCCCCCTTTCAATGTGGTGGACTCTGCACCTTTCAGAGAACTGATGGCTTGTGCCGAGCTGAGGTGGAAAGCCCCAAGTTGTCATTTCTTTGCCAAATAGGCAGTACCAGCCCTACACACATATGTGTAACTCCTTGAGCCTGTTGGTGTCTGCCAAAGTGCAAGGCAGCACTGACGTGTGGAGCTATAAGTATGGTAAGGGACAATACATGTCCTTTACGGCCCACTAGGTGAATGTGGTTCCTGCACAGCCACACCAGCAACTTGGCCATGTGACACCGCCTCCACATTTCAACGCTGTTGGTCCTGTGACAATGTCTGCCTCTGCCTCCTCAGCCTTCACTGCAGGGACAATTCACAGTGCCCCTCCAGCATACCACATGTGCAGAACACGGAGGTGTCATGCTGTTCTGCACCTCGTTTGCCTGGGCGAACGGAGTCACACAGGGAAAAACTGCTCCATGTTGTTAATCAAGAAATCGAACCCTGGCTTTCTCCGCGACAACTGAAAATTGGAACCATGGTGCCCGACAACGGGAAAAACATGGTGTTGGCGCTGAGCCATGCGCTCTGCATGGCACACATGTTTAATCTGGTTGTCAAGTGGTTCCTGAAGTCTTCCACCCAACTGCAAGACATCCTAAAAATGGCCAGATAACTTTGCATGCACTTCAGCCACTCGTACACCACAAAACACACCCTCCTTGAGCGGCAGAATGGCATCCTCCAACATAGGCTGATATGCGACGTTTCCACCCATTGGAATTCCACCCTCCATATGTTGGACCGACTATACGAACAGAGAAAGCCCATCAACGGACAGGAGTACTCCCTGTGTAACTCGATGTCAGCCAGTGGCAGCTCATGTGTGACACCTGCTGTTTGCTCAGGCCCTATGAGGCCACGTTATTTACTATGGGATGAACAATGTCATTCCACTGCTTCATGTCCTGGAACAGATGCTGCTAAATCTGGCTGGTCAGAGGACTAGAGACGTGGCACCTAAATCTTAAATCCACATGAGCCCTGTGGGGGCTGAACTGGAGGAGGAGGAAGACATTGGAGCAAAAGCAATGTGTAGCAAAATGGGTGGTTTTTCTACATAGGTGACCGGAGAGGAGGAGCAGGAGCAGCCAGAGGAGCTACATGGTGATGAGGAAGATGAGGCAGAGAACCCAGACACACCGTGGCAGTATGCAGTGGTGATGGAAGCCGGGAGTCCCTCCGAGTCACTTGCACAAATGGCCCAATGCATGCTCGCTGCGTATTGACAGCCAAATTGTCAGCATTCGGCAGAGGGATAACTTCTGGCTCTCCACCTTGGAAAAACCCTCGCTACCGGTCCAAAATGGGGGCCTTTTTACACCCACTGAGAGGGAGGACAAACTGAACAACTACAGAGACATCCTATCTAGTCAGTTGGCCGCTGCCTATCTGCGCCATCGTCCATTGCAATGGCCGGCTTTGGGGTGGCCCTAACGCTACTCTGGGTCCCCTGGCCACTGTCGAGGTGTCACGACGTGTTGCTGATCTCCAGAAGGGATGGTAAGGCGTGGTGCACCCCAATGGTAAATAAGTCCAGAGAGTCAGGGTCTGCAGTAAACCAGGGTGCTTCTTTACTGGAGGAATTCAGGTACAAAATAATACAGGCAAGGCACTGGGCTAGCTTCTCCAGTCTCCTCCCTGTCAGAAGAAGGGTTTGATGCCGAGGAAAGGCCTGAGCTAGCTGTCACTCTTTCTCTTCAGAAGGTTGGTACCCTGATTCAAGGCTGGTGATCCAGGGTCTGTGGTAGCATATCCCCGTCTCATTGTATTCTTCTATTCACTCAGTAGTCTGGCAGAGTCTCCTCTTCAAAGCACTGTTCCTAACTGCAGCACACTAGGGGCACTGACTGCTCTCCATATATACAGTTTTGCTAGACTAGAACCTTCTAGTAGGAGGGGTGGAGAGGAGAAGCTCAGCATAAACAGATAAATTGTTTTAGCTCCCGTCTGGTATAGACTTACATTAGAGCTTCGATGATAACCAATGGCAATGACACAACATGTTTTCCAGACAGAAACAAGTTTCCAGATGTAACAACAGAAATAAAACCAGACATTTAAAAGGTCAGGCTGTCTGCTTTTGGTGGTAAACAAGTCTGGATTTTCCCGCCAAAACATGTTCTTCTTTGAACCCTATGTCAGCTGTGGAAAATTGCCAGCTTCTCTGACAGTCTCTCAGTATTCATTAACCCTTTCCACAGAGCCATGTAAATACAGTGATAATGAACAGGATATATATCACAACATATACTTTATATAAAATGCAGTTACACAGTATTAAACAGTGCAAGTTAACCCTTTTAGGTAAAGTAAGAAGTTTTAACTTTGCATAGTGGATATAGGCAAATATCCACAAATGTCCAAATATCAAAGTACTCCCTGCTCCAGGGCACTACACCATCCTCTCGCAGGTCTGACCACGGAGGCCCTCTGCGCTCAAGTCCCACTGCCATGGTTGCAGCCTTAGTCTAAAGTCGCTGATGAGCAGTTTTCTTCATCCGCATAGTGAAAAACTACTCACCAGCAGCAGCAGTTGGACATGGAGCAGAACCTGAGCCAGCAGGTTGTGCCATACTTGTAATGCACCCTGCCAGCCATCAATGAAGATCCGCTGGACTACTGGGCAGCCAAACTGGATGAGTTTGCACTAGAAAAGCTGTCCTGTCTGGCCAGTAGTGTGGCATCCGAGCGAGTGTTTAGTGTGGCGGGGGCCATAGTTACCCCAAGAAGAACTAGCCTGTCCACCCAAAATGTGGAGAGTCTGACCTTTGTCATGATAAATCAGGTGTGGATCAGCCAGGATTTCCACCCACCAATGCCTGATGTATCTGATTAGATCATCCATGCTACCTTGACAAAAGAGACTGGTTTCTTCTGGCTACCTGCCTCAGCTTCTATTCTGATGCTGCCACCCGCCTGATGCCACACATCTGATGCCAAGTGCTCCTTCTTACACCTACTTTCGTCAGTGGGTACTGTTAGTGCCACCCACCTTCCCACTCTGTCATAGATTCACTGTGTGGTCTCCTGATGCTGCTGCCACCTCCAGACTCTGTGATTGGGCCACTCTGTGGCCTCATCATGCTGCTTCACCTCACCACTATGTCATAGGGCCACTTCTGTGGACTTCTCATGCTGTTCCCACCCTCCCCAATTCATTTGCCTTTCAGCCTGGCTGACATAATCATTTATTTGACCATTCTTCTGATTTGTCAGAAGTAAGGAAAAATTAGATGCCCAACGGATCCTGTCTGTGTAGCAGCTGTAAGGCCTGTATGGTCCCATCAGAATTGGCTTATGATTTAGTAGCCAAAAGAAGGAGTGGGTACAAAATACAGAAGACATGCAAATATTCCATTCACGTGTCATCTCTGTTTTAGATCCACTAATGTGTTTTGTTTTGTTTTTGGCATTAGCAATACTGATGGATTACTGACCAAATGCTGACCGAGTGAAGCCAGATGCTCCACAGACAGGATCAGTTTTTTGTGGGTTATTCTGACGGATCAAAGGAAGGGTAAAATAATCAGTGACGTCAACACAAACTTACTGCTGACACCCTCTCCGCTCTGTCGGGGCTCTACTTTTATAAGCTCTACTTGTTTAATAGAACAGGTTCTGCAGACATCTCTGTGAAATCAGCTGACGAGGGTATAAAAGGAGTGTGCTTCTTCTCAAAGCTAACATCGACCTGCAAGGCGGAGTTTATAATTGAGTTATTTGGTCAGTTTTGGCCCCATGACTGCCCAAATAAGTGAAGTGTGCAGTGATTCTAAGAGCGACGCCTGTCATCTACATGTCATATGGACTCACAGTATTATTTCACTACCACAGCAGACTCCCTATGCGTGTTACTGCAACGCACAGTGTTCCACACCACTAAAAAGGCTCTCTGCAGCCTGGAAATAGCTGTCTTTAACGCGATTCGCCGCAAATAAATTCGGATCGAACAGAATCTTTTCAAAAAATTTGGCGAACCGGCCGAATCGAATTTTTGAGAAATTCACTCATCTCTACATATAATTCTAACTCACCTGCAGCTTTCTAAAGTTGCCCACACACACACACACACTTCCATCAGGAGGTAGATTCTGTAGGTCTGTTTGTTAGCAAGCACTATCCAGTGCCAGAGGTAGAATAGCGGTTCCCTGCCTAAAAAAAAATGCCCATGAGCAAACCCTGCCCATGAGCAAACCTGCCACATTTTATTGTAATTCTGCACCTGCCTTTTGTTTTCCCAGCCAATAGTGAAGCCCCCCAGGGCCAGGGAACCATTGGAGAAGCAGGATAGGATTATTTTCATCAGCACAAATGATTTCAACTCGCCAGCATTTTTCTAGATGCTCAGAAGCATCCATACGTTTTAATCCCTTTTTATTATGCACACCTGGCAATGTAATCTCCAGTCTGACCACAAGTCCAAGGCTTGCTGTCCTGTCAGACAGGAGATCAGTCTGTCTTGTGTGGCTGACGTCCTGTGAACTACAAGATTACAACATCATTTATCAGATCCTCCTGAGAGCTCCCTCCCACCAGCTACTCCTCCTTGTCTTCTGTATGTCCCTCAACATAGCACGCTGCTGAAGATAATCAGGATGATGTAGTGGTTATAATCAGTTCTCACCTGTCCTTATACTATAGACAGAGATAAGCAGAGTGTTCTAGTGGTAATAGATAATCAGTTCTCACCTCTCCTGTGTTCTCTCCCTGACCTTATACTATAGACAGTGATAAGCAGGGTGTACTAGTGGTGATAGATAATCAGTTCTCACCTCTCCTGTGTTCTCTCCTGTCCTTATACTATAGACAGTGATAAGCAGGGTGTTCTAGTGGTGATAGATAATCAGTACCTACCTCTCCTGTGTTCTCCCTGTCCTTATACTATAGACAGTGATAAGCAGGGTGTTCTAGTGGTGATAGATAATCAGTCCTCACCTCTCCTGTGTTTCTCTCCTGTCCTTATAACTATAGACAGTGATAAGCAGGGTGTTCTAGTGGTGATAGATAATCAGTCCCTACCTCTCCTGTGTTCTCTCCTGTCCTTATACTACAGACAGTGATAAGCAGGGTGTCCTAGTGGTGATAGATAATCAGTTCTTACCTCTCCTGTGTTCTCCCTGTCCTTATACTATAGACAGTGATAAGCAGGGTGTTCTAGTGGTGATAGATAATCAGTTCTCACCTCTCCTGTGTTCTCCCTGTCCTTATACTATAGACAGTGATAAGCAGGGTGTTCTAGTGGTGATAGATAATCAGTTCTCACCTCTCCTGTGTTCTCTCCTGTCCTTATACTATAGACAGTGATAAGCAGGGTGTTCTAGTGGTGATAGATAATCAGTTCTCACCTCTCCTGTGTTCTCTCCTGTCCTTATACTATAGACAGTGATAAGCAGGGTGTTCTAGTGGTGATAGATAATCAGTCCTCACCTCTCCTGTGTTCTCTCCTGTCCTTATACTATAGACAGTGATAAGCAGGGTGTTCTAGTGGTGATAGATAATCAGTCCCTACCTCTCCTGTGTTCTCTCCTGTCCTTATACTACAGACAGTGATAAGCAGGGTGTCCTAGTGGTGATAGATAATCAGTTCTTACCTCTCCTGTGTTCTCCCCTGTCCTTATACTATAGACAGTGATAAGCAGGGTGTTCTAGTGGTGATAGATAATCAGTTCTCACCTCTCCTGTGTTCTCCCCTGTCCTTATACTATAGACAGTGATAAGCAGGGTGTTCTAGTGGTGATAGATAATCAGTTCTCACCTCTCCTGTGTTCTCTCCTGTCCTTATACTATAGACAGTGATAAGCAGGGTGTTCTAGTGGTGATAGATAATCAGTTCTCACCTCTCCTGTGTTCTCTCCTGTCCTTATACTATAGACAGTGATGAGCAGGGTGATCTAGTGGTGATAGATAATCAGTTCTCACCTCTCCTGTGTTCTCTCCTGTCATTATACTATAGACAGTGATAAGCAGGGTGTTCTAGTGGTGATAGATAATCAGTTCCTCACCTCTCCTGTCCTTATACTATAAGCAGTGATAAGCAGGGTGTTCTAGTGGTGATAGATAATCAGTTCTTACCTCTCCTGTCCTTATACTATAGACAGTGATAAGCAGGGTGTTCTAGTGGTGATAGATAATCAGTTCTCACCTCTCCTGTGTTTCTCCCTGTCCCTTATACTATATACAGTATTTTCATACCTGTAGTCATCCCAAAACTTCTAGATAGAACAGGAAGACAGCATTAAAGGGTTTGTTTAGTAATAAGTAACTTTTTACATGTGTCCGCAGCCTCTACTATGGAAAGAGTCCTACATACCTGCTACCCTCAGCTCTGGTTATGTGTGCCGGCTCCTGTGTGTCCATCTTCCAGTAAATGTTGTTTGCTTCCTCGCCGGCACAGGCATGGTCACCTGCTTTAATGCAGCCAATCACTGGCTTTAGTGGTGATGTGTCTCTTGTGGACATGTTACCCCTGAATCCAGTCATTGGCTGCAGCAGAGCAGATGATTATGTCCATTCCTAGGAGGTAAATAAGCCACGGACCGAAAGAACTTTGTCTTACCGGCTTCACAGCCCTGGAGCGGCCCACTAGGGGAACAGGGGCACCAACAATGTAATGTTATATACACACAATGTAATATTATATATACACAATGTAATGTTATATACACCATGTAATGTTATATACACACAATGTAATGTTATATACACAGTGTAATGTTATATATACACACAATGTAATGTTATATACACACAATGTAATGTTATATACACAATGTAATGTTATATATACACAGTGTAATGTTATATATACACAGTGTAATGTTATATACACACAGTGTAATGTTATATATACACAATGTAATGTTATATACACACAATGTAATGTTATATATACACAATGTAATGTTATATACACACAATGTAATGTTATATATACACAATGTAATGTTATATACACACAATGTAATGTTATATATACACAATGTAATGTTATATACACAATGTAATGTTATATATACACACAATGTAATGTTATATACACACAATGTAATGTTATATATACACAATGTAATGTTATATACACAATGTAATGTTATATATACACAATGTAATGTTATATACACAATGTAATGTTATATACACAATGTAATGTTATATACACACAATGTAATGTTATATACACAATGTAATGTTATATACACACAATGTAATGTTATATACACACAATGTAATGTTATATACACACAATGTAATGTTATATACACACAATGTAATGTTATATACACAATGTAATGTTATATATACACAATGTAATGTTATATATACACAATGTAATGTTATATACACACAATGTAATGTTATATACACAATGTAATGTTATATACACACAATGTAATGTTATATATACACAATGTAATGTTATATATACACAATGTAATGTTATATACACACAATGTAATATTATATACACACAATGTAATGTTATATACACAATGTAATGTTATATACACACAATGTAATGTTATATACACAATGTAATGTTATATACACACAATGTAATGTTATATACACACAATGTAATGTTATATACACAATGTAATGTTATATACACACAATGTAATGTTATATACACAATGTAATGTTATATACACAATGTAATGTTATATACACAATGTAATGTTATATACACACAATGTAATGTTATATACACAATGTAATGGTATATACACAATGTAATGTTATATACACACAATGTAATGTTATATACACAGTGTAATGTTATATACACACAATGTAATGTTATAAACACAATGTAATGTTATATACACACAATGTAATGTTATACACACAATGTAATGTTATATACACACAATGTAATGTTATATACACAATGTAATGTTATATACACACAATGTAATGTTATATACACACAATGTAATGTTATATATACACAATGTAATGTTATATACACACAATGTAATGTTATATACACACAGTGTAATGTTATATATACACAGTGTAATGTTATATACACACAATGTAATGTTATATACACACAATGTAATGTTATATACACAATGTAATGTTATATACACACAATGTAATGTTATATACACACAATGTAATGTTATATACACACAATGTAATGTTATATACACACAATGTAATGTTATATACACACAATGTAATGTTATATATACACAATGTAATGTTATATACACAGTGTAATGTTATATACACACAGTGTAATGTTATATACACACAGTGTAATGTTATATACACACAATGTAATGTTATATACACACAGTGTAATGTTATATACACACAATGTAATGTTATATACACACAATGTAATGTTATATATACACAATGTAATGTTATATACACAATGTAATGTTATATACACAATGTAATGTTATATACACACAGTGTAATGTTATATACACACAATGTAATGTTATATATACACAATGTAATGTTATATACACACAGTGTAATGTTATATACACAATGTAATGTTATATACACAATGTAATGTTATATACACACAGTGTAATGTTATATACACACAATGTAATGTTATATACACAATGTAATGTTATATACACAATGTAATGTTATATACACAATGTAATGTTATATACACAGTGTAATGTTATATACACACAGTGTAATATTATATATACACAATGTACTATTATATACACACAATGTAATGTTACTGATGGAATATAAGGGCTACTCTCCCTGCATTGCAAACTGGTTGGAATAATGAAGCAATCAGATTGGATTTATACAGGAGACCTGCAGATATTGGGGTCAGATAACTCCTGCTGTCCGGTCATTTTTGGTCGTCTTTTCAGGTCATATAAAACCTTCCACACGACTTCTCCAACCGTCTGATGACTTCTACAATATTTCATTCACAGCTTGTGAATCCGGGTGAAGATCTGAACAATATTAATCCTCCAGAGACAGATGTGAGGGGCGATGAGCAGAGTATAGATGGCGTTCCTACAGATAACCGCCCAGGTGAGTAGTGACCACTAAGTAAAGCAGAGGAGACTCATAGATTCTGCTCCTTCACTGGATGATACAATTTTATGTTACATTTTTAGGTTCTATCTTCTGTCTTTAAGCGTCATATTCACCGATTCAGCTAAAATTCTAATTAAATATGGATGGAAATGTGACAACGTTATAGGTGATATACAGTATGTATATGATACATATAGTCCATCCTCAGCAGAGGTCATTAATATCAAATCGGAGGCGGATTCAACTACCGGCAGCCTTGTCTGTCAGATGTATGGAGAAGACACAGCGCTCTGTGCTCTTAGGTCTCTTCTTGGCCATGCAATGTGACGGTCATCGGTCAAATGGCCTAGACACAGATAAGTCCCATTCCAGTGAATTGGTCTGAGCTACAATGCCAAGTACAGCTACTATTCAGCAGACGGCGCTGTGCTTGGTAAGCTGTGAGGAGGCTTTGTATTACCTGGAGCTCCGGTGAGCACTGAGGCTTCTTCAGACAGCTGATTGGTGGGGGTGCAGGGACCGGACCTCTGCTGATCTCCTATTGATGACCTATGCTGAGGAAAATCTTGGAGAACCCCTTTAATGATTTGCAAATGATAAAAAACAGAAACAAAATTCGCAAAACATCTCATTTTATGCATTATCGAGTATGAGAGCCACGTGCATAAATACTTACACGCCTTGGCATCCCACCAATGAGGTTACTAATGATTGTCTGAGGAATGTTCTGCCGTGATGAATGCATTGGGGCAAGAAAATCATTAAGATCTGTTGCTGGTACCTACAGTATCTCAAAAGTCAGTCTACCCCTCACATTTTTGTACATATTTTATTCTATCTTTTCATGGGACAACCCTGAAGATCTGACTCTTTGAGACAATGTAAAGTAGTCAGTGTACGGCTTGTATAACGGTGTAAATTTGGTGTGCACTCAAAATAACTCAACACACAGCCTGTAATATCTAAACCGCTGGCAACAAACATGAGTACACCCCTAAGTGAAAATGGCCAAATTGTGCCCAAAGTGTCAATATTTTGTCTGGCCACCATTATTTTCCTGCACTGCCTTAACTCTCTTGGGCATGGAGTTCACTAGAGCTTCACAGGTTGCCACTTGAATCCTCTTCTACTCCTCCATGATGACATACGGCTATTTTGGAAAGACAACCTCTGGATATGACACTGAACATGTGCAGTCAAATTTGGTCAACCATAGCGAGGCCTGTTCTGAGTGGAACCTGACGTACGGTCTTGGCCACCATGCTGCAGGTTGCAATTGCTGATTATCTGGTACCCTACACCAGGTGCTTATCCACGTCCTCCTCAGTAGACATCCACTTATCCCCAACTAAAGCAGAGCGCATTGTTGCTTCCACTTCTACCTCCTTTTAGGTGTGCAAACTGAAGCACTGCCATGTTGTCTTAAAGCTGATGAGCTTGGGTGAGAGAAGCTACATAGATGAGTTGGTAATCTGCATCAAGCAGGTTTTCTGCTGGATTTCTTTCCTCCATCTGCAACTAGACAACGTGGTTGGTGACAATGGCAGGAACATTGTGGCTGCACTTGATTTGGGGAAATAACATGTTCCTTGCATGACACACATCATCAATTTATAGAACATCAATAGGAGAGAGATTGTTTCAGACTGATGGTGTTGGTCATGTCCAGGGGACTTTCCAGCCATTCTTATGTGGCTAAAGAGGCCCTTCTGAATGTGAAGTGATAAAATGGTCTGCCTTTGTACCGTTTGAATTCCACCTTCCATATGCTGAAGAGTTGCTATGAGCAGCGTAATGAGATTAATGATTTACATGATGCATGAGACCTCCACAGCAGAGAGCATATGTTATTTTTAGCGCAGGCAGTGGCAGCTCATCAGGGCCATGTGTCACATACTCAACTCCTTCGAAGAGGCCACCAGAGTAGGGACAAGCATTAACATGGCATCACCCTGATATTTATATTTGTGCTAATGCTAATGTCCCAGGTGACTAACTCTGCATATTATCAATAGTAATTATATCTCAAGGAAAAAACATGTTGACGAGCTCCCCAATGGTCAGTGATGGCTTACTGTGCTTCCTACTCTCCATTCTACTTTCCTCCCTCCGAGTCCAGCTGCTGTATCGGTCATCCATTATAGCCCAGGTCTCATTCCCGGGCTGCACTCTCCCCAGCAGCAGTTGTGATACAGTGATTTATCAGAATTTCACCTAAAATTAATTTCAAGAAATAGTTAAAATCTGTAGTGATAGGGTTTTCTTTATCATTGGATGGTGTTTATATATGAATCACAGGCACTTAATATTAATCCACAAAAAAGGAAGATTTTCTGAGCGTGCCATCCAGTGACAGAACTGTGCTCCCTACTGTCCATTCTACTCTCCTCCCTCCGAGTCCAGCTTCTGTATCTGTCATCCATTATAGCTCAGGTCTCATTCCCCAGCCTGCACTCTCCCAGCAGCGGGTGTAATACAGTGATGTCATTGTACCTGCTGGGCTGAGTGGGAGAGCGCACAGACCAGAGATAATCCCCCGGCCTGTGCGCTCTCATCAGCTCAGCAGGAGAGATGACATCATCACTTCACGTCTGCTACTGGGAGGAGCATGATGTGCTCGGTATTACTTTATTAATTTTATTCATAGTACAGGAGCCCTACTACTATAAGGGGGACACTAAGGGTTCATAACTACTGTTGGAGACATTATACTGAGTGGGGGCAACAAGGAGCATGAGTACTATGAAGAGGGCACTAAGAAGAAATTTTACTGTTAAAGGGGCACTGAGGGGAGATAACTATTGTGTGGGCACTAAGAGGGGATTCAGCGCCTCTTGTCCAGTGCTAGTAAATGTTTTATTTATAAATGACTGACTGGGTGGGGGTTGTATTGAAGTTGCTCAAGGTGGGGGCCAACCATTTTTAGTTATGCCCCTTGGTCTACTATTAGATTGTGGTCTGTTTGGCCACCACTGTTTTAGTCAATTCATACTACAATTTTGCGCCATGCCATGTAATTTCTGTGGATTTTTATATGGAAATGTTAAAAATTGCAATACAATTTTATGGTATGTTATTCATCAATAATAAAATGTGTTTTATTCTTGGCAGATGACTGTACCAGGAACTCGGAGACACATCTGGTATCTTCAGATTTTGAAGTAGATGATTGTGGTATCACAAGAGATACATTTGAAGAGCATGCCAATATCAAAGATAAATCATCATCCAATCACAGCAACAATGCATCATTTGATTCTTTTAAACAGGTCCGATCTTCTGATTCATTACAGACTGTAACACAGAATAAAAGTTGTAGAAGAGGTGCTAAACATCAAACAGCTCACGTAAGAGAGAAGCCATTTTCATGTTCAGAATGTGGAAAATGTTTTAGATTTAAATCTCAGATTGTTGCACATCAGAGAATCCACACAGGAGAGAACCCATATTCTTGTTCAGAATGTGGAAAATGTTTTAGAATGAAACCGGAACTTGTCACACATCAGAGAATTCACACAGGGGAGAAGCCTTTTTCATGTTCAGAATGTGGTAAAGGTTATCACTCTAAGTCATCTTTAAAAAAACATCAAAGAATTCACACAGGGGAGAAACCATTTTTATGTTCAGAATGTGGGAGAAGTTTTAAGCAGAAATCAGCTCTTGTTGTACATCAAAGAACTCACACAGGGGAGAAGCCATTTTTATGTTCAGAATGTGATAAATGTTTTAAGCTGAAATCCTCCCTTGTTATTCATCAGAGAACTCACACAGGGGAGAAGCCATTTTCATGTTCAGAATGTGGAAATGTTTTCACTATAATTCATCGCTTCTTAAACATCAGAGAACTCACACAGGGGAGAAGCGATATTCATGTTCAGAATGTAGTAAATGTTTTAACCATAAATCAGATCTTGTTGTTCATCAGAGAATTCACACAGGAGAGAAGCCATATTTATGTTCCGAATGTGGAAAATGTTTCAACCATAAATCAGCTCTTGTTACACATCAGAGAAATCACACAGGGAGAAGCCATATTCATGTTCAGAATGTGGGGAATGTTTTAAGAAGACATCAGCTCTTGTTACACATCAGAGAAATCACACAGGGAGAAGCCATTTTTATGTTCAGAATGTGGGAAATGTTTCAACCATAAATCAGCTCTTATTGTACATCAGAGAAATCACACAGGGGAGAAGCCATATTCATGTTCAGAATGTGGGGTATGTTTTAAGAATACATCATCTCTAGTTAGACATCAAAATACTCACATATAAAAGAAGCCATCTTCATGCTTAGCTGTTTATTGACAACCTATACATGTTTTTTTTCGGTGGTCACTGGCTTTATTCCATCAGATACACTTTTTTTTTTTTTTTACAGGGACTGTGATGTCTATTGTATTGAACGAATACTGGTAATCAAAGGACAGATCCAGTTAAAAGTGAAACTTAGTGTGTGTGTGTGTGTATGTGTGTATATATATATATATATATATATATATATAGTGAGGGGTAGCTCTCTTCCAGGGGTCACTCTCACAGATACTTCATACTCTGACCTAATGACCCTTGTTCCGCAGGCGTCACTGCGACCCCCAAAGTTAAGGCTATCACCTAGCCTCTTGTCCTTTCAGCCAACCCGGCTGAGACCGCTCCGAACCTCTGCAGGTCTCTGTTCCAAAATAACACCTCCCAGACTGACACACTGGGAGGTGCTTTATCCCAGCCTGATTAGAGCAGACCTCATCTGCGATCCTTTCTGAACCAAGGGAACGCCTGTACTGAAAGAGTGTGATTTGGCAGATCCTACTACCAGTCCTATCTGCCAATCCAACTAAAATTCAGCCCAGAACATACCATAAACAACTTTGTCTCAGTAACCTACATGCTGCTGAGACTACTGCACTCCAGATTTTAGCCAACCCACCCAGCTGAGGTATCTGAGTGGGATATACACACCTTCCTTCACTGTACACCTTATCATAAGATATATATCTCCTCTAAACACAAATGTTTGGTGAGAGAAAATTGAAAATAACCCTACTTTTCCAAAGATACCACCTAGCCTATGATTGTTAAAACTGCAAATACAGGGACCTATGTAAAAATAGAGCTGAATTACCACAAGAGCTGGTGTCCAGACATGTAGAAAAGGGGCGCTCATTGACACTTGTAAATGGCCAGTTACTTGCAGTCAAGTGGAATGACAGATAGGATGTCTGCAGGCTTTCTACTGAGTATGAGGACAGCACAGGGGTAGTAATAGAGAGAGGGCCACCACTGATGAAGAGTAAGTCTGTCTGAGGGACACATCGTAAATCTATGGGAGTAGTGTATCTTTCCAACCATACCCGGTGAAGCACAACACCAGGGCCTGATGTATAAGGAGAACAATCTGCCTATTTGAGCCTCGGTCTGTTCTACCCCTATAATTATTTAACATAACAATAA